>OY731400.1:52336976-52647185 GCA_963425845.1 Sphenostylis stenocarpa
TGGGGAGAGGACCAACCACTTTCTAGAATGCCCGAAAAAGTTTTATTAATGCATGTTGAGTGCTTAGACTAACATGAATATGTTTATGAGAGATTCCGTTTAAATGATGCTGAATGTGCTTTCATTTTTATTTTCTCTCTTGGTTTTTCTTTACTCATGTAATATGATGTAATATGAATGGTGTTGACTTTGTCAAAATTATAAATGTTTTTATTTTATTTGTTTTTGGATTTTTATTTGATGTTTATTTTATAGCCTTTTATCTCTTCTGTTGGAACTGCGTGGCTACTTAGCTTGCAAAGAACCTGAAACCAGGCTAGCTAAAAGGCAGACTGTCCGAGATAAAATGTGGCTTTATGCGAAAGAATATTTATCATCCCTTATCTCTTCTGTCGGAACTGCGTGGCTACTTAGCTTACAAAGAACCTGAAACCAGGCTAGCTAAAAGGCAGACTGTCCGAGATAAGGGTGTTTATTTGTGAAATTTTTTTTTTTTGGTGATTTTGTTCAGTTGTTTGTTTATGCTATGTAACATACAAATGCAACAATCATATGCACACACAATTTGATCATCCCCGAACAGGCGAGACTTCGTTTTTATCACGAGGTAGGGTTTTCCTGCAGAAAGGTGCATTGGTTAGGGTAGGTTCTAACTGTTCTCACCAGGCTAAGGCCCCCAAGGTGCCCCCATTATAGGGTCCCCACTCTCCATTCGTCCAACCATGCTCAGCACTAAGGCCAGAGTCGGTCTTGTTGCCAAAAGAGGAAGGTTATCACCTTGAGTGGTGGTTTCCGATCACACTCGGTGGGCACAAGGCCCTAGCTCACGACGAAGCCGTACTCGCCACCCACTCCCTATGGTTATCTCACTTGCCCTCGGGTATAGAGGGAACTGTAGTGTGCAAGGGTTTTGTGTGCAATTTATATTTCAATCAATTGCGTAAGTAGAAACAAGCAACAGTTATTTGAAAGCCAAACAATAAAGCATGTTATAATACAAGGCAGGGTAAAAGCGCTATTTTCTTGGTTTAATTATTTTTAAGCCAGCCCATCACTAAATGGGATCAACTCTCTAGGCTTCCCCAGCGGAGTCTCCATCTGTCGCCGCCATCTCTAAAGAGAGAAGGTCGGTCGGAGCGACGCGATGGTTTTTTCGACCCTCTTTTATTTTCGCGTTTTTCATTGGTGGTTACAACGCCTTTAGGTTGTCCGATAACCAGGCTAACCTAGGGGCGAGGTTTTTGAAAGTATCCCTGGGTTGTCCGATAACCGGGCTAACCCAGGGACTTATTTAATTTTGGGTTCTATGGAGTCGCCACCGATATTTTTACCATAAACATCGGAAAAGGGGTTTTAAAAAGGCGTTGGTTTTCGAAAACCAACTTTGGTCATTAGAACCAGAGTTGGGTAAGGGAGTTAGTTACGTGTAAAGGAAGTGTTAGTTCCTTTACGACGCCCCTTTCGGGTTCCCTATGATAGGCCGACTACCTTGAATAATAAATAATTAAACTGGAAAAATGCACTTTTACCCTTTTATTATGCGGAATTTAAGTTTATGACTACATGGCCCTAGCTTCTATTGCGTAATTTAAATGACAGTAATAAAAATAGAGAGGGAGAATATGCACCTCCAAAGCAAGCTTTTATATTTCTTTAAAGAGAGGGTGCGTTTTGACAACCCTTCACTCTACAACTCTCAAAAACTTCGGAAATGCCTCGGAGGGATTCTAAAGAAGATTTAGAACGCTCAGTTTATGCCTAGAGACACTCAGAAACTCCGGAAATGCCTCGGAGGGATTCTTAGAGAGAGAAAGTCTAGAGAGAAGGGAGAGCTTCTTGGATTATGTGTGGAAATGAGGGGGGGAGGACCCCTATTTATAGTTTTTCGCGCCTGACAGGTCGAGACCGCCGTTCTCGTCTGACAAGGTCGAGACCGCTGTCTGGAAAATCCAGACCGCCGTCTCGACCATGCAGGGGGTCGAGAACGCCGTCTGGAAAACCCAGACCGCCGTCTCGACCTTTGCAGGAGTCGAGACCACCGTCTGGAAAATCCAGACCGCCGTCTGGAAAATCGAGACGGCGGTCTCGTCCTGGCGTTGAGACGAGACGGCGGTCTGGTCCTTCCAGACGGCGATCTCGTCCCTTCAGGGCGAGAAACTTTATTTTCGGGCCAAAAAACCTTCCTATCTTGGTACGGGAGCCTAATAGTCTCTCCTAATGACTTGTTAAGCTTCGGTCGTCTTCAAATAGGACGCTTTCTGACTTTATTTGGAGGTCGGGCAAGATTTGGGGTCTACAATCATTTGACTCTTGCTAGCTGGTCGGATGAGTTATGTTTGTTGTTCGACTTTTAATTGGTAGTCGAAGTTTTGTTGATCAAGGTGAGTGGCTTGTCTTAATCCAGCCTTTCTTTTTTTTCTCGCGGTTTTATCTCTTTTTTCTCGCGATCTCGGATTTTGGCTTTTTTTTTTTTATTGAGCGTATGCCTTTTTTCCTGTTTAAGCTTTTTTTGTTACGCTGGCTTTTGCAAAAGGTGGCAAAGAGATGCATGAAATAAAATTTTATTTATAAGGAAATTTTATTACAACCACATTTTATTTTGGCAAGTGCAATCCCTAAGGGCTATCATCTGGAGACGATCCGTGGGGGAATTGCTGGTATAGGTGATATCGGAAGTCCGCTTGCTCTCGGACATCGTCACGGTATTCTTGTTAGAATGTTGTCCATTCCTGTCGCATCACCTGCTGGTGCTGATACATCTCCTCCTGCCGAGCGTTGTAGGCTTCCTGCCTCTGGGCCTGTTGCTCTTGCTGCACCGTCATCTGGTCGAACTGTCGGCGCAGATCGTTCATGTTGCGGTTTAGGCCGGCGAAATCGTCTGTGCATGGTGGTTGTTGTTGTTGTTGTTGTTGCTGCTGGAAATCGGGAGGTGTGGGGATATCATGCATCGCCACGAGCCCTTGGAGGTCCAGCGCGAAATCCAGTGAGGGATGAAGGACCAACTCGGTCCCACGGCGCATCAGCATCCCCATGCTGACCAGGACTGACCCGTTGATGGATTCGGGTCGTAAGTTGGAGGCCAGCTCTTCCCGGCCAGGGCACCCCCATCTTTCTGCCAGGGGAGTGATAAGAGGAGCCATGAGGACGACCCCCGTTGATTTGTTCCCGAAGTCCTTAAGGGCCCTCAGGAAGAAGTAGCCAGGGTTGCAGTGCCGCCTCTGGCTCATGCAATAAAGTATAAAGAGGTCAGAGAGGGTTATCTTACCCTGACTCTCCTTCCTTCCGTGGATGGTCCCCGCCAGCAGCTTGTGGCAGATACGGAGTGCTGGGGGAAGCGCGGAGCCCCTCATTAGTGTAGGCAGTGTGGGCGCCTGGGTGAGCTCCTGCCACATTTCGGAGGCGGTGAGGTTGGCGGGCCGAGAGCAGATGGCCTCGCGGTATCCCCGAGTCAGTACGTCCTCGGGCCGGACGAATCCAATGCCCACATTGAATTCGTCGAGGGTGGTAGTCCGGTATTCCCCACCCATAAAATAGTTTACCATCTTAGTGGGTTGCAGGCCTGGGACCATGGAGGGGACCTCGGCGTAGGAGACGGAGGCCAGGAATTCCAGTACTGCCTGTGGGTACACATGTGTGGGTGGAGGTTGCAGCAGAAAGCCCCACCCGATGCTGTCTATGTGGGCTCGGACATCGTCCTCCCACCCAAATTCAGCCAGGATGCTGAAGTCGAGCCTGAGCATCGGGTGCCACGGATAAGTCTGGATGTTCTCGAGGCGGGCTTGATGTTGTGGTGACAGCTGAGAGGGGTCTTGGGGTGGCGGTGCCGAAGAACTGCTGGCACCGGTAGTTCCTCTTCTTTTTCTTGAGGCGCTTCTACTGAACATGTTTACCAAGAAGTGCTTGGGGAGTGTAAGATTTGAGAAATGGAGGTTCTGGAGGCAAGGAGAGTTGTGAGGAACCCCCCAAGCGCGCCTCCTATTTATAGGAAAATTTTCAGTTCGAGACCGTCATCTGGGAAGGCGAGACGGCGGTCTCGAGTCCTCTATAAGTCGAGACGGCGGTCTGGATCATCGAGACGGCGGTCTCGACGTTGGGCTCAAGCGAGATGGCGGTCTCGTCAAGCGAGACGGCGGTCTCGTTTTTGCCTAAGTCGAGATGGCGGTCTCGTTGGTCGAGACGACGTTCTCGTCTTACCGGGGGACCGAGACGGCGGTCTGGAAGATCCAGACGGGGGTCTCGAATTTTGGGTTTTTTTTTTTTGAAGAGAAAATAGGACCTGGTTCAAAAACATTTTATGCATGCAATGTTTTATGTTTGATGTCCTATAATGCCTATTTTGATTAAATTTTCAGAAGGATTTAACCGACGTGTCTTGTAGTGCTGAGTGCCCTCTAATCTGTGCTTTCGTACTTGTTGTACCCTGCCGGACTTCTTGTGACCGAAGAGTCATTTTGTTTTTCCTTTTTTTCTTTTCTTCTTCTTCTTTTCTTCTTTTTTTGTAGAGCACTCTTCGTCATGTAGTGCCCCTTTTTCTTCACTTTAGGGATTTCAATCCTCTTGTTGACTATACGCCTCCATATTCCCAGATTAATTATTAGAATATTGTTGTGAGGGTCAAGAGAAAAGAAACAAAGAGGCAATTTCAATGGCTTGTGTTTTAGAGGGTTAATTTTTATTTAGAAAGTTTTTGTAAGCATGGCTGGCTAGGGTTAGGCTTAGGTGTTTAAGCTTTTGTCTAAGCAAACAATTTCCTTTCTTTTTGTATTTGCGCCTTTTGGTTTTATTCCCATTACTTTTTATGGCTAGCTGACCTCCCTAGATCACCCTTTGGGTTTTCGAACTAGGATATTGCGTTTTGGCCCTATCTTTTGTCTAGGTTCCTTCTTTTTGTAATTTTTGGAGAATCCTAGCGGACCTTATTTTGTAACCCTAACTTTTGCCTAGGCTACCCTTTATTGTTGTTTGGGTATCCTACCAGGTCGACCCTATCTTTTGCGTAGCCCCCTTAGTGGGTTTCCTACCGGGTAATTTGCCCTTTTCTTTGGCCTTTTGGCTTCTCTGGGCTTTTCTTCTTCTTTTTTTTGTGTATTTATTTTTGTTCACAATATTGGCGAAGCATGACTTTCTTTATGGATGAGGTGAAGTCTTATTTTTATGTGCTTCTAATCAACTAGCCTGACGGCGATAGCAATGGTAAATATTGATTATTTGGATGCTTTTTATTCTTCCTCTTTTTTGTTTACTTAGACAGGGTTATTTGTGTGGTCTAGTCAGAAATAGAAAGAAGAGAAGCAAATAGTAAAAATCATTCTTTATTAATTAATAAGGGAATATGTGCCCTGAAATGCCCGGGGGTCGGGCTAGCCCCGGGGGATAATCTCTAACGATCATGGGGTTTACATCCCTTAAACGAAGAAAAAGATTTCCTAATGACTAGGGTAGCTCTTGACGCTTGCACCCCCCCACTTCGAAAAATTTGCTTGAGTGTGCGGAGGGGAGACTTCCCTTTTCTTCTTTCCGTCCGGCCCTTAGTAGGGTCATATCCTAGGCCATAATTGCAAGGATTATCTTTGAATTCTAGGGGTTCCCTCATGCCTTGGGAATCTGCCCCCAGTCCTTGGCCAGGATGGTAACCATGCTTCAACATCATGCAGGATACCTTTGTGTTTCTGGGAAGTCGCTCTACACTGGCAATTTCGAGCGCTTGAAAAGATGTTTCAAGGGCCTCTTCAGCCGCATCCACATAAGGCTGGGTGGACGGTCCATTGATCAGGATATCGTCTTCTGCTTGGACCGTGGCCAATTTGTCATCCACTATGAACTTGACTCTCTGGTGGAGCGTTGAAGGTACTGCCTTGGCGTCATGAATCCAAGGCCTGCCGAGGAGACAACTATAGGCTGGAGTAATATCCATTATATGGAAGTCGACATTGAAGATAGTGGGTCCAACTTGAATTGGCAAGTTAACCTCTCCCACTACTTCTCGTTTGGATCCCTCGAAGGCCCGAACGATAGTGCTACTTGGGCGCAGATGGGTTCCTTGGATAGTCAGCTTGTCTAGTGTGCATTTGGGCATCACGTTCAAGGATGACCCGTTATCCACAAGAACTTTGGCGATGAGGTACTCCTTGCATTTAACCGAGATATGCAAGGGCTTGTTATGTTTTGACCCCTCGAGAGGGAGTTCTTCCTCTGTGAAGGTGAGGTGATCACTTGCCATAATGTGACCAACGATCCTCTCAACCTTTTCTTGGGATATAGTATGAGGCACGTGCGCTTCGCTCAAGACCTTCAGCAGGGCGTTTCTGTGCGGTTTCGAGCTCATTATCAGAGATAACAATGTTATCTTTGCGGGTGTGCGATTGAGCTGGTCTATGATGGAATACTCGCTTTGCCTTATAAACTGGAGTAATTCCTCTGTCTCCTCCTTGGATTCCTTATTTTCTTTTTCTTCTTCCGTCTTTTTATTTTTTCCTTTATTTTTGGGGACGTCTTCTTGTGAGTCCTTGGGGGAGTAGACTCTTCCACTTCTAGTCATGCCCCCAATGCCGGCTATATTTGTTATTTCTTCTTTTATTGGTGAAGATTCCCCGTATCTCCACGGTACAACTTTATTTGTATCGTAGGGGAAAGGACGTGGCATAAATAGTCGCATGGGTGTCCTTGCCCCCTCTTCTTTATTCTTGAGGACCAACGGCCGAGACTTATTTTCCTCTTGCGGCGAGTCGACCATTGGGGTAAGCTTTATTTGGAGTGGCTTTCTCTCCATTCTTCTGATTTGGAAGACGTGTCAGTAAATCCTTCCTTTTTATTATCTTATTTATTAAGCGTGAAGGAGGGGGGAATTAAATATGCAAATGAATGTTTATGCATGCAAGTAGACAGTCGTTGAATAAAGAAGAAGATTTCATTCATTCAATAGAAGGTGTACATTCCCCTATTCCATACTACGAAGCAACTTTTGGCAAAAACGGAAAACCATAAAGAAACCCACAGGCGGGTCTTGATCTCTCTATAGTTCTCTTTCGGCTTCCCGGATGTGACGAGAAAGTGCTTCGCTTTGCTTTTGGACCGCCTAGCTCATATCTTCACTATACTTCTGAGCCTCTTTGATCTTCGCCTCTTGATGAACGACCAAGGCTTGTAGTTCATCGAGCTTCGCGATGACTCGGTCTTTCTCTTGCAGTACCTGGCCGTACTGAGCTAGCCCGTCTCTTTCTTTGCAGTGTAGCTCAGCGAGACTTCTGTTGAGTCTTTGGTTGGCCTCTCGCTCTTGGCGTATATCTAACCGAGTCTTGGTGAGCTCTTGCGACAACTCCTTGATCGTTTGAGCATGTTTTGCTGATTCGGCCTCAAGGCGTGCTGACTTGGCGGTTATTTCTTGGAGTTGGCTATCCGAACTAGTTCTGGCAGTTTTGGATGCTCGGATAACTTGCTCATTAGAGTCAGCACACTGATCCTTGAGGTGCTCTATTTCATGATCCTTTTTCTTGCCCTGCCTTTGCAGACCGTCTATCGTGAGGATAGATTCTTGTTCTCTTTCTTCAAGGGCCCTCATCTGGGCTCCCATGATTTCTATCCTCTGGGTCAAGGCATCAATTTGAGCCTGCAACTCTTCATTATTGGCGCTCGTAATGGGTGTGGTGGATGGTTGAGCCATCCCTCTTCTTTTTCTCCACGCCTCGTAGTCACTGGTGACAGTCACTCGAGCTTTTCCTAGCTCTCTATCTCCCATGTAGACTGGTTTCTCCCATGCTTTTCTCACAGCTAGTGAGTTGGCAATTGTGCATGGGTCTCCGAAGAAACACAGTCCTCCGAGTTCCCTCCGAGAAATGGTAGTTTGAGTCCTCATGAGTTGTCTCATAGCTACTCTAGGTGAATAGGCTATACAACCCCTGAGTCCTATCAAGGGTACATTCGGATAGTCTCCACATCTGATGAGAACTGGGCCAGGTAACCAAGGGCAGACCCAGGACAAACTATTGGCGTCCTTTCGTTCCAACTCGTCCCTCCATTCTGAAGTTAGGCGTCGTTGGAGAGGGATTTTGGAGAAGCTCCTTAAAGGGTCGGGGAACATCCCCATGTGTCTAGAGGCGTACAGGTGCGTAGCACTCCACACAAACAGTAATGAAGAGCAGCAGCGAAGTGTTTTTCCTTGCTTCTGGTGGCAGAATTCCACCGAGAGCAAGGTGTCGGCAAGGATTGTAGGCAGGGGACTCTTTGAGTTTACGTCCCAGGTGAAGAAGGCGTCCATGACGGCTTGATCTACTGTGTCGAGGTGGAAGGGGAACAAGATCGTTCCAAAAATGATTAAGGCCGGGGTTTTGTTGAAGGCGACCCACTCGCCCTTTCAGCCAAGTAGGACAGGTGGTCTTCCAACATTGATACTTTCCAACCCCGGGTGTTCCCTTTTCCTATTAGGGTACTCTACGGAAAGGTAGTTGAATGAGGGCAGCGATCGGTGCCGCAGAGTGTATGCCTTTGGCGGATATGGACCCCGGCTGATTTGGGCCATCTCAACATAGTCACATACTCCTCTAAGGTAGGCACCAGGTCGAACTGCGGAAATTTGAAGCATCGCAGATTGGAGTTCCAGAAATGGATTAATACCCTGAGGAACACCTGATCACACAGATCTTCAGTAGGTCTAAAATCCGTCTATAGGATTTTTCAAAATCGGCGCGGACCTCTGGTGGCATTGCCACGCTAAGCCATTCTAACTTCTCAGTATGGTGACGGGGAATATCCACCTTCTTTAACTGTCTACTAGTCCCCTCCATTTTCTAAAACCAAAATGCATGTTTTATGAAAAATGATGCTTATTTGAATGAATGTGAGTGTTTATTTTCCTATTTATCATGTTTTTCTACATGATGTATGATAATTGCGAATTTTTCCTAAAGAATAAACTATCTACATGAATGTTCTATGAGTGTAACATTTTTGGACCAGGTCCTATTTATGGTTTAGGAATCGGATTTTTATTTTGATTTTTATTGCTTTTTATTTTATAGCCTTTTATTTCTTCTGTCGGAATTGCGTGGCTACTTAGCTTACAAAGAACCTGAAACCAGGCTAGCTAAAAGGCAGACTATCCGAAATAAAATGTGGCTTTATGCGAAAGAATATTTAGCGTCCCTTATCTCTTCTGTCGGAACTGCGTGGCTACTTAGCTTACAAAGAACCTGAAACCAGGGTAGCTAAAAGGCAGACTGTCCGAGATAAGGCCGTTTATTTGAAAAAAATATTTTTGTGATTTTTCTTTGTTGTTTGTTTATGCTATGCAACAGACAAATGCAGCAAACATATGCACATACAATTCGATCATCCACGAACAGGCGAGAATTCGTTTTTATCACGAGGTAGGGTTTTCCTGCAGAAAAGTGCATTGGTGAGGGTAGGTTCTAACTGTTCTCACCAGGCTAAGGCCCCCAAGGTGCCCCCATTATAGGGTCCCCACTCTCCAGCCTTCTGACCATGCTTAGCACTAAGGCCATAGTCAGTCTTGTTGCCAAAAGAGGAAGGTTATCACCTTGAGTGGTGGTTTCCGATCACACCAGTGGGCACAAGGCCATCACTACAGCGAACCGTACCTGCCACCCACTCCCTATGGATTTCTCACTTGCCCCCGGGTATAGAGGGAGTTGTTGTGTGCAAGGGTTTGTGTACAGTTTGTATTTCAAACAATTGCGTAAGTATAAACAAGCAACAGTTATTTAAAGCCAAACCGTAAAACATGTTATAATACAAGGTAAGGGCAAAACCGTTATTTTCTTGGTTTATTTATTTTTAAGCCGGTCCATCACTAAATCGGATCAACTCTCGAGGCTTCCCCAGTGGAGTCGCCATCTGTCACCGCCGTCAAAACGAGGCGGTCGGAGCGACGCGATGGTTTCGACCCTCTTGATTTTCGCGTTTGGTGATTACAACGCCTTTAGGTTGTTCGATAACCAGGCTGAACCTAGGGGCGAGGTTTTCGAAAGGGCGTTCTTGGGTTGTCGTATAACCGGGCTAACCCAAGAACTAGTTTTGAAGGGTTCTGTGAAGTCGCCACCGATGTTTTTACCGGAAACATCGGAAAAGGGATTAAAAGGCATTGGTTTTCGAAAAACCAACTTTGGTCATTAGAACCAGAGTTGGGTAAGGGAGTTAGTTACGTATAAAGTAAGTGTTAGTTCCTTTACGACGCCCCTTTCGGGTTCCCTATGATAGGCCAACTTTATGTAAATGATTAAACCGGAAAAAATACGCTTTTACCCTTTTATTCTGCGGAATTTAAAATTACGACTACATGGCCCTAGTATCTATTGCATAATTTAAAATTAAAGCGGTAAGAGTAGAGAGGGAAAATGTAAACCTCTGAAGCACGCTTTTCTATTAATTCTTTAATAACTTGGGTGCTTTTTGGTAGCCCTTCACTCTACACAGCTTCGTAAACCTCTCGAAACGCTCAAAAATACTCTTAGAGACGCTCAGAAACTCTGAAAATGCTTCGGAGGGGTTCTAGAGAGAGAAATTCTAGAGAGAAGGAGGAGAAACTGTGTGTGGTGTGTGGAAATGAGGGAATGGAGCCCCCTATTTATAGGTTTTCGCGCCTGACAGGTCGAGACCGCCGTCTCATCTGACAGGGTCGAGATCGCCGTCTCGCAAAACGAGACCGTCGTCTCGCCCTTCGCAGGTGGCGAGACCGCCGTCCCGGAAAGCGAGACCGCCGTCTCGCCACTTGCATGAGGCGAGACGGTGGTCTCGTCCCCAAAAAGGCGAGAAACCTTATTTTCGTGCCGAAAATCCCTCCTATCTTAGTATGGGGCCTAATAGTCTCTCCTAGTGGCTTTTTAGGCTTCGTCCATCCTCGAATAGGAGGTCTTCTACTCTTTATTTGGAGGCCGGGCAAGATTTAGGGTCTACAACCCTGCTCAACCATGAAATGACATTTCTCAAAATTAAGAACAAGGTTAGTTTCAATGCATCTATGAAGTACTCTATCCAAACTACGCAGACATGTATCAAAAGAGAGAATCCATACAAAGTAAAATCATCTATAAACACCTCTATGCAATTTTCAAGAAAATCACTGAAAATACTAAGCATGCACCTCTGGAATGTGCCAGGGGCATTGCATAGGCGAAAAGGCATTCTCCTATAGGAAAAAGTGCCAAAAGGGCAGGTGAATTGGTTTTTTCCTGATCCTTAGGAGCAATGTGTATTTGAAAGTAGCTAGAGAAACCATCAAGAAAGCAGTAATGAGATTTACCTGCCAAGCGCTCAAGCATCTGATCAATGAAAGGCAGCGGGAAGTGATCTTTCCTGGTTGCTTGATTTAGCCTCTGGTAGTCAATGCAGACTCTCCAACTATTTTTCACTATGGTGGGAATCAACTCATCCCTCTCATTCTTTACAATAGTGAGGCCTATCTTCTTTGGGACCACATGGATTGGACTCACCCACTGACTATCAGAGATGGGATAGATGATCCTAGCCTGTAGAAGCTTGGTCACCTCCTTCTTAACAACATCTAGAATCACTAGGTTGAGCCTCCCTTGTGGCTGTCTCACTGGTTTGGCTCCATCCTCCAACGAAATCCTGTGCATGCATGTGGATGGGCTAATACCAGGAATGTCTGCCAGGGTCCATCTAATGGCCTTTTTGTGCTTTCTCAGCACTTGTAGCAACCTCTCCTCTTGATTAGCAGTGAGGGAGGTGGAAATGATCACTGACAGTCTCTCATCATCCTCCAAGTAAGCATACTTGAGGTTCTCTGGTAGGGGTTTTAACTCTAGCGTGGGTGTTGGCTGAACAACAGAAGGAACCAGAGAAGGGGAAGGAATGGGTTCCACAACCTTTACCTCAACTTGCAAGTCAGATTTATGTGTACTTCCTACAATAGGGTTAGTGCATTCTGACTCTATAAAATCAAGATCAAGAGGTACCACGCCCACAATATAAAGCTGAGATGCACAATCAGATTCATCTTGACAATGAAATTCGAATTCAGATTTAAGGTCAATGCATGAATGACGAGTATACAAATTAGATAAACATGAATGTTTCATGGCATGACAAGAATCAAGATCAGCAATATAATCATCAATGATCTCATCAATAATCTCAGCACAAAATACAAAGTGATCCTCAGATGGATGTTTCATTGCATCAAGAATGTTAAAATGAACAACAATATCACCAAATTCCATTGATAAATTTCCATCATAAACATCTATCTTAGTTTGGTCTATTTTCAAAAAGGGTCTGCCAAAAATGATTGGGATAGATCCATGGGAGAATCCCTCCTCCATATCAAGAACATAGAAATCAGCAGGGAAAATGAGTTCAGCAACCCAAACTAAGACATCCTCAATGAAACCTGTAGGGTGGGCAACACTCCTATTAGCTAACTGAATCACCACCCCAGTAGGTTTTAGAGGTCCAAGAGAAAGAGAATCAGAGACAGACAGTGGCATCACATTTATGGAAGCTCCTAAATATAACATAGCATTCTCAAATTTTCTATTTCCTATGATGCATGGAATACAAAAAGTACCTGGATCTTTACATTTTTCAAGGATTTGAGGAATGGATTTACCTATCAATGCAAACACATTTTTGCCCATGCTAACTCTTTCATTACCCTTGAGCTTCCTCTTATTGGTGCACAACTCCTTCAGGAATTTGGCATATCTAGGGATCTATCTGATGGCATCTAATAAAGGTATGTTCACCTCTATCTTCCTGAGGTATCAAGAATCTCTCTATCCAACTCTTCCATCTTCTTGCTTTGAATAGGTCTGGATGGGAATGGGAGAGGAATGTGGGACTGTTGGTATGGAGTGGATTTCACACTGGATGAAGGTTCCTGAATTGCAGGACTGCTATCATCAATCACTATCTCTGGAGACAAAGAGGTGGAAGGTGCAGATGGGGAACCAAGAGATGGAACTGGAGAGGGTACATCAAGCTACTTCCTGGACCTCAAGGTGATGGCACTCACATTCTTTGGATTATACACAGTTTGGGATGGTAATCTATCAGAATTCTGCACTTGTGACTGATTAATCTGAGTAGCCAACTGCCCCATTTGACTGGTCAAATTTTGTATAGAGGTTTTGGCCTCCTGCTGAAACTGCATGTTCTGTAATGTCATCTGCCTAACCAACTCCTCCAATGATGGTTCAGAAGAAGAAGAAGAAGAAGAAGAAGAAGAAGAAGAGGGAGGAGTGGCTACTGTAACATGTGTGTCAGTTACCTGCTATCTATGAGATGGTGGCACATATCTGTCAAAACTCTGGCCCTGATATGGTCTAGGTGGAGCCTACTGATGGAATGGTTGTGGTGGTAGAGGGTGGTGTTACGACTGTTGAGAGGAATTTGACCATCTAAGATTAGGATGATTCCTCCAGCCTGGATTATACCTATTCGAGGATAATTCAGAATTGTACTGTTGCTGGGGAGGTCTCTGAAAAATATTAGCAACATATGCCTCAGGATGATTAGTGGTTGTGGATGGCTGTAGTGAGGGACACAGATCAGTATGGTGGTCTGAGGAACATATTCCACAAACTTTGGCAACTAGGGAGGATTTCTATTGAACTGCTAGCTGAGTGACCAAATTCACTAAGGCATCAAGCTTCCCCTCTAATTTCTTCGTGTCGGCTAAAGCTGAAGCACTACTGGCTCCCATATCATGAACCCCTCTGATGACTATGGCATCGCTTTGTCTGGCACTAAATAGCTAAGAGTTAGAAGCCATCTTCTCAATTAGGTGTCTAGCTGCTTCTGGGGTCATGTCTCCTAGAGCTCCCCCACTGGCGGAATCAATCATGTTGCGCTCCATATGATGCAGCCCCTCATAGAAATATTGGAGGAGGAGCTGCTCTGAGATCTGATGGTGGGGGCAACTTGCACATAATTTCTTGAATCTCTCCTAGTACTCATATAGACTCTCCCTAAAAGTTGTTTAATGCCTGATATGTCTTTTCTGATTGTTGTGGTCCTGGATGCAGGGAAGAACTTTTCTAAGAACACTCTCTACAAGTCATTCTAGGTAGTGATAAAACTAGATGCAAGGTAGTAAAGTCAATCCTTGGCGACACCTTCCAAAGAATGTGGGAATTCCTTTAGATAAATTTGATCCTCCTGGATCTCTGGTGGTTTCATGGTGGAACAGACTATGTGGAACTCTTTCAGATGCTTATGTGGATCCTCACCTGCAAGACCATGAAACTTTGGCAAAAGATGGATCAGTCCAGTCTTAAGAAAATAAGGCACATCCTCATTAGGATACTGGATACATAAGCTATCATATGTGAATTCAGGAGTAGCAAGCTCCCTAAGGGTCCTCTCACGGGGTCCAGCATTATTTTGCTCACCCATGTTATCAAAATCAGGATTATGTTCAAATGCAACAGAATGGTCAGATGCAGAGGAATGTTCAAAATTATGCATACTATCACTAACAGGTGGATTCCTATTATACCTAACCTATGGTAGGTCTTATCAACTTTAGGGTCAAATGGGTGTAAAATTCCTAGATTACCCCTAGTCATGCACTATATATTGCATATCAAGTAGTTCTCAAACAAGCTTAAATAGGGGGTAAAATTGGAAAGTTTTGCAAATGATGTCCAAATGACTTGAAATTTTACATGCAACACCCTAAAATCATGAAAGATTACCACAAAAAATTTCAGAGCAAAATTCAAAGTCTAACTATGTGAACCACCCAAGAAAAGTTAGGAAAAATAGGGAAATAAAACTTCAAAAATAAAAAAGAAATAGTAAACGACATTGTTTTGGAGTTGTAGGCATGACCACACCACTTTGTCGTATGGGGTGCGTAGAACTCATTTTTCGCATTTTTCTACCCCAAAAGCATATAAAATATGTCCAATTCTGATAACCAGAGCAAAAGTTATGATCAATTGAAGTTTTCACAATGGACTTTTTCAAAAATTTTGGTATCTATCAACCAGGACCCAACCCAACCAACTTTTTTTTTCACAAAAAATATGGATTGAAAGAAGTGAGCACACAAAATTTCAGCCAAAAATTCGAAGTCTAGCTATGCAAACGAAAAATGTCAACTAATTAGAAAAAATAGACACTATTCACTGCCATTATTCATCTAGTGTTTTCTGTAATCTGTAAAATCCGAAATCTGCAAAATTTACCAGCACCTCAACTTCAAATTGAAATGCCCTCTTCTATACTACCATTAACACACCACAACCAATGATAATATCTCATTACACAACATCACATACACCACAACAAAATTCAGAAAAATAAAAATCACTGTTCCATTGGTTTTTACTGCTATCAAAACAACACAAATTGAATTCTTTGTAATCTTGCAATTGAACAACACAGGATACGAAATTGCACTAGTAAAATACCCTAAACTAAACTAAACTAAACTAAACAAAACTTGAAAATAGAACACACCACACACTGACTGATACGAATTATGTAAACTCAAAAGAACCAAACCCTCTATTGCATAACACAACACACCACCTTTGACAGAAACCAATGAGTCCCCGGCAACGGCGCCAAATTTGATCAGAGCCGTATTTGGTCAAATAATTTGATTAAATGTAGTACTAGGCAGCTCTTTCTAGGTCGTTTCCCAAGGACAATTAATTTCTGTCAAAAGCTTGTTAGTTTTGAAATGGAACAAAAACAAGGGGGGGTTTGGTATTTATCAAATTAAATGAAATAGAACAACAACAGATTATATAAATGCATATTAATATCTCCTCTCCTTTACACGAATTAAGCAAACATGTATGTTATCGATTTTCCCCACAAGATTAAGAAACTCATGGTGTTGGATACAATAAACCCGAATTCATTAAGCATGACTTACGTTCAATGATCCAGTGCAGAGAATCAACAACAAGGAACTAAACTAGACATTAAGTGCAGAGAACCTCTCAACAGAGATTGCAATCCTTCAAGGGCCTAACCCTCTGGGTTTAGCTATCCATTAACACAAAATTACCATAACAATAGAAGAAGGAAACAACATAATAGACAAACATTACAAAAGAAATGAAAATGCAGAAAATGAATTGCAGCAGAGATTGAAATACGAAAATGGGGCAGAACTGAACTATAGAAATGAAAATGCAATAGAAGTGGAAAAATGTAAACTTTAATGGTAGTAGAAAACGAAAATGAACCGTATTAATCCATCAATGAGTCTTGAATAGTCAAAACGAAAGTGCAGGAGAAACCAACATAAAACAGAACGTAAAAACCCTACAGTGGCTGCTCCTCCTTTTTTTCTCCTCTGCATGGGCACTTTAACCTAGAGTCCCTCTCCCCTCACCAGACCAGTTCGGCCCAAACAAATCTGACCCAATAAAAATACGAAATAAAAGAAAACAAAAATTATAGTAATGACATGGTAGTTGACATGGCAGTGACATGGCAGTTGACGTGGCAGCACCTCTGCAAGTCCAAAAATTTAATTCTAAACCCAATGAAACCTGCAATTAATTAATAAATAGAATTATCAGTCCAATGAAGCCTAATAATTGAAAACGCACTAATAATAGACAATTAAGCACAATGCAACAAGATTGGTACAAAAAGATAAGAAAATGTGGGAAAAAAATGGCTCATCAACCGGGTATACAGATGCAGAATTCCAATCTGCAGAATGAGTTTTTTCACATGCAAGAACAAAAAATGTCTCAAGAAAGAATTATGAAATTTTCACTAGAAGGAGCACGCTTCTCTCTTGAAAATATCTCTAAAGATTGCTTGAATGATTTCTAAAAGATGTGTTTTAAAACATTAAAGCAAATTTGTTTATATAGAGATTTTTCTAACTAACTAAACTAATTAATCGATTAAATTGCTTTTTAATCAATTAAAATATTTTGTCTTTAACCATTTTAATTGATAAAAATATCATTTAATCGATTAAAATGTTCTGTAGATTTTTCCCAAGACATTTTAATTGATAAAAACGTGGTTTAATTAATTAAAACAGTTGTGCAAAATTTTTTTAAGTGATATCAATTAATTTGAGATTACATCGATTAAAATACTTGACAGAGGATTTCTTAAAACTTCATAAGTGATTTTAACTGATAAAAACACGTTTTAATCGATTAAAATAATTATGCAAATTTTTCTTAAGTGATTTTAATAGATTAATTCGAAGATATGTCAATTAAAATACTAACAAAATGTTTTCCAAAACTTCTTAAGTGAAAATAATCGATTAATTCAAAGGTGTATCGATTAAAACTGCGACAAAAGGTATTTTCACATGTTTTAAGTTGTTTTAATCGATTAATTCAAAAATATATCAATTAAAAATGCAACAAAAGTGTTTTCAAGATCCTTTAAGTGATTTTAATCAATTAATTCATAAATGTATAAGTTAAATCCGAGACTTAAGAGAAAATTAACCGATTAAAATGATTTTTAACAGATTAAAATGTTTTGAGGCATTTTTATTCTTTTCAAATGATAAAACCTTATGTTGTAGGATTGGTTAGATGATTATACCTACTCAATATTGATGTAGACTCACTAAATGACCATTACACTACATCTCCTATTCCATAAGTCCTTTTACTTCATCAAATCTTTAAGATCTTTAATATTTCTTCATCATGATCTCTTTGGACCACTTTTCATGGCATCCTTCTTCAGTCGGACATGCATTGGCATATAATTCCTTCACTACCTTAGATCAAACTTGGACCATGGCTTAGCAAGTTGTCTTTAGTTTCTTCGAGTGATTTCCTCATTGAATTCAGTGTATTCACCCTCTTTTAAGTCCACTCGTCATTCCAAATTGAAGTTCCAACCTTACATTAGCTCATACTATATTACCTCTATTAATCTCTAAAGAGTTGTTGTCAAAAGATGCAAATGATTGACCTATTCTAGGTCATTTTCCAGCAGGTCCAAAAGAGGTAGCTGCTTTTTTTTCTTTTCTTGGTCCCATCTGCAAAACAAGAAATTTGAAGAGGGCCCATAATATGCCAATAGTAGAGAATGTGCATAAAATAAACTATCATGACTATAAGCTTAGGACGAAGTGCTCTATCTCTCATTTGCAAATAATAGTTGATTTCATACCTAAGGCTAAAATTCAGAGAACAAAGTGTTCATTTTATGTAAAAAAAATTGAACTCTTTTTCATTATGCCATTTTATCAAAACACATGGTGGGCTTCCTTCAAAACTTGTTAAAAAAATGGTACTCAATGTAGACCCCAAATCTTGCCCGAGGTCTCAATAAAGACCAGAAAACCTCCATTCGATGATGGACAAGGCTTCTTTAGGCCCCTAGGCATGTTCACTAGGCTCCATGTAAGGATAGGAGATTTTCTATACACAAAAAATAAGAAAAAATAGGAGAACCTGACAGAAAGCTCGAGGTGACCGTCTCGTTTGGCCAGACGACTGTCTCACCTTCCCTAAAGGTCAAGACAGCCGTCTCGTTTGGCCAGACGGTCGTCTCGCCTTTCTCTAAGCCTGAGATGACCGTCTTGCCTGAGAGAAGCCCAGACGGTCGTCCCGGCCTACCTGGCACGAATTCCTATAAATAGGAGCCTCCCCCCTTCATTTCACACACTCTCACACCCTTCTCTCATCCTAGAAGCTCTCCTAAGACTTCGGGATAACTCTGAGCACTTTCCAGAGTTCGAGTAAGCTTTTCAATTTTCTTTTAAGGTAGAAATCGGTTAAGGAAGTCTCCTTTTGAGACATCCGGCACTCGGTAGAAGGGTATTTTCTCTTTCACTGGTGAGGAGCGTGCTTGTAGAGCGAGGGGACTGCCAAAAAGCGTCCTCAAGTTTGAAGAGTTAATATAAAACTCGCTTTGGAGTTTCCTTTACTTATTCTCTCTCTTTTACTGCTTTCTTTTATTGTTTTCCTTATATGCATTAGATATTAAGGTCATGTAGACATTTAATTCTAGCTGCAAAACCTTGAAGCCAGACGCCCTATCTTCCTTGATCCCACTCATGTTCGGATTCACTAACCATTCTCTTTCTCTTTTTGCATGTATGATTTCTTGGTCGGTCGCTTCCTTTCGCTTTCATGCGGAAGGCCCCCTACCGGCCATAAAGAAAGAATTGTTTTAGATAGTATAGAGCGTAACATTGGCTATGGTGCCATTTGCGAAGAAATGAGTTCACTTTCTTTACTACTACGCTCTTTCTCCCATCTCAGACGTGATTCGTATTGGATGATTGATTCCTTAGCAGAGCTACTAATTTTAGATGCGGAACCAGAGCAGAGCTAATGGCTCACTTCACTACCTTAAGCCCAAGCTGGGACATTCTCTAAAGCTTAAAGTCTTTCTTTCCTAGGATAAGTGGAACTGTTTACTTCTATTTGAACTACTCCGAATTATTTTCACTCTTTATGACACTAGTTCAGTGGCATCTATCTTGCTCAGTTGTCTTCCTTTGGTCTGTTGATACTATCTTTCTCCCTCGAAAAACCAGAACTTGTAAGTAGAGTTATTCCCCAAGTAGGACTTGCGGGCGAGCTACCCTTGGTTTAAAGCCCTGGTTGAGAAAGACTTTTCTTTACTAGCCATTCCCTCTACCTCTCTACCGAGCTTACTAGTTCCGTTCATTCCCTACTGTAACTGTAAGAGCTTAGTCGACTACCTAGCTAAACACCCTTCTTCCAAGTATTCCACCGGTATCCTCTTGGTCGAGAATGGCTAGTTGCGTGGACTTTCATCTAACATAACGTGTTCTAGCCGAGTATGGGTAATCTCCAATAGCTGGGAGCGGAACCTTCCCCCCAAAACTTGTTGGACTCGAACCAGCACCTCTGCACAAAAGACAGACCAGATGAACTACCTTTATTCGACTCGTGGCTTGACCCGGTTCTTGTGCGACCTACATCTGAGGGGGTCCTTCACTTCAATATGGGTGTGATTTTGACCCCGTTCCAACCTAGCTAAAAATCCAATGGGACGCCCCAATTGTTCCAGATGACTAAGAACATAAGGAATGTGTGATAGGTAGTGTAGACCCCTAATTTTGCCCGGCCTCTCAAAAGAAAAAGCTAGAGGAACTTCACCCGAAGATGGAGTTCATCCGGCTTCCCAAAACCGAGGAAACCTCCCGCAACCAATATAGAGATCGCTCGTCTACACGATAACGAACGAAGGAGACTTCCTACACGAAGATAAAGCTTCAACGGACACCTATCGGCATCAACAGGCCGTCCCAAACACAACAAGTGGTCCCAAACACAACAGGTGGTCCCAAACACAACAGGTGGTCCCAAACGCAACAGGTGGTCCCAAACACAACAGGTGGTCCCAAACGCAATGGTGGTCCCAAACGCAACGGGTGGTCCCAAACGCAACAGGTGGTCCCAAACGCAACTGGTGGTCCCAAACACAACGAGGTGGTCCCAAACGCAACGGGTGGTCCCAAACATAACAGGTGGTCCCAAACACAACAGGTGGTCACAAACACAACGAGTGGTCCCGAAACGCGAAATCGGCCGAACAGGTTGAGACGGCCGTCCCAAGTTGGGACGGCCGTCCCAACCCTCCAGATTCGGCTGGGACGCGTGTCCCGAGCTGGGACGGCCGTCCCAAGGCCAATTTCAAGTGGGACGGCCGTCCCGAGTCCCCTGGTGGTCTCGCCCGTGTAAAAATGACATTTGGGACGGCCATCCCGAGTCCGGACGGCCGTCCCAACCCGGACGGTGGTCCCAAAGTGCGCCGACTGCGAAAACTATAAATAGGAGGCTCATTTGCCACTTTTTCGGACCACGGACACTCTAGAGAGCTCTGAAACACTTTCAAAAACTCGGAGCACTTGTCTACTTCTCTCCCTTTCTCGAATGATCTTTCCGATTGCCTTAAATAGGTAACAATCGGTTAAGGAATTATATTCGGCATTTGATTCTTCTTTAAATTTTTAGTGGAGTCGATCTTGTATTGGTGAGGAGAGTCTCGTGTAGAGAGAGGGGTTGCCAAAACGCATCCTCACGGTTCGAGATTCTCAATACAAAGCTTGCTACTGGAGGTTCTTTTCAATTCTCTTCTCTTTTATTGCTTTATTTATTGTTTTATTTAGCTTTATTTACTGTTTATGCCATGTAGAATAAAATCATGTAGATAGCCATTTTTATATCTCTTTTATTGCTTTATTTAGCTTTATCATGTAGATAGCCATTTTAATATTATGCAATAAAATAGGGTAATCGCGTAATTTCTCGAAGTCTTCTCTTAAAATGAATTGATCTGTCATAGGGAACCCGAAAGGGGCGTTGTGGGGTGCTAACACCTTCCCCACACGTAACTAACTCCCTTACCCAACTCTGGTTATAATGGCCAAGTTTGGTTTTTCATTAAAATCAATACCTTTTATCCTTTTCCAATGTTTATGGTCAAAACATTGGTGACGACTCCATAAGAACCCCTTTTCGAAAACCTTTTAAAACAAATACGCGAGTCTAAACCATCTTTTTGCGACCGCTCGCATAAACGTTTCCAGACGTCCTCCGACGTCGGAAAGGGACGGCGGCGACAGATGGCGACTTCACTGGGGAAGTCCGAGAGTTGATCCCATTTAGTGACAGATAAATTCAAACTAAGTAAAGATTTGAAATTACGCCTTTACCCTTCTGTATGTTTTTATTGTATGGCTTTAAATAACTGCTATATGATTATTTCTGCAATTGTTTGAAATATAAATTGCACACAAAAACCCTTGCACACAACAGTCCCTCTATACCCGGGGGCAAGAGTGAATACCTATAGGGAGTGGGTGGCAGATACGATCGGTTAGTTGGCACACAGGGCTACTACCGTTGTCGGAAAACCACCAACTCAAGGTGATAACTCTCTTCTTTTGGTCTAAGGGTGTCGCCACGGAGTTCCGTGCATGACCCGAGGATTGAGAGATTGAGAGGTCCCTATAATGGGGGCACCTTGGGGACCTTTGGCCTGGTGAGAACAGTTAGAACCGCCTAAACCAAGCACGTTTTTGCAGGAAAACCCTACCTCGTGATTAAATAAGCGTGGCTCTGCTCGTGGATGTATGAATTGTGTGTGCATTTGTTTGCTGCATTTGTATTGATGCATTAGCATAGGGTACTCATACAACAAACAAAAAAAATGAAAAACCCTAAAAATCATAAAAAGTGAAAAGATAAAAACCTTTATCTCGGACAGTCTTTAGTTAAGCTAGCCTGGTTTCAGGTTCTTTGTAAGCTAAGTAGTCACGTTGACCGACAGAAGAGATAAAGGGTCATAAAAAATATAAAAACAATTAAAGCAATAAAAATGCCTTTTACTTTAAAAAAGATTCTTGGCAAAGTCGTATCATTCATACCATATCATCCAATAAGTGGTAAAATTAAGAAAGAAAATAATTACAGCATGCTCATCATTTTAATAAACCCCTAAAAAATGGGTCTTAGAGACGTTTTTTGGGAAAATTACTGGGCCAAATCGCCTTCGGCATTTGCAGCTTGGTTCTTCACCTTTTTCTCTTCGTTTTGACATGTCTGTGCGTCCAAATCGGACAACCCGATCAAAAGTTATGCCACTTTCAATATCTCATTGTCATAAAAAATATTTTTGTATTGCATGCATAAAGCACATTTATTCTAGGATGCATTAGATATCCTTAGACAATAGCGAAAGAGACCCAAGTGCGTTTATCACCTTCCTAGAAGAGATGAGTGCGCTAAGGTATATTGGCAACCTTTGAAAAAAGGGAACCATCACACTGAAGTGGGTATGGTACTCCTTAAAACACAGGCTTTTGAGAAGATACCAAAGCTATTGTCTAAAGCATATCTATTTCACACTGATCATTCATAATAAAAAAAAAAGTTGTAATAAAAATCTTTAAATCATTTAGAAAGTGGCTGGTCTTCTACCTGTTCTCACTCGCGCTCAAAAAGCAAAGAAGATGGAGAAATTAGAGGAGCAGAATCGTATGCTCACCGCCGAGCTTAATGTCATAAAGGAACAAATGGCGCAATTGACGGAGCTAATGTATCAGCAATGCTTCCACAATACGGTCTCTGAGCAACGAATTTTTACCTTAGAGGAGAGATTAAGGGCATTAGAGGAATACAACTTTGATGTAAAGGAGGTAACCGATGTCGAAAACACTCGATTCCCTCCCAAGTTTAAGAAATCCCACGCATCATTCAAGAAGCCCTTTGACAAGAAAAAGGAGGGAAGTGTAAATGCCATGAACCTCACTACCCCTTCGTCCTCCTCGCAGCAAACCAAGCCACGCAGACAAGAGAGGAAATTCACTTCCATACCTACCTCCTACGAAAGTTTGTTTTTGAAATTATTGGACGCCAAGCTCCTCGTACGTGTCCCTCCCAAGAAAATGGAGCCACCATACCCAGAATGGTATAAATCTAATGAAAGCTGTGATTATCATTCAGGTTCCCCTGGACACTCAGTGGATAACTGCATGGCCTTAAAGCATAAAGTCCAAGATTTAATAGATGCGGGATGGATTACCTTTGACGCATCTACTCCGAAGGTGGACGACCAGCCCCTATCAAAGCCCGAATAAAAGACGGGATAAGGGAGACCAGCAGATTAGGGCTCATCATTTTTACCATCTTTTACAATAAAAAATATAGAAAAAAATAATATATCGAAAAAAATTTTCGAAGTATTTCTCGTGATCCTTGCCCATGATCACGAGATTTTTGGGCTTTGTAAATATTTTCTTCTATCAATACAAAATGGCATTTTCTTTAATATCCATATTCTCATTCATTCTTTTCTCTCTCATACATCTAATAAAGGAATCTAAAACAAAGTATAACCCATACAGTCATGTCTATGATTGAAAACTCCCCGGAAGATCTAAAAGCCGAGGACGAATGGATTGAGTCAGACAGTGAGGAGGGGACCATTTCCCCGGACATGCAAAGACTGTTGGAAAAATAAGCTCAATGGATACAGCCTAGACAAGGGCTTGGAAAGGATGCTCAAGGAATAAGAGAGTCACCAAATTTTAAGGATAATCCTTGAAAGTACGACCCTACAAAAGATCAAGTCGTACAAAGAAAAGAGAAGTCTCCCCTCCGTACCTTAAAAAGACGATCTTCCAAAAAAGGAGAGATATTAGCATCAAGGGTAGCATTAGTCATTAAATGCCCTTCTTCCGATCTTAAGGGATGTAAACCCAATGACTATCAGAGATCACTCCTCGGGATATGCCCGACCCCCGAACATCTTTAGAGCACGCATTTCCCTTTGAATTACAAAAGAATGCTATTCTTACTATCTGCTTCTCTTCTTGCTAAGCATGTCTATACCCCATTAAATAACCCTGTTTAGACAAACGTTTTGTTCCAAAATGCGTCAAAATAATCAAAACGCCATACACAAAATGAAGCCAAAGTTAACATGATTGATTAGCTAGAGGCACGAATAAGAAAATCGTGTTTCAACAATGTTTGAAAAAAGAAATTATTATTAAAAGAAGCCCGTCAAGGTCAAAGGCCAAGACAAAAAGATAAAAGGGCAAAATCCTAGGCAGACTAGGAATGTTAATCAGTCATAAAGTAATCAGCTGAAGACGCTACCTCATTAAAACAAAACGTTTGTTTGAACTAGCCTAAACACTGACCAACCCTGGCTAGCCATTCTTACAAAAACTATTATTTAAAAAAAATCTCGCTAAAACACAAGCCTTTGTGATAAACCCCTTTCTTTCTATTCTCTTGACCCTTCATCATAAAACATTCAAGTAATTGACTGGGAAATGTGGAAATATGGTGATCAATAGGAGGATTGAAATCCCTAAGGAAAGGAAGAGGGGCAGTGACATGACAATTGCTCTACATTCAAAATAATTACTCTTCAGTTATAGCAAGAAAAGTCCAAGACGGCAAATCGGTACAGCTAATCATGTTGATAAAAGCACATGATGATGGAAGCAAAATTAACAGAGGCTGAACGGGTGCAAAGCCGATATAACCAGTTAAACCTTATGGAAAAAAAACGGCTTAAGGTTATATGTCGTGAGCAAGCCTATCAAAGGAAAATAAAAAAGGCTTACGAAAAAAGGTCAATCCTCACATTTACCATAAGAAGGATTTAATGGTAAATAAACTGCTTCAACCTAGAAGAACAAAATTGGAAAATGGGCATTGAACTATGAAGGACCCCTTGGGGTCAAATGAGCTTTCTCGGAAAGGGCTCTTATCCTCGCCAATATGAATGGAAAAGAACTTCGACACCTAATCAACTCCGGTACGGTGAAGAAGTATTATGCTTGAAGACATTGTTCAAGACCCGTCAGGAATGAAAATCCGCAAAGGACATTCCTGGGCAAAAGATAGGGTCCATATTCCTCGTTAGGATACGTCGTAGACAAAAAGTAGAGGTAAAAAAAAAAAAAAAAAAAAAAAAAAAACTAACTAAGAGCAATGGTTACTTTAGTCGAAAACCGAAAAGGCGGCTAAAGTAACATTCTTCCGAAGCAAGCGATCCGCATGGTCTTCACTCGAGCTCGGGCATCTCAACTGAAGCCACTAGGAAAACCGGGGCGAGATATCATGGACATGATTGTATAAGCCTAAACAAGATGCAGCCAACCCCGACCACCCATTCTTCTAAATATCTCTTGAAATCCTTCTGTAAAAGAAATAAACTTTTTCTCATTTATCAATAAAATTCCCTTTCATTTCCTTTCTCTTGACCAAATATTATGGAAATGCCTCTTTATTGATAAATCATAAATATGCGCAAAGACTTTTAATCAAAGATCAAACATGCATCTAAAAAAGGGAAGCATATGAAAATAATAAAGGAATAAAGGCCTGCTAGTATATTCTTAGATAAAAACTAGGGTAGCCTCGCTAGATCGCAAACCCCAAAAAGACGATCTAGGCAAAAAGATAAGGCAAAAGCCCCCTAAGGTATTCTAGGCAAAAATTAAGGCAGCCCGCTAGATCGAAAACCCGTAAAGGGCGGTCTAGGCAAAAGATAGGGCTAAAACCAAAAGATGAGTAAAAGATGAGCCCATCATCATAGTCATAAAGAAGAAGTCCATCAGCTTATTCATAAGAAGCCAACGGAAGAAGGCCAGTTACTTTCTAAATGCATAAAAAATAAACAAACATTAGACTGCATTTAGGGCATCCACACACAAGGCAGTTGCATAATACGACTTTGTCAAAATCAAGAAAAAATAATTTTCTTCAAACAAGAATGAACATGCATATAAGGAGGATAGTCTCCATGTTTGTGATTGGAAATAAAAGGCGCCAAAATCTAGCCTCTAAATAAAAATCAAAATCGCGAAAGGCGAAATCAAAACCATTTCAGCAGAATAAAGAGCTTTAAGAAAACCATAGCTCCAACCATTCTCCTCAAACACCAATAAAAGAAGGAGAAGAAAAGCCAATGGAAAAGGCTTGATGATCCCCAAGCGGATCCTTGCCTACTCTAGAGGCAAAACAAAAAAATACTCCCTGACTCAACACCACCACATGAGTCATCAAACATAGTCATTCAAAGCTGCAATCAGCATCCTTCCATCCAAGAAAGAAGGACACCATCAAAATGAAAAAGCCAAATGGAAAGGCTTGACCATCCCCAAGAGGATCCTTGCCTACTCCAAAGGCAAAACAAAAAGACTACTGAAAGTGATCCTAGCAAAGATCTCAGTGATTTGATGAAGTCAAAGATAAAGTCAGGGGTCAACTCTGCAGCTGTCAAACAAGTCACTCAGAACAAAGGAGCTGAAGACTTAGTGTGTCTAAACAGAAAGCCTAGGTAAAACCACTTTACCTTTTCCACTGCATAATGCTTCTTCACTCATCTTGCAAAATGCCTCAAAAACAGTTTTTAACAAATAAAAAACAAAAGCATTTTGGCAAAGAATTTTCTTAAACAAGTTATTAACTGATACAGGTTTGAAAGAATCAATTTAAAACACTTAGAATGTTTTAAAAAGTGTTTTTACAATATTTTAATTGATACAAACTTCTTTTAATCGATTAAAACTCTTTATGACCGATTAGAATTCGAATATAATAGGTCGAATGCAATATAATCGATCAGATCTTAAATATGTGCGATCGAATTATTTTAATCGATTAAAACACGTTTCAATCGATTAAAATCACTTTGATGTCAGGATGATCGATCAGAATGAGATTATGACCGATCGAAGTTGGTTATGATCGATCGAATTGAATTATGACCGATCAGACTTATTTCAATCGATTAAAACGTATTTCAATCGATTAAAATAACTTAGAAAATCTTTTCAATCGATTAAAACGAACTTTCAATCGATTAAAATGACTTGAAAATATATGTGCAGCTTTTTCAATCGATTGAAACGACTTTATATCGACTAAAATAACTTAGAAAGTTTTATAAGAAGGTTTTTAAACAAATCAATCGATTAATACGCGATTCAATCGATTGTTTTATACTTAGAAAATGTTTGTAAAACGCTTTAACCGATAAAAACGTGATCGTATCAACTAAAACATTTTCTCGTTAAAGATCAAGAACGCATTAATGGGTTGAAAGGACTTTTAACAGATTGTAACGGCTATTTCAACAGATTAAAACAAACTTTCAACAGATTAATTAATGCAAGCAGATTTGAAAATACTCTTTTATAAACGAATTGCTTGGAACTTTTATCATATCAGCTTTTGACACAATTCAAGCAATCAATACAAACAACTATTAGCATTTTTCAAGAAAGATACACAACTGTTTTTGTGAACTTCTTTTGAAATCTTTCTTGAGGCACTTTGCATTTCTTTGAAGAAGAAACCGACCGTGGATTGGTGTAATCCGGTTTGAGCTTTCTTTGTTTCTTCTTTGTAAATTATATTCATTCATTTGTACCTGTTTTGTACCTGGAATTTGGGTACAAGTTTTCTGCAGTTGTTGTAGAAAGTTGCCAAGAACTGGAATTTGGTTCTTGGTGGAAAGGTTAAAGCAAGAGCTGGAATTTGGTTCTTGTGTGTGGTGCCTGGAATTTGGGCACTGGTTTCTCTGCATACTGGAATTTGGTTGCAGAGGTTTCCAAGAACTGGAATTTGGTTCTTGGTGGAAAGGTTAAAGCAGTGAACTGGAATTTGGTTCTTGTACTGTGTGGTGCCCGGAATTTGGGCACCTGGTTTCTCTCGCTGACTGGAATTTGGTTGCAGAGGTTTCCAAGAGCTGGAATTTGGTTCTTGGTGGAGAGTTAGAATAGGTGTAAGAGTGTGAGTCTCGTAAAACATCTATTCTAGTGGAACCCACTGGAATTTGGCCGGAGACTCGGACGTAGCCCCGGTATTGGGTGAACCAAGTATAAAATTACCGATGAAATCTTTCCTAACCTTTCTCTCTTTAATTTCAAGCTTGTCGCGCTTATATTGTTTGATTGCTTGGTAATTCAAAAAGATTTTTAGAAACTTAATTTTCGAATTAGATAATCTGAGATTTGCGAAAAACTTTCGAAAGATCAATTCACCCCCTCTTGATCTAAAACTACTTTTCTAACAATTGGCATCGAGCGAGGTGCTTGAAAGTTACTCAAGTTACTTCGATCCATGGCATTTTCCGAGGGAGCGTACATTGATAGACCTCCACCGTCTGTGTGGAACAGATTATCTATTCTGGAAACTAAGGATGAAAATCTTCATTGAATCTCGTTAGTATAAATGCTTGGAATGTTATTGAACAGAAACTCGATATTGCTAATGTAATTCAAGATGATTGTATTGCCAAAAATATCATCTCTTCCGCTCTTAACGTAAATGATTTTTTTAGGATTGCACATTGTCAAACTGCTGCACAAATGTGGAAGATCCTTGAAAAGACCTATGAAGAAGCACCGGAGATATGCTTAATGGTCAACTCGAATCACCAAATACCAGTGGCCATGTCGGATAGAATACCCGTAAAATTCTGATCAAGTAAGTTCTAGCTCCTCTTCAAATTTGGTCAATTATGATGCATTACAAGAAGCATTTAATGAAATGCATGAAGAGGCTAAGAAACTTCAAAAAGAAAATGATAGGCTAAAAGGATTAAATAACCGGCTAGTTAACAAGGTTGATTCTCCGGAAAAACAGATTAGTGAAAATGAAACTGATAATGAATTCTTGAAACTGATTCATGCTAACTCGATTGTGAATGCAATAAACCATGCAAAAACTGTTCCGAATTGCAAAAGAAAATTGAATTCTTATCTCAAACTGTTTCAAAGTTCACTCAAGGGCAAGCTAATCTTGATATATTACTTGGATCTCAAAAATTAATTTTTGACAAAACTGGAATAGGCTTTAAATCTAGATCCAAGAAAACAAAAATAAATAGGAATTCATACTCTACAATCAAATGTTTCTACCGTATGAAAAAAGGGCATTCAAGTAAAATACCTGCAGAATTAAAAAGTATGCTATTCCTAAAGGGAGAATGAAATGGGTTCCAAAGATTAATTCTTTTCAAATAACATGATCAGACCCAATAATTATAAAGGGTACCGTAAAAATACTTAATTGTTTTGCAGGAACAAGTCTGGGAATCCCTTGAAGATCGAAGCTGCGAAACCAGGTTCTGTGTATTTAAATTAATTGTTTTAATTGATATAAACCAATATTAATCGATTGAAATAACTTACCGTACCATTTTAATCGATTGAAATATCGAAATAATCGATTAAATTTTTCTCGAATGTTGGTTTAGTCGTTTTAATCGATTAGAATAAATTTATATCAACTAAAAACACTTAGGATCAAAATTAATCGATTTATTTACGTTTTTAATCGATTTAAATTCGGTGTCATGTTATTGATTTCATTCCGTATTAAACTAATCGATCCTTTTATAAAACAAATCGATTAATTCATCGTAGATGTTTTCAACTCTAATGACAAGAATCAAATTAATAGATAATGAGTTGATTAATCAATTGATTAGGATCTGTAAACAAGACTTATAACATCTAATTGAAGTTTGACAGGGAAATTCAAAACAAAAACTCGATTGTCTATTATCTGCAATAAATCTTTAAATATTTCTTTGACCAAATCAACATTATTCCCAAGAACAAATTAACTGATTCACCCACTCGTCCCGTAAATTGTGTCGCACATGCTGAACAGATCTTTAATTAGAAACTAAGACTAGTGGAATAAATGTGGGAAAGTTATTGCCGATTGAAATACTGCAAACTTTACATGTAGGAAAGTTATCCATAGATGAAAATGTTATTTTAACATAGTCATGATTCAAGCTCGTAGATGTCCTTACATGGAATGCTGCATGGTAATACACTGAAAATCAAAGAAATTATCAAAGAATAGATTGTAACTTTTCTTATAGACACTAGTTACAAACAGGTCAAAGCTGTTAGGACTGAAAACATAGTTTATCAAAGATTTTTTCAGTGATAGTTGATTCTGGTAATAAATTGTTGATTACTAGGAAGTTCAATGAACAAATGTTTACATTAGATTTCTTGATATTACCTAGCAATATTTCTGAAATAATCTTGAGCATGCATTGGTTCAAAACTCTTGGTGAAATTCATTGAACTGTGCAACCCCGATAATTTGCTTTAATCATCAATGTCACGAGGTGACACTGCAAGGGAACCAATCTGGGACAGCAATTCAAAAATTGAATAACGTGAGTAGCAGGGATAAATTTTATATTGTTTTAGAATTCGGATTGATTGTCATCACCTGTCCTCATTACTAATCATTGCCCACTCTACCGAATAAGTTTTTTTGTTAATCACTTGTGCATATGATACCACTCGGAAACAACAAAGTTAAAAATGACTCATTCTTCAAAAGATAATGATGACTGGTTCACTATAAGTGAGAATAACACCCATCATACTACATTAATAAAAATACGGTTAGTTGCTTGGATGATGATGACTGCAAAGTTTGAAATAGGTTAGCTATTATGGAAGGAAATTCCTATCTCAGTACATCATTAATCTGTGATTCATGCAATTTATGGTATCGTGCATTTTGTGTGGGATCCGATAGTGAATGTACGTCCGTCAGTACATGGTTCTCGCCTCGATGTGTAGTAGAAATTCCATTGTGGTGTCAACCATGGACTGTAATGCAGTCAATAGTAACGATGAACTGCTAAAAGAGTTCTTTTCGGGAAAAGTTTCGTGTGTCGTTGTCGATACGGAGTGACAGCGAGTTGTTGACTCAAATAGTTGATAGAGCAAAATTGGTTCCAAGCAAAAGGAAAGCCTATTATCTTTTGATATTGGTGGGGATCAAATGAATGATCACCAAGCTGGTGGATAAGCAGTTCAATCAGGGAAATTTGGGATGACTAGTTCCCCTCATCATCTTTATCTTCTGCTTATTTCTATCTTTATATTGTTTGCATGGATCGTGATATTAACTGGTGTTATACCAGGAACATTTGCCTTAATCTTTGGTTAAATATGGTTTAGGATCTAATCTAGATCGGACTGGCGTAAATAGAATTTAAATAGATCCCTGAGAGCTTTAGCTAAATAAGATTTTTTTCTGATGGATCTATTAGCTAAGATTTAATCAATATAGTTGTTAGTATTGTTAAAACATCCTTCTAAATGATCAGTTTTACAAAATATGCATTAAACATTACTTCATTTTCAAAACTGATTGTTTTAATCAATACAACATCTTGTTAATCGATTAAATGAACTTATTCAACATGTTTTAATCGATTCAAAATCGAAATAATCAATTATTTTTACTAAAGTTTCATGTTTTCAAAATCTTAAATGTTTTAATCGATTAAACTTTTCTTTCAATCGATTAAAATAATTTACCAAGAACATTTTAACCGATTATACTCGTTTTTAATCGATTTTTATTCGGGAAGAAAGATTAAAGGCTTTAGTTAATGGTCTGTTCCTATAAACATGCTACTAAAGCGTGATTCCCTTATCTTTACACGTGTTAATTGTATTCATTACAAACGTGTTAATGGAGATAAGTTTGAATCAACTTTAATTGATTCTTTTCATGAGTGAAATATTGATTCACTTTGTATTTTCAAAAATTTGAGCATATTTTTTCGAAACCTTACATTTTATTCTTTTCTCTTCTATTCCCTATTTTTGATGAAGTCAAAAGGGGGAGAAATAGTTGCATCACTTTAAGATAAATTTACGTGCAACATTTTAGGGGGAGAAATAAGTTTTAGGGGGAGAAACAAAACTTTATTACATTCTTATATTTCTCACCTAACTGCATTATCAAGTGACTTATTTTGCAGAGATTGTTTTTTTCAAAATGGTGTTTGTCTTCATCAAATAGGGGGAGACTGAAAGTGATCCTAGCAAAGATCTCAGTGATTTGATGAAGTCAAAGATAAAGTCAGGGGTCAACTCTGCAGCTATCAAACAAGTCACTCAGAACAAAGGAGCTGAAGACTTAGTGTGTCTAAACAGAAAGCCTAGGTAAAACCACTTTACCTTTTCCACTGCATAATGCTTCTTCACTCATCTTGCAAAATGCCTCAAAAACAGTTTTTAACAAATAAAAAACAAAAGCATTTTGGCAAAGAATTTTCTTAAACAAGTTATTAACTGATACAGGTTTGAAAGAATCAATTTAAAACACTTAGAATGTTTTAAAAAGTGTTTTTACAATATTTTAATTGATACAAACTTCTTTTAATCGATTAAAACTCTTTATGACCAATTAGAATTCGAATATAATAGGTCAGAATGCAATATAATCGATCAGATCTTAAATATGTGCGATCAGAATTATTTTAATCGATTAAAACACGTTTCAATCGATTAAAATCACTTTGGATGTCAGGATGATCGATCAGAATGAGATTATGACCGATCAGAGTTGGTTATGATCGATCAGAATTGAATTATGACCGATCAGACTTATTTCAATCGATTAAAACGTATTTCAATCGATTAAAATAACTTAGAAAATCTTTTCAATCGATTAAAACGAACTTTCAATCGATTAAAATGACTTGAAAATATATGTGCAGTTTTTCAATCGATTGAAACGACTTTATATCAGCTAAAATAACTTAGAAAGTTTTATAAGAAGGTTTTTAAACAAATCAATCGATTAATACGCGATTCAATCGATTGTTTTATACTTAGAAAATGTTTGTAAAACGTTTTAACTGATAAAAACGTGGTCGTATCAACTAAAACATTTTACTGTTAAAGATCAAGAACGCATTAATGGGTTGAAAGGACTTTTAACAGATTGTAACGACTATTTCAACAGATTAAAACAAACTTTCAACAGATTAATTAATGCAGCAGATTTGAAAATACTCTTTTATAAACGAATTGCTTGGAACTTTTATCATATCAGTTTTTGACACAATTCAAGCAATCAATACAAACAACTATTAGCATTTTTCAAGAAAGATACACAACTGTTTTTGTGAACTTCTTTTGAAATCTTTCTTGAGGCACTTTGCATTTCTTTGAAGAAGAAACTGATCGTGGATTGGTGTAATCCGGTTTGAGCTTTCTTTGTTTCTTCTTTGTAAATTCTATTCATTCATTTGTACTTGTTTTGTACCTGGAATTTGGGTACAAGTTTTCTCGCAGTTGTTGTAGAAAGTTGCCAAGAAGCTGGAATTTGGTTCTTGGTGGAAAGGTTAAAGCAAGAGCTGGAATTTGGTTCTTGTGTGTGGTGCCTGGAATTTGGGCACTTGGTTTCTCTCGCGCTGGAATTTGGTTGCAGAGGTTTCCAAGAACTGGAATTTGGTTCTTGGTGGAAAGGTTAAAGCAGGAACTGGAATTTGGTTCTTGTCTTGTGTGGTGCCTGGAATTTGGGCACTTGGTTTCTCTGCTGCTGGAATTTGGTTGCGAGAGGTTTCCAAGAGCTGGAATTTGGTTCTTGGTGGAGAGTTAGAATAGGTGTAAGAGTGTGAGTCTGTAAAACATCTATTCTAGTGGAACCCAATCTGGAATTTGGCTGGAGACTGGACGTAGCCCTGGTATTGGGTGAACCAGTATAAAATTACCGGTGAAATCTTTCCTAACCTTTCTCTCTTTAATTTCGATTCTTGCGCTTATATTGTTTGATTGCTTGGTAATTCAAAAAGATTTTTAGAAACTTAATTTTCGAATTAGATAATTCGAGATTTGCGAAAAACTTTCGAAAGATCAATTCACCCCCCTCTTGATCTAAAACTACTTTTCTAACAATTGGCATCGAGCGAGGTGCTTGAAAGTTACTCAAGTTACTTCGATCCATGGCATTTTCTGAGGGAGCGTACATTGATAGACCTCCACTGTTGTGTGGAACAGATTATCTATTCTGGAAACTAAGGATGAAAATCTTCATTGAATCTGTTAGTATAAATGCTTGGAATGTTATTGAACAGGAAACTGATATTGCTAACAGAATTCAAGATGATTGTATTGCCAAAAATATCATCTCTTCCGCTCTTAACAGAAATGATTTTTTTAGGATTGCACATTGTCAAACTGCTGCACAAATGTGGAAGATCCTTGAAAAGACCTATGAAGAAGCACCAGAGATATGCTTAATGGTCAACTCAGAATCACCAAATACCAGTGGCCATGTCAGGATAGAATGCCCAGAAAATTCTGATCAAGTAAGTTCTAGCTCCTCTTCAAATTTGGTCAATTATGATGCTTTACAAGAAGCATTTAATGAAATGCATGAAGAGGCTAAGAAACTTCAAAAAGAAAATGATAGGCTAAAAGGATTAAATAACTGGCTAGTTAACAAGGTTGATTCTCTGGAAAAACAGATTAGTGAAAATGAAACTGATAATGAATTCTTGAAACTGATTCATGCTAACTCTGATTGTGAATGCAATAAACCATGCAAAAACTGTTCTGAATTGCAAAAGAAAATTGAATTCTTATCTCAAACTGTTTCAAAGTTCACTCAAGGGCAAGCTAATCTTGATATATTACTTGGATCTCAAAAATTAATTTTTGACAAAACTGGAATAGGCTTTAAATCTAGATCCAGTAAAACAAAAATAAATAGGAATTCATACTCTACAATCAAATGTTTCTACTGTATGAAAAAAGGGCATTCAGTAAAATACTGCAGAATTAAAAAGTATGCTATTCCTAAAGGGAGAATGAAATGGGTTCCAAAGATTAATTCTTTTCAAATAACATGATCAGGACCCAATAATTATAAAGGGTACCAGAAAAATACTTAATTGTTTTGCAGGAACAAGTCTGGGAATCCCTTGAAGATCAGAGCTGCGAAACCAGGTTCTGTGTATTTAAATTAATTGTTTTAATTGATATAAACCAATATTAATCGATTGAAATAACTTACCGTACCATTTTAATCGATTGAAATATCGAAATAATCGATTAAATTTTTCTCAGAATGTTGGTTTAGTCGTTTTAATCGATTAGAATAAATTTATATCAACTAAAAACACTTAGGATCAAAATTAATCGATTTATTTACGTTTTTAATCGATTTAAATTCTGGTGTCATGTTATTGATTTCATTCTGCATTAAACTAATCGATCCTTTTATAAAACAAATCGATTAATTCACTGTAGATGTTTTCAACTCTAATGACAAGAATCAAATTAATAGATAATGAGTTGATTAATCAATTGATTAGGATCTGTAAACAAGACTTATAACATCTAATTGAAGTTTGACAGGGAAATTCAAAACAAAAACTCAGTGTCTATTATCTGCAATAAATCTTTAAATATTTCTTTGACCAAATCAACATTATTCCCAAGAACAAATTAACTGATTCACCCACTGTCCTGTAAATTGTGTCGCACATGCTGAACAGATCTTTAATTAGAAACTAAGACTAGTGGAATAAATGTGGGAAAGTTATTGCCGATTGAAATACTGCAAACTTTACATGTAGGAAAGTTATCCATAGATGAAAATGTTATTTTAACATAGTCATGATTCAAGCTGTAGATGTCCTTACATGGAATGCTGCATGGTAATACACTGAAAATCAAAGAAATTATCAAAGAATAGACTGTAACTTTTCTTATAGACACTAGTTACAAACAGGTCAAACTGTTAGGACTGAAAACATAGTTTATCAAAGATTTTTTCAGTGATAGTTGATTCTGGTAATAAATTGTTGATTACTAGGAAGTTCAATGAACAAATGTTTACATTAGATTTCTTGATATTACCTAGCAATATTTCTGAAATAATCTTGAGCATGCATTGGTTCAAAACTCTTGGTGAAATTCATTGAACTGTGCAACCCTGATAATTTGCTTTAATCATCAATGTCACGAGGTGACACTGCAAGGGAACCAATCTGGGACAGCAATTCAAAAATTGAATAAGCGATGTAGTTAGCAGGGATAAATTTTATATTGTTTTAGAATTCTGGATTGATTGTCATCACCTGTCCTCATTACTAATCATTGCCCACTCTACCAGAATAAGTTTTTTTGTTAATCACTTGTGCATATGATACCACTGGAAACAACAAAGTTAAAAATGACTCATTCTTCAAAAGATAATGATGACTGGTTCACTATAAGTGAGAATAACACCCATCATACTACATTAATAAAAATACAGTTAGTTGCTTGGATGATGATGACTGCAAAGTTTGAAATAGGTTAGCTATTATGGAAGGAAATTCCTATCTCAGTACATCATTAATCTGTGATTCATGCAATTTATGGTATCGTGCATTTTGTGTGGGATCTGATAGTGAATGTACGTCTGTCAGTACATGGTTCTGCCTCTGATGTGTAGTAGAAATTCCATTGTGGTGTCAACCATGGACTGTAATGCAGTCAATAGTAACAGTAAACTGCTAAAAGAGTTCTTTTCAGGAAAAGTTTCTGTGTCTGTTGCTGATACAGGAGTGACAGCAGTTGTTGACTCAAATAGTTGATAGAGCAAAATTGGTTCCAGCAAAAAGGAAAGCCTATTATCTTTTGATATTGGTGGGGATCAAATGAATGATCACCAAGTCTGGTGGATAAGCAGTTCAATCAGGGAAATTTGGGATGACTAGTTCCCCTCATCATCTTTATCTTCTGCTTATTTCTATCTTTATATTGTTTGCATGGACTGTGATATTAACTGGTGTTATACCAGGAACATTTGCCTTAATCTTTGGTTAAATATGGTTTAGGATCTAATCTAGATCAGACTGGCGTAAATAGAATTTAAATAGATCCCTGAGAGCTTTAGCTAAATAAGATTTTATTCTGATGGATCTATTAGCTAAGATTTAATCAATATAGCTGTTAGTATTGTTAAAACATCCTTCTAAATGATCAGTTTTACAAAATATGCATTAAACCTTACTTCATTTTCAAAACTGATTGTTTTAATCAATACAACATCTTGTTAATCGATTAAATGAACTTATTCAACATGTTTTAATCGATTCAAAATCGAAATAATCGATTATTTTTACTAAAGTTTCATGTTTTCAAAATCTTAAATGTTTTAATCGATTAAACTTTTCTTTCAATCGATTAAAATAATTTACCAAGAACATTTTAACCGATTATACTCTGTTTTTAATCGATTTTTATTCTGGGAAGAAAGATTAAAGGCTTTAGTTAATGGCTGTTCCTATAAACATGCTACTAAAGCGTGATTCCCTTATCTTTACACGTGTTAATTGTATTCATTACAAACGTGTTAATGGAGATAAGTTTGAATCAACTTTAATTGATTCTTTTCATGAGTGAAATATTGATTCACTTTGTATTTTCAAAAATTTGAGCATATTTTTTCGAAACCTTACATTTTATTCTTTTCTCTTCTATTCCCTATTTTTGATGAAGTCAAAAGGGGAGAAATAGTTGCATCACTTTAAGATAAATTTACGTGCAACATTTTAGGGGAGAAATAAGTTTTAGGGGGAGAAACAAAACTTTATTACATTCTTATATTTCTCACCTAACTGCATTATCAAGTGACTTATTTTGCAGAGATTGTTTTTTCAAAATGGTGTTTGTCTTCATCAAATAGGGGAGACTGAAAGTGATCCTAGCAAAGATCTCAGTGATTTGATGAAGTCAAAGATAAAGTCAAGGGTCAACTCTGCAGCTGTCAAACAAGTCACTCAGAACAAAGGAGCTGAAGACTTAGTGTGTCTAAACAGAAAGCCTAGGTAAAACCACTTTACCTTTTCCACTGCATAATGCTTCTTCACTCATCTTGCAAAATGCCTCAAAAACAGTTTTTAACAAATAAAAAACAAAAGCATTTTGGCAAAGAATTTTCTTAAACAAGTTATTAACTGATACAGGTTTGAAAGAATCAATTTAAAACACTTAGAATGTTTTAAAAAGTGTTTTTACAATATTTTAATTGATACAAACTTCTTTTAATCGATTAAAACTCTTTATGACCGATTAGAATTCGAATATAATAGGTCAGAATGCAATATAATCGATCAGATCTTAAATATGTGCGATCAGAATTATTTTAATCGATTAAAACACGTTTCAATCGATTAAAATCACTTTGGATGTCAGGATGATCGATCAGAATGAGATTATGACCGATCAGAGTTGGTTATGATCGATCAGAATTGAATTATGACCGATCAGACTTATTTCAATCGATTAAAACGTATTTCAATCGATTAAAATAACTTAGAAAATCTTTTCAATCGATTAAAACGAACTTTCAATCGATTAAAATGACTTGAAAATATATGTGCAGTTTTTCAATCGATTGAAACGACTTTATATCAGCTAAAATAACTTAGAAAGTTTTATAAGAAGGTTTTTAAACAAATCAATCGATTAATACGCGATTCAATCGATTGTTTTATACTTAGAAAATGTTTGTAAAACGTTTTAACTGATAAAAACGTGGTCGTATCAACTAAAACATTTTCTGTTAAAGATCAAGAACGCATTAATGGGTTGAAAGGACTTTTAACAGATTGTAACGGCTATTTCAACAGATTAAAACAAACTTTCAACGGATTAATTAATGCAGCAGATTTGAAAATACTCTTTTATAAACAGTAATTGCTTGGAACTTTTATCATATCGAGTTTTTGACACAATTCAAGCAATCAATACAAACAACTATTAGCATTTTTCAAGAAAGATACACAACTGTTTTTGTGAACTTCTTTTGAAATCTTTCTTGAGGCACTTTGCATTTCTTTGAAGAAGAAACTGACTGTGGATTGGTGTAATCCGGTTTGAGCTTTCTTTGTTTCTTCTTTGTAAATTCTATTCATTCATTTGTACTTGTTTTGTACCTGGAATTTGGGTACAAGTTTTCTGCGTAGTTGTTGTAGAAAGTTGCCAAGAACTGGAATTTGGTTCTTGGTGGAAAGGTTAAAGCAAGAGCTGGAATTTGGTTCTTGTGTGTGGTGCCTGGAATTTGGGCACTTGGTTTCTCTGCAGGCTGGAATTTGGTTGCAGAGGTTTCCAAGAACTGGAATTTGGTTCTTGGTGGAAAGGTTAAAGCGGGAGCTGGAATTTGGTTCTTGTACTGTGTGGTGCCTGGAATTTGGGCACTGGTTTCTCTGCGGCTGGAATTTGGTTGCAGAGGTTTCCAAGAGCTGGAATTTGGTTCTTGGTGGAGAGTTAGAATAGGTGTAAGAGTGTGAGTCTGTAAAACATCTATTCTAGTGGAACCCAGCTGGAATTTGGCTGGAGACTGGACGTAGCCCTGGTATTGGGTGAACCAGTATAAAATTACCGGTGAAATCTTTCCTAACCTTTCTCTCTTTAATTTCAGTTGCTGCGCTTATATTGTTTGATTGCTTGGTAATTCAAAAAGATTTTTAGAAACTTAATTTTCGAATTAGATAATCTGAGATTTGCGAAAAACTTTCAAAAGATCAATTCACCCCCCCTCTTGATCTAAAACTACTTTTCTAACAATTGGCATCAGAGCGAGGTGCTTGAAAGTTACTCAAGTTACTTCGATCCATGGCATTTTCTGAGGGAGCGTACATTGATAGACCTCCACTGTTGTGTGGAACAGATTATCTATTCTGGAAACTAAGGATGAAAATCTTCATTGAATCTGTTAGTATAAATGCTTGGAATGTTATTGAACAGGAAACTGATATTGCTAACAGAATTCAAGATGATTGTATTGCCAAAAATATCATCTCTTCCGCTCTTAACAGAAATGATTTTTTTAGGATTGCACATTGTCAAACTGCTGCACAAATGTGGAAGATCCTTGAAAAGACCTATGAAGAAGCACCAGAGATATGCTTAATGGTCAACTCAGAATCACCAAATACCAGTGGCCATGTCAGGATAGAATGCCCAGAAAATTCTGATCAAGTAAGTTCTAGCTCCTCTTCAAATTTGGTCAATTATGATGCATTACAAGAAGCATTTAATGAAATGCATGAAGAGGCTAAGAAACTTCAAAAAGAAAATGATAGGCTAAAAGGATTAAATAACTGGCTAGTTAACAAGGTTGATTCTCTGGAAAAACAGATTAGTGAAAATGAAACTGATAATGAATTCTTGAAACTGATTCATGCTAACTCTGATTGTGAATGCAATAAACCATGCAAAAACTGTTCTGAATTGCAAAAGAAAATTGAATTCTTATCTCAAACTGTTTCAAAGTTCACTCAGGGGCAAGCTAATCTTGATATATTACTTGGATCTCAAAAATTAATTTTTGACAAAACTGGAATAGGCTTTAAATCTAGATCCAGTAAAACAAAAATAAATAGGAATTCATACTCTACAATCAAATGTTTCTACTGTATGAAAAAAGGGCATTCAGTAAAATACTGCAGAATTAAAAAGTATGCTATTCCTAAAGGGAGAATGAAATGGGTTCCAAAGATTAATTCCTTTCAAATAACATGATCAGGACCCAATAATTATAAAGGGTACCAGAAAAATACTTAATTGTTTTGCAGGAACAAGTCTGGGAATCCCTTGAAGATCAGAGCTGCGAAACCAGGTTCTGTGTATTTAAATTAATTGTTTTAATTGATATAAACCAATATTAATCAATTGAAATAACTTACTGTACCATTTTAATCGATTGAAATATCGAAATAATCGATTAAATTGTTCTCAGAATGTTGGTTTAGTCGTTTTAATCGATTAGAATAAATTTATATCAACTAAAAACACTTAGGATCAAAATTAATCGATTTATTTACGTTTTTAATCGATTTAAATTCTGGTGTCATGTTATTGATTTCATTCTGTATTAAACTAATCGATCCTTTTATAAAACAAATCGATTAATTCACTGTAGATGTTTTCAACTCTAATGACAAGAATCAAATTAATAGATAATGAGTTGATTAATCAATTGATTAGGATCTGTAAACAAGACTTATAACATCTAATTGAAGTTTGACAGGGAAATTCAAAACAAAAACTCAGTGTCTATTATCTCGCAATAAATCTTTAAATATTTCTTTGACCAAATCAACATTATTCCCAAGAACAAATTAACCGATTCACCCACTCGTCCCGTAAATTGTGTCGCACATGCTTGAATAGATCTTTAATTAGAAACTAAGACTAGTGGAATAAATGTGGGAAAGTTATTGCCGATTGAAATACTGCAAACTTTACATGTAGGAAAGTTATCCATAGATGAAAATGTTATTTTAACATAGTCATGATTCAAGCTGTAGATGTCCTTACATGGAATGCTGCATGGTAATACACTGAAAATCAAAGAAATTATCAAAGAATAGACTGTAACTTTTCTTATAGACACTAGTTACAAACAGGTCAAACTGTTAGGACTGAAAACATAGTTTATCAAAGATTTTTTCAGTGATAGTTGATTCTGGTAATAAATTGTTGATTACTAGGAAGTTCAATGAACAAATGTTTACATTAGATTTCTTGATATTACCTAGCAATATTTCTGAAATAATCTTGAGCATGCATTGGTTCAAAACTCTTGGTGAAATTCATTGAACTGTGCAACCCTGATAATTTGCTTTAATCATCAATGTCACGAGGTGACACTGCAAGGGAACCAATCTGGGACAGCAATTCAAAAATTGAATAACGTGGTACAGGGATAAATTTTATATTGTTTTAGAATTCTGGATTGATTGTCATCACCTGTCCTCATTACTAATCATTGCCCACTCTACCAGAATAAGTTTTTTTGTTAATCACTTGTGCATATGATACCACTGGAAACAACAAAGTTAAAAATGACTCATTCTTCAAAAGATAATGATGACTGGTTCACTATAAGTGAGAATAACACCCATCATACTACATTAATAAAAATACAGTTAGTTGCTTGGATGATGATGACTGCAAAGTTTGAAATAGGTTAGCTATTATGGAAGGAAATTCCTATCTCAGTACATCATTAATCTGTGATTCATGCAATTTATGGTATCGTGCATTTTGTGTGGGATCCGATAGTGAATGTACGTCCGTCAGTACATGGTTCTCGCCTCGATGTGTAGTAGAAATTCCATTGTGGTGTCAACCATGGACTGTAATGCAGTCAATAGTAACGATGAACTGCTAAAAGAGTTCTTTTCAGGAAAAGTTTACGTGTGCATTGCTCGATACGAGGAGTGACAGCGAGTTGTTGACTCAAATAGTTGATAGAGCAAAATTGGTTCCAAGCAAAAAGGAAAGCCTATTATCTTTTGATATTGGTGGGGATCAAATGAATGATCACCAAGCTGGTGGATAAGCAGTTCAATCAGGGAAATTTGGGATGACTAGTTCCCCTCATCATCTTTATCTTCCGCTTATTTCTATCTTTATATTGTTTGCATGGATCGTGATATTAACTGGTGTTATACCAGGAACATTTGCCTTAATCTTTGGTTAAATATGGTTTAGGATCTAATCTAGATCAGATCGGCGTAAATAGAATTTAAATAGATCCCTGAGAGCTTTAGCTAAATAAGATTTTATTCTGATGGATCTATTAGCTAAGATTTAATCAATATAGCTGTTAGTATTGTTAAAACATCCTTCTAAATGATCAGCTTTACAAAATATGCATTAAACATTACTTCATTTTCAAAACTGATTGTTTTAATCAATACAACATCTTGTTAATCGATTAAATGAACTTATTCAACATGTTTTAATCGATTCAAAATCGAAATAATCGATTATTTTTACTAAAGTTTCATGTTTTCAAAATCTTAAATGTTTTAATCGATTAAACTTTTCTTTCAATCGATTAAAATAATTTACCAAGAACATTTTAACCGATTATACTCTGTTTTTAATCGATTTTTATTCTGGGAAGAAAGATTAAAGGCTTTAGTTAATGGCTGTTCCTATAAACATGCTACTAAAGCGTGATTCCCTTATCTTTACACGTGTTAATTGTATTCATTACAAACGTGTTAATGGAGATAAGTTTGAATCAACTTTAATTGATTCTTTTCATGAGTGAAATATTGATTCACTTTGTATTTTCAAAAATTTGAGCATATTTTTTCGAAACCTTACATTTTATTCTTTTCTCTTCTATTCCCTATTTTTGATGAAGTCAAAAGGGGAGAAATAGTTGCATCACTTTAAGATAAATTTACGTGCAACATTTTAGGGGGAGAAATAAGTTTTAGGGGAGAAACAAAACTTTATTACATTCTTATATTTCTCACCTAACTGCATTATCAAGTGACTTATTTTGCGAGAGATTGTTTTTTTCAAAATGGTGTTTGTCTTCATCAAATAGGGGGAGACTGAAAGTGATCCTAGCAAAGATCTCGGTGATTTGATGAAGTCAAAGATAAAGTCAAGGGTCAACTCTGCAGTTGTCAAACAAGTCACTCGAACAAAGGAGCTGAAGACTTAGTGTGTCTAAACAGAAAGCCTAGGTAAAACCACTTTACCTTTTCCACTTGCATAATGCTTCTTCACTCATCTTGCAAAATGCCTCAAAAACAGTTTTTAACAAATAAAAAACAAAAGCATTTTGGCAAAGAATTTTCTTAAACAAGTTATTAACTGATACTGAGTTTGAAAGAATCAATTTAAAACACTTAGAATGTTTTAAAAAGTGTTTTTACAATATTTTAATTGATACAAACTTCTTTTAATCGATTAAAACTCTTTATGACCAATTAGAATTCGAATATAATAGGTCAGAATGCAATATAATCGATCAGATCTTAAATATGTGCGATCGAATTATTTTAATCGATTAAAACACGTTTCAATCGATTAAAATCACTTTGGATGTCAGGATGATCGATCAGAATGAGATTATGACCGATCGAGTTGGTTATGATCGATCGAATTGAATTATGACCGATCAGACTTATTTCAATCGATTAAAACGTATTTCAATCGATTAAAATAACTTAGAAAATCTTTTCAATCGATTAAAACGAACTTTCAATCGATTAAAATGACTTGAAAATATATGTGCAGTTTTTCAATCGATTGAAACGACTTTATATCAGCTAAAATAACTTAGAAAGTTTTATAAGAAGGTTTTTAAACAAATCAATCGATTAATACGCGATTCAATCGATTGTTTTATACTTAGAAAATGTTTGTAAAACGTTTTAACTGATAAAAACGTGGTCGTATCAACTAAAACATTTTCTGTTAAAGATCAAGAACGCATTAATGGGTTGAAAGGACTTTTAACAGATTGTAACGGCTATTTCAACAGATTAAAACAAACTTTCAACAGATTAATTAATGCAGCAGATTTGAAAATACTCTTTTATAAACAGAATTGCTTGGAACTTTTATCATATCAGTTTTTGACACAATTCAAGCAATCAATACAAACAACTATTAGCATTTTTCAAGAAAGATACACAACTGTTTTTGTGAACTTCTTTTGAAATCTTTCTTGAGGCACTTTGCATTTCTTTGAAGAAGAAACTGACTGTGGATTGGTGTAATCCGGTTTGAGCTTTCTTTGTTTCTTCTTTGTAAATTCTATTCATTCATTTGTACTTGTTTTGTACCTGGAATTTGGGTACAAGTTTTCTGCAGTTGTTGTAGAAAGTTGCCAAGAAGCTGGAATTTGGTTCTTGGTGGAAAGGTTAAAGCAAGAGCTGGAATTTGGTTCTTGTGTGTGGTGCCTGGAATTTGGGCACTTGGTTTCTCTGCTAGCTGGAATTTGGTTGCGAGAGGTTTCCAAGAACTGGAATTTGGTTCTTGGTGGAAAGGTTAAAGCAGAAGCTGGAATTTGGTTCTTGTACTCGTGTGGTGCCTGGAATTTGGGCACTCGGTTTCTCTCGTGCTGGAATTTGGTTGCGAGAGGTTTCCAAGAGCTGGAATTTGGTTCTTGGTGGAGAGTTAGAATAGGTGTAAGAGTGTGAGTCTGTAAAACATCTATTCTAGTGGAACCCAGCTGGAATTTGGTCGGAGACCGGACGTAGCCCTGGTATTGGGTGAACCAGTATAAAATTACCGGTGAAATCTTTCCTAACCTTTCTCTCTTTAATTTCAGTTGCTGCGCTTATATTGTTTGATTGCTTGGTAATTCAAAAAGATTTTTAGAAACTTAATTTTCGAATTAGATAATCTGAGATTTGCGAAAAACTTTCAAAAGATCAATTCACCCCCCCTCTTGATCTAAAACTACTTTTCTAACAACTACTTCACGACTCAGCTCCATCGCCACATGAGTCATCAAACACACTCATGCAAGAGTCTCCGTTACTTCCCCGAAGTAGAATAAGGAGAATAAGGAGAATAAGGACTATATAAGAGTCCATCAAAGAAAATACGGAATCAAATCCTCCACATCACTAGGGGGCAACCAAAGGAAAAGAAAGAAAAACTTTTTATCCCCTAACGGAGGCCACCACAAGAAAAAGGTCAAATAAATGTCTCCTAACAGAGCATATCAAGAAACGTCTACAAAAAGAGGAAAACAAAAGATTTTTTCCAACTCAAATAAGAGCTTCACAAAAGTCGGAGCCAAGACTCCATCATAAAAAATCAAACCAAGGATTTGATCCCCAAGAAACAAAGAAAAATTCCCCAGGGATCACCAAAAAGAAAAGAGGAAGAAAAAATATATATCCTTTCTCACCCAAAGATCAAGCCAATGTGCATAAAAGAAGCACATATGCAAAAGCCAAATCGCGAAAAAGAGATACAAATCGCGAGAAAAAGATAAAAACCCATTCCCCAGCAGGAATAAGAGTATAGGCAAAGCCAACTCAAACAACGGCGTCAAATAAGGAGTCAAAAACTCCGTTCCTCCCTAGGGGGCAATTCAAAATAGATCCCCGGAATGAAATTAATTCCCGAGTGGATCATCAAAAAGAAAAATCCCCGACGAGCCTACCAAATGAAGGCAAAACTACAAGTTTATATCCTCAGGGAATCGCGTATAAATTCCCAAATACAAATATCCCCGAGTGAAAAGCAAAGTCTCGCACTTCCAACGAGCAAGCAGAAAGCCAATATCCCCAAGAAACGGGAAATCGGTCTATGCAAGAGGCAATCCAAAACCTAAGTCTTCACCACTATTGAAGCATATGCCTAAATCAACGAGCACAACCAAATAGAAATCACATCCCCAAGTGGGTTCTTGCCTAAACAAAAGACACAATCAACAAAAAGCTCAAATCCCCGGAGGATTTCCGCCGATCAAGAGGCGCAACCAAACAAGAATCTCCCCAAGTGAATTTCCGCCTAATCAAGAGGCGCAACTAATAGAAAACAAATCCCCGGAGAATTCTGTCTAAAAAAGAGGCAATCAAAAATCCTCGGCAAAGACCGGATGGCTAAAAGAAGAAGCCAAAACAATGAAATCCCCATGGCTAAATAGAAAAGCCAAAATCAAAGAATCCTCGGCAAAAGCTGGATGGCTAAAATAAGAAAAGCCAAAATACGTAAATCCCTGGTAAAACCGAGATGACTAAAATAGAAAAGTCAAAAAGAAAAAATTACTCCCCGGAGACGCATGACCAAAAACGAGTAGCCGTTAACTCATCTCCAAAATAGATGATCATAGGATTGACTACAAAAAAAGTTCATCCTATAAAGCCTTGTGAAAAAGGCTTATCATTCACACCGGGTGGGGGTGTGTACTCACCTAAACCTTGTGAAAAAGGTTTATCATTCACACCGGGTGGGGGTGTGTACTCACCTAAACCTTATGAAAAAGGTTTATCATTCACACCGGGTGGGGGTGTGTACTCACCTAAACCTTGTGAAAAAGGTTTATCATTCACACCGGGTGGGGGTGTGTACTCACCTAAACCTTGTGAAAAAGGTTTATCATTCACACCGGGTGGGGGTGTGTACTCACCTAAACCTTGTGAAAAAGGTTTATCATTCACACCGGGTGGGGGTGTGTACTCACCTAAACCTTGTGAAAAAGGTTTATCATTCACACCGGGTGGGGGTGTGTACTCACCTAAACCTTGTGAAAAAGGTTTATCATTCACACCGGGTGGGGGTGTGTACTCACCTAAGCCTTGTGAAAAAGGCTTATCATTCACACCGGGTGGGGGTGTGTACTCACCTAAGCCTTGTGAAAAAGGCTTATCATTCACACCGGGTGGGGGTGTGTACTCACCTAAGCCTTGTGAAAAAGGCTTATCATTCACACCGGGTGGGGGTGTGTACTCACCTAAGCCTTGTGAAAAAGGCTTATCATTCACACCGGGTGGGGGTGTGTACTCACCTAAACCTTGTGAAAAAGGCTTATCATTCACACCGGGTGGGGGTGTGTACTCACCTAAACCTTGTGAAAAAGGTTTATCATTCACACCGGGTGGGGGTGTGTACTCACCTAAACCTTGTGAAAAAGGTTTATCATTCACACCGGGTGGGGGTGTGTACTCACCTAAACCTTGTGAAAAAGGTTTATCATTCACACCGGGTGGGGGTGTGTACTCACCTAAACCTTGTGAAAAAGGTTTATCATTCACACCAGGTGGGGGTGCGTACTCACCTAAGCCTTGAAGAATGAGGCTTATCATTCACACCGGGTGAGGGTGCATACTCACCTAAGCCTTGAAGAATGAGGCTTATCATTCACACCGGGTGGGGGTGCATACTCACCTAAGCCTTCAAGAAAAAGGTTTATCATTCACACCAGGTGGGGGTGCGTACTCACCTAAGCCTTGAAGAATGAGGCTTATCATTCACACCGGGTGAGGGTGCATACTCACCTAAGCCTTGAAGAATGAGGCTTATCATTCACACCGGGTGGGGGTGCATACTCACCTAAGCCTTGAAGAATGAGGCTTATCATTCACACCAGGTGGGGGTGCGTACTCACCTAAGCCTTAAAGAATGAGGCTTATCATTCACACCAGGTGGGGGTGCGTACTCACCTAAGCCTTAAAGAATGAGGCTTATCATTCACACCGGGTGGGGTGCGTACTCACCTAAGCCTTGTAGAACGAGGCTTATCAAAAATGCATCAGGTGGAGTAAAAATACTCACCGGGAGCATTGTAAAAAAAAAATGGGTACAAAGACCTTACTTCTATTAAAGGATAGTTTGGTGATTGAGCACCTCGGAAGTAAGTACCCATAAGAGTTTAAGCAAAACGTAAACTCATACCAGGTGAGGGTAAGTACTCACCAAAACCTTGCAGAATAAGGTTCATACCTAGTGGGGGTAGGTACCCACAAAAGTCTAGTAAAAATACAGACTTATACCCGGTGAGGGTAAGTACTCACCAAAGTCTTAACAAAAGGAGGCTCAAACCAGATAGGGGTTAGTACCTATCAAAATATTTATCATCCGGAGGATCAACAAGGAGCGACATCCGAAGGATGACCAGGCAAAGGGTTAACTCCTTCCCCTACCAACTAATTTTGTCGGCATATTAAAACCAACGAATTAGTTAGGCGAGTGAAGGGGGGCGAGCTGTAGACCCCTAATTTTGCCCGGCCTCTCAAAAGAAAAAGCTAGAGGAACTTCACCCGAAGATGGAGTTCATCCGGCTTCCCAAAACCGAGGAAACCTCCCGCAACCAATACAGAGATCGCTCGTCTACACGATAACGAACGAAGGAGACTTCCTACACGAAGATAAAGCTTCAACGGACACCTATCGGCATCAACAGGCCGTCCCAAACACAACAAGTGGTCCCAAACACAACAGGTGGTCCCAAACGCAACAGGTGGTCCCAAACGCAACAGGTGGTCCCAAACACAACAGGTGGTCCCAAACGCAACAGGTGGTCCCAAACACAACAGGTGGTCCCAAACACAACAGGTGGTCCCGAAACGCGAAAACTGGCCAGAACAGGTTGAGACGGCCGTCCCAAGTTGGGACGGCCGTCCCAACCCTCCAGATTCAGTTGGGACGCGCGTCCCGAAGTTGGGACGGCCGTCCCAAGGCCAATTTCAAGTGGGACGGCCGTCCCGAGTCCCCGGTGGTCTCGCCACGTGTAAAAATGACATTTGGGACGGCCATCCCGGTCCCGACGGCCGTCCCAACCCGGACGGTGGTCCCAAAGTGCGCCAACTGCGAAAACTATAAATAGGAGGCTCATTTGCCACTTTTTCGGACCACAGACACTCCAGAGAGCTCTGAAACACTTTCAAAAAAACTCAGAGCACTTGTCTACTTCTCTCCCTTTCTCGAATGATCTTTCCGATTGCCTTAAATAGGTAACAATCGGTTAAGGAATTATATTCCGGCATTTGATTCTTCTTTAAATTTTTAGTGGAGTTGATCTTGTATTGGTGAGGAGAGTCTCGTGTAGAGAGGGGTTGCCAAAACGCATCCTCACTGTTCGAGATTCTCAATACAAAGCTTGCTACGGAGGTTCTTTTCAATTCTCTTCTCTTTTATTGCTTTATTTATTGTTTTATTTAGCTTTATTTACTGTTTATGCCATGTAGAATAAAATCATGTAGATAGCCATTTTTATATCTCTTTTATTGCTTTATTTAGCTTTATCATGTAGATAGCCATTTTAATATTATGCAATAAAATAGGGTAATCGCGTAATTTCTCGAAGTCTTCTCTTAAAATGAATTGATCTGTCATAGGGAACCCGAAAGGGGCGTTGTGGGGTGCTAACACCTTCCCCACACGTAACTAACTCCCTTACCCAACTCTGGTTATAATGGCCAAGTTTGGTTTTTCATTAAAATCAATACCTTTTATCCTTTTCCAATGTTTATGGTCAAAACATTGGTGGCGACTCCATAAGAACCCCTTTTCGAAAACCTTTTAAAACAAATACGCGAGTCTAAACCATCTTTTCGCGACTGCTCGCATAAACGTTTCCAGACATCCTCCGACGTCGGAAAGGGACGGCGGCGACAGGTAGTATAGAACATCAGGAGCACAAATAGATATTTGTTGAGCACGCGCAAAAAGTCAAGGACGATGATCTCTGATTTTGCACCTTCTAACATCTCGAATTGAGAAAGTGTCATCACGCTCTTTCATTCACGATTTTATGTTCTTGTCACTTCTTCCCCTCGTTCCTTTTCTCTTGGACATCTCACTTTAGGAAGCAAAGAGAAGCAGACTAGGCGCCAGAGGTTGTCTTCGCGGAAGGGGAAGAGTAGGAGGCTTTGAGTCGGGCATCAAAACTCGGCATAGATAGAAAGTCTGCTACCCATTCAAGTAGCTTGTAAGGCTACAGTATTGCTTCATATAATATGTACCAAGGACAAGTCAGATAGTGCACATTACTAGTGGGATAACTTTAGACTTATGTCTCACTCTTCTGGATAGCACAGGAAAGAGAAAGAAGACTAAGCAGACAATTCGGTGGGGCCTCACTTCAGGGGGAATATAGGCAAGGAAAATCCTATCACACTAGATCTATTGTTGGGGGCTAAAGCACAGGTTTACCCGCTAGTGGGTTTTTCTCTTTCATTGGTTCTAGAACGGGTCTGACTGGAACATCGATGTCACGAACAACGTAAACTGAGTATGGGTAGTCTAACTACTCATGCTAGTAGTTTCTCTACTAGATGCTCTATAACTCACTAAAAAATAAGATTCTAAACTGGACTCGGCCGATGAACCAACCATGCCCAATGCTCATCCATAGATCTTCGCATTATTCATGCAATCATGAATAATGAGCCAATCGATTGGGGCAGCCTAGTCACAATGACCATGCTGAAGGCTAAGCATCACCCTACTTTTAAAATTCCCTATGCTTTTCTTATCTCTCGCATTTTAGAGTACAAAGGAGTGAATGTTGAAGGGGAACAAAAGGTAAGAACCACAAATTCAAACCAAATGCTTGATAGCACGCTAACTCAACTTCAAATGGTGCGTGTCAATAACATTTATGTTCACAAGGATGACGTTCCCAACATGGCTGAAAATGTTGAAGATTCTGACGAAGAGATGCCTCCTGCTGCTGAGTTTCCCTTTGAACATATTCATAATGCTGGAACATCTTTTGCCCCTCCTGCATCCCGACAATCTATGGAAGAGATGTTGTTTGATATGAATCAGAGAATGCAGGCATTTTTCACCCTCTCTGAAGTACAGCATGAGGAAATCATTCGTCGTATCTCTGATATAGATGATAGGGTCTGTAACCTAGAGGATAGGTTTGATGCTCAGTTCAATAGCGATGCAAGTGAAGAGTTTTAATCTCTTCCACATATCTCTTTGTTTGTAATGACGTTACTTTATGAAATAAATTTTGTATTTTTGCTTTGTTTGAGGGGGAGTTATTTATAAATTATGCATCTATTGAGGGGGAGCTTTCAATTTTTTGATCATAATCAAAATAGGGGGAGAAATTTATTTAAAGCCTCTTATGTTTATTAAATTTAAATATTATCTTGTATATTTAGTGTTTTTGTTAGTGTGATAGATAAAGCAGGTTATTACACAGGGCTTTAAAGGAAAATTTTGATCATCATCAAAAAGGGGGAGATTGTTGAAACATACAAGGATATGAATGTTGAACATACATGGATATGAAACCTGTAGATTTTGATGATGTTTCAAGAACAAAGGACTTAAAGATTTGAAGACTTGTAATGTTATGTAATAACTCTGTTTTGATGATTTTGACTCTGTAATATTAGAGTCTAAGATAGCCAGCACATAGTGTACTCTTTAAAAGCTTCAAAAACTCATTTTTATTAAAAACATACTGGATTAATCGATTAAATGGCAGGATAATCGATTATTACAGAGAGAAAAACCATTTTATGTATCAGCTCTCTGGAATAATCGATTAAAGCCCCTATTAATCAATTAACAGTGCTGTTAATCGATTAATTCCCTAGTTAATCGATTAAACTGCGTGGTTTTTGGTTCCAGGTGAATTTGGTTGTGTAATAATCGATTAACACTCAAGATAATCGATTATTTCAGTCAGATATGTGTTTTGAATTTCAAAATTGGACCAAGTTTCGAAAACCCTAGTCCCAATTCACCAGGTTTCAAAATTCCCCAATTCCCAAACCCTAATCTGTCTACTTAAGGATCTCTAAGGCTCTCTGCAAAGTGAACAACCTTTTTCAAACAAAAGTTGAGAGCTGTGACTGCCAGAGAAATGTTTGTTGGAGGAAAAATGGGCTTTTGGAACCTAGTGTGGGCTAGAAGCGATAAGAATCACTAAGTGGGTTTTCTTAGTGGATTGTGTGTTGTGTCGTCTCTAGGGAAAGTTGTTCTTCATCTCTTGTGTGACTCAAGAGAGGTGTTTTCTTTACCTTATCTTTTCAATTGTTATCTGTTTGTAAAACTGTGATTATAGTGACAGCGTTAATCCTCTGTTTGAGTGATTAGCAACTGGACGTAGGGTCTTTTGATCCGAACCAGTATAAATCATCTGTGTAAGACTCTATCCTTGATCTATTTACTTTACACAACAATTTAATCGGTGAAATTTGGGAAAATTTTTAAAACCCTAATTTTTGTTAAGAAACCAATTCACCCCCCCTCTTGGTTTTTGTCCGGAAATGCAAACATTCCGCTGCGCGATTCTAACATTAGACTTTCTCTGGGTTTGTAACCAAGTCCAACTTTGCTAGAATTTCCTCTTTGATAACCTAATATCGAATCAAGATTTTCAGAAGATTTTGAAAAATTGCTTATTATTTTCTCTAACTTGAAAATCTCATTTTCCAAAAGATTACAATTTTCACAAGGTTTAACAACTTCTTTATATTTTAGACAAAGTTTTAGATTTCTCAACATCTTTCTTTAAGCACTCATTTTCTTTTTCAAGAATACCAACAATATTTTCTAATGCATTAAACTTTTGGCTAAGTGCATTGTATTTCTTAGATAACTTGGTAAAACCTTCATACATATCTTGATATTCTTTAAATAACTCATCATATTCATTTAAGGAATTTGTACTACTTACCTGTGATGAGGCTTCATCATCACTTTTTGTCATCAAACAAAGATTTTCTTCTTCTCCATCACTGTTTTTGGAAGAATTCTCTTGTGTTGTGGAAGAATCATTATCCTCCCAAGCAATATAAGCTTTGTGTTTGTTCTTATAGGTATTGTTCTTCTCTTTCTTCTTCTCTTTCACATCTTTCTTCTCTTTCTTAAGTTTTGGATAGTCTGGTTTGATATGACCAGGTTTTCCACATTCATAGTAATGGAATTTATTTATTTTCTCCTTTCTTTGCTGTCTATTTTTCCTGTTCTTCATAAAGTGAGAAAATTGTTTAACAAAAAGAGACATATCGGAATCCGAAAACTTACCTTCATTTTCGCTTTCGTCTTGTGAAGATTTTTCTACTTTTAGAGCTATCATCTTGGCTTGATTTTGTTCACCATTCTTTAACCTTTGTAGCTCCATCTCATGTTCTCGCAACTTTCCAAATAGAGTAGCAATATTCATTTTTGTGAGATCCTTTGATTCTGTAATAGCAGTGACCTTTGGTTGCCAATTTCTGTCTAAGGATTTTAAGATCTTTGTGCTTAACTCTTCATTGTCAAAACTTTTTCCTAATGCTTTCAAGTGATTTATTATATGTGTGAGCGTGTCTAGAAATCCGTGATGCTTTCATTTTGATGCATTTGAAATAATTTATACTCTTGGATGAGTGTGTTCTTACATGCTCGCTTTACTTCATTTGTTCCTTCATGTGTTACTTCAAGAGTGTCCCATATTTCTTTTTTCATTGTCGCTGCCGTCAAAACGAGGCGGTCGGAGCGACGCGATGGTTTCGACTTTCCAATTTTTGCATTTTTATTGGTGTGGTTACAACACCTTTAGGTTGTCCGATAACCGAGCTGAACCTAGGGGCGAGGTTTTCAAAAAGGCGTTCTTGGATTGTCCGATAACCGGGCTAACCCAAGAACTAATTTTGAAGGGTTCTTCTGGAGTCGCCACTGATGTTTTTACCGGAAACATCGGAAAAGGAGTGAAAAGGCGTTGGTTTCCGAAAAAACCAACTTTGGTCATTAGAACCAGAGTTGGGTAAGGGAGTTAGTTACGTGTAAGGGAAGTGTTAGTTCCCTTACGACGCACCTTTTGGGTTCCCTATAATAAGCCAACTATTTAAATAAGTAAACCGGTGAAAATACGTTTTTACCCTTTATTTAAGGAATTTAAAATTACGACTACATGACTCTAATATCTACTGCGCAATTAAAAATAAAGCATTAAAGGAGAGAGAGAGAATGTAGAAACCTCCAAGGCAAGCTTTCTATTAATTTCTTGAAAATTAGGGTGCTTTTTGGCAGCCCTTCACTCTTTACAGCGCCGGAAACCTCTCAAAAACACTATAAAAACTCTTAGAAAACTTCGGAAGTGCTTCGGAGGGGTTCTAGGAAGAGAATTTGAGGAAGTGACAAGAGAGAGAATGGAAGAACTGTGTGAAATGAGGGTGAAGGCGCGACTATTTATAGCGATTCGCGCTTGTCAGGTCGAGACGGCCGTCTCGTCTGACAAGGTCGAGACGGCCGTCTCGCCATTCGAGACAGCCGTCCCGAATGCGAGACGGCGGTCTCGACCCTAAAAGGCGAAAATCCTTATTTACATGAAGAAAATCCTTCCTATCCTAGTATGGGGCCTAATAGTCTCTCCTAGTGACTTCTTAGGCTTCGTCCATCTTCGAATAGAAGGTCTTCTGGTCTTTATTATGAGGCTGGGCAAGATTTAGGGTCTACATTCTTCTTGCATTGTGAGACCCTGAAAAATTCATTACGAGTTAAGGCAGAAACAATAGCGTTTCGGGATCTTACATCATAATGGGCACACTTATTTTCATCCGGCGTCCATTGATCAAAAGTCTTTGGAACAACTCCAGACTCTGTTGTTCTCATCGGAATGTAGGGACCGTTGAGTACAACATCCCAAACACCGTAATCTAGTGTTTGTAAAAATATTTCCATTCTCGCCTTCCAAAATTGATAGTCTTCTCCTTCAAATAATGGTGGTCTGTTTATTGAGGCTCCTTCCCTATAAACCTGATTATGCATAGACATCTTGACAGATCATTTAGAAATATCTTATCTAACCAAACCCTGATACCACTTGTTAGACAAATGGCATCTAGAGGGGGGTGAATAGAAGCACAAATTAAAATAGATATCAAATTAAAAATTTATTTGTGAGTCAATAATTTATTTGAACACAGATAAAGCGGAAGCGATAATATAATCAGGAAAAGAGAAATAGATAAGGGAAAGAGAAGAGCACACAGTAATTTATACTAGTTCGGGTATAGTCAACCCTACATCCAGTTCCCAGTCAACTCTTAACACAAGAGTGACTCCCAATTCACTATCTTTCAAATTTAGTTTACAAATTACAATCAACTCAGCAGAAGAACCAGTAAAAAGTAAACTAATTAAAAAGACAATCACTTCCTTAGTGTCGCCGTCGTCCGTTCTGACGTCTAGGGACATCTCGAACGTTTATGCGAGCGGTCGCGAAAAGATGGTTTAGACTTGCGTTTATTAAAAATGTGATCATTGCTCCTAAGGTGCTTAACAACTGAACTATCCTCTAATAAAAGCAATGTTTTCGCAAAAAGGTTCTTATGGAGTCGCTACCAATGTTTTGACCATAAACATTGGAAAAGGATAAAAAGACATTGATTTTAAGAAAAACCAAACTTGGCCATTATAACCAGAGTTAGGTAAGGGAGTTAGTTATGCATGGGGAAGGTGTTAGCACCCCCACGACGCCCCTCCCGGGTTCCCTATGATGGATTAATTTATAAAGTAAAGATTAAGAGAAATTATGCTATTACCTTATTTTATCATACAATATTAAAAAATGGCTATCTACATGATTCTATTTTCTATTTCATACATAAAGCAGTAAATAAAGCAATAAAAGAGAAGAGAAGTGAAAAGAACCTCTGTAGCAAGCTTTTATTACAAATCTTCAACTATGAGGATGCGTTTTGGCAATCCCCCGCACTACAAAGACTATCTTCCCCGAATACGGGACTGACACTACAAAAACTTTAAGAAAAATCGAATGCCGAAAGAAACTTTCTTAACCGATTGTTACCTTATAGGAAATCGGAGAGATCATTCGAAAGAGGGAGAGAATAGAGGAGTGAGGTGTGTGAAAAAACGTCATCTAAGGTCCCTATTTATAGTTTTTTTTGCCAGCCAGCTCGAGACGGTCGTCTGGGGTCCAGAAAATAGGGACAATGGTCTGCAAAGTTTGGGACGGTCGTCTGGAAGTTGGGACGACCGTCTCAGGTTGTTTTTTTTGGTGAGACGCGCGTCTCACATGTGGGACATGTGTCTCGCTTGTTTGGGACGGCTGTCTTGCTTTCTAGGATGGTTGTCTCGAGTGTTTTGGTCAAATTTTGTGTTCTAGGGCTCCCAGAAAGCTTTCCTTTCTTCAAACGGAAGTCGGTTGATGCCGATGGATGTCCACCAAAGCTTTACCCACCTTCAAAGAGAAAGTTTCTGGTCTTTATTGAGAGGTTGGGCAAAATTAGGGGTCTACATCTGTCGCCACCGTCCATTCCAACGTATAGGGACATCTCAAACGTTTATGCGAGCGGTCGCAAAAAGATGGTTTAGACTCGCGTTTATTAAAAATGTGATCATTGCTCTCAAGGTGCTTAACAACTGAACTATCCTCTAATAAAAGCAAGGTTTTCGCAAAAAGGTTCTTATGGAGTCGCCACCAATGTTTTGACCATAAACATTGGAAAAGGATAAAAAGGCGTTGATTTTAAGAAAAACCAAACTTGGCCATTATAACCAGAGTTAGGTAAGGGAGTTAGTAATGCTTGGGGAGGGTGTTAGCACCCCCACGACGCCCCTTCCGGGTTCCCTATGACGGATTAATTCATAAAGTAAAGATTAAGAGAAATTACGCTATTACCCTATTTTATTATACAATATTAAAAAATGGTTATCTACATGATTCTATTTTCTATTACATACATAAAGCAGTAAATAAAGCAATAAAAGAGAAGAGAAGTGAAAAGAAAGCTTTTATTACAAATCTTCAACTATGAGGATGCGTTTTGGCAATCCCCCGCACTACAAAGACTCTCTTCCCCGAATACGGGACCGACACTACAAAAACTTTAAGAAGAATCAAATGCTGGAAGAAACTTCCTTAACCGATTGTTACCATATAGGCAATCGAAGAGATCATTCGAAAGAGGGAGAGAAGAGAAGAGTGAGGTGTGTGAAAAAACGTCATCTAAGGTCCCTATTTATAGTGTTTTCAGCCAGCCAGCTCGAGACGGCCGTCTGGGATCCAGAAAATAGGGACAGCGGTCTGCAAAGTTTGGGATGACCGTCTGGAAGTTGGGACGGCCATCTCAGGTTGTTTTTTTGGGTGGGTGAGACGCGCGGCTCACATCTGGGACGTGCGTCTCACTTGTTTGGGACAGTTGTCTTGAGTATTTTTGTCAAATTTTGTGTTCTGGGGCTCTCGGAAAGCTTTCCTTTCTTCAGACGAAAGCCGGTTGATGTCGATGGACGTCCACCAAAGCTTTACCCACCGTCAGAGAGAAAGTCTTTTGGTCTTTATTGAGAGGCTGGGCAATTAGGGGTCTACAACTGCCCCCCTTTCACCTGCCTAACTAACTGTTGGCCTAATGTGCCCACAAGATTAGTTGGTAGGTGAAGGAGTTAACCCTTTTGCCCGGTCATTCTTCAGATGCTCCTTTGCTGAAGGTGTTGATCCTCTGGATGATAAATATTTTTGATAGGTACCAACCCCTATCTGGTTTGATGAGAATTAACCCTCATCTAGTCCGAACCTCCTTATATAAGGCTCTTGTGAGTACAAACCCCCACCAGGTTCGAGTCCGCACTTGCTAAACTCTTGTGAGTACTTACCCTCACCAGGTACGAATCCGCATTTGCTAGATTCTTGTGAGTACTTACCCTCACCAGGTACGAGCCCGCTTTTGCTAAGCTCTTGTGGGTACCTACCCCCACCAGGTATGAATCTGCATTTGCTAGATTCTAGTGAGTACTTACCCTCACTAGGTATGAGCCCGCTTTTGCTAACCTCTTATGGGTACCTAGCCCCAACAAGTATGAGTCTGCGTTTGCTAAACTCTTTGTGAGTACTTACCCTCACACGGTACGAGCCCGCGTTTGCTAAGCTCTTGTGGGTCCTTACCCCTACCAGGTATGAATCCGCATTTGCTAGATTCTTGTGGGTACTTTCCCCCACTAGGTTCGAGTCCACGTTTGCTAAACTCTCTGTGAGTACTTACCCTCACATGGTACGAGCCTACGTTTGCTAAGCTCTTGTGGGTACTTACCCCCATCAGGTATGAATCCGCATTTGCTAGATTCTTGTGGGTACTTTCCCCCACTAGGTTCGAGTTCGCATTTGCTAAACTCTCTGTGAGTACTTACCCTCACACGGTACAAGCTCGCGTTTGCTAAGCTCTTGTGGGTACTTACCCCCACGAGGTATGAATCCGCATTTGCTAGATTCTTGTGGGTACTTTCCCCCACTAGGTTCGAGTTCGCACTTGCTAAACTCTTGACGAGCCCCATTCTGCAAGGCTCTTGTGGGTACCTACCCCCACCAGTTACGAGTCCGCATTTGCTAAACTCTTTGTGAGTTTAAACCCCCCACCAGGGCTGAGTCTTCACTTTGCTAGATTCTTGTGGGTATTTTCCCCCACTAGGTTCGAGTCTACATTTGCTAAACTCTTGACGAGCCCCATTCTGCAAGGCTCTTGTGGGTACCTACCCCCACCAGGTACGAATCTGCTTTTTCTAGATTCTTGACGAGCCTCGTTCTGCAAGGCTTTCAGGATGCTCTTTTTGGTAGTCAATCTTGGGTTTGATGAGTACAAACCCTCATCCGGTTTTGGAGATGTGTTGGCGGCTTACTGTTTTTTATCATGCGCCCATTCTATGGGGAGTGATTGATGTTGTTTTTTACTTTTCTATTTTAGTCATCCGGTCTTGCCGGGGATTTTTTGTTTTCGGCTTTTCTGTTTAGCCATCCGGTCTTGCTGGGGATTTTTGTTTGTTGCCTTTTATTTAGGCAGGAATCCATTAGGGATTTTTTATTTTTGCTTACGGTGCCTCTTATGTAGGTAGATGCTTCACTGATGAAGGCTTTATACTTGGGCTTGTATTGCCTCTTGCATAGGTTGATTTCCCTTTTTAGGGATATTGGGTCTTTTGTTTGCCAGGTCTTGCCTGTATATTTATAGGCGATTAACTTCTTGAGGATATGGATTTGTAATTTTGCCTTTGCTGATAGGCTCACTGGGGATAGTTTTTTTCTTTTTGGTGATCCACGAGGGAATTGATTTCATTCCAGAGATCTATTTTGATTTTCCCCGTTGGGGGGGGGGAGGGGAATGGAGTTTTTGACTCCTTGTTGGATGCTGTTAATTTGAGCTGGCTTTGTTGATGCTCTTATTCCGCTGGGGAATGGGTTTTCTGATTATTTTGCCTTTTTCTCGCATTTTATCTCTTTTTCCGCGATTATGAAATTTGGCTTTTTTATTTTTGATAATGTGTGCGCCTTTTTACATTTTAATTTCTTTTATGCACGCAGGCTTTTTCTTATTTTTTTTAGTATCCGCTAGGGATGAAAGATTTTCTTCTTTTTCTTTTTTTTGGCGATCCACCAAGGAGTTCGTTCGCTTCCTGGGGATCCAACTTTGATTTGATTTTTTATGATGATGGAGTCTTGGCTCCTGTCTTTGTGAAGCTCTTTATTGAACTGGAAGATGGGAATTTTCTTGTTTTCCTCATTTTGTAGATTTTTCTGAGATGCTCTACTTGGGGATTTTTATTCGGCCTTTTTCTGTTGTGGCCTCTATTGGGGAATGAAAGCTTTTTATTTTCTTTCTTTTTTGTTGAACCCCTAGGGATATGGAGATTTTGACTCCATATTTTCATTTGTCGATCTTTGTGTAGTCCTTATTCTCCTTTGGGGAAGTAGCGGAGATTCTGGATGAATGTGCTTGATGACTCATGTGGTGATGAAGCTGAATCGTGAGGTAATATTTTTGTTTTACCTCTAGAGTAGGCAAGGATCCGCTTGGGGCGATCGAGCCTTTCCATTGGCTTTTCTATATTGATGGCTTCCTCTTTCTTGGATGAAAGAATGGTGGTTGGATCTTAAAACAACTATGTTTGACGACTCATGTGGTGGTGATGCTGAGTTGTAGAGTAATTTTTGTTTTGCCTTTGGAGTAGGCAAGGATCTGCTTGGGGATAATCGAGCCTTTCCGTTGGCCTCTTTTTTTCGATGTATCTTCTTTTTATTGGGGTAGAAAGAGAATGGTTGGAGCTATGGTTTTCTTGAAGCTCTTTATTCTGCTGGAGTGGTTTTGATTTCGCCTTCTCTTTCGCGATTTTAATTTTCTCGCGAGCTATTTGAAATCTGGCTTTTTAATATATCACGTGTGCCTTTTTATTTTATTATTTTTTTATACACGTGGGCATTTGGAGGGTAAACAGAAATAACAACTTTTTATTTATTACTTCCCCTTTTTCTCTTTTTTTGGGTGGTACATTCAAGCATTCTAGCTTAACAGAAAATATCTAAAAACATCCTAGTCATCAGCTTCTGGGCTGGAGTGGGATGATGGTGTTGGCGAAGGGATGCGGCAGAGCATGCGACGCTGGAACCTTGCCTGGGTCTGGACCAAATTTTCTATTTGGCAGTCCGTCCTTTCTTGCCTCATATTCAGCTGGATGAATTGTTGTCACATGAACTGAAATTGTCCTTCCATGTAAGCGTGCTTGTCGTCCATACGTCAGTATAAGCCAGCGAAATCTTGATCATATGATTGCTGCTGAGACTCCGAAGTCGTGGGGATATCCTGTGGCATGCCGAAATCATGGATATCTAGCGAAATTGAGATCATAGGGTGTAAAACGAACCCGAATCCTTGTCGACTAAGGATGTTCATGTGGGCCAGCATTGCCCCATTAATTGCTTCTGGTTGGAGGCTCGCCGGAATGTCTTCTCCGTTAGAACATCCCCAATATTCGGCTAAAGGAGTAAGCAAAGGAGCCATCATGATGGCTCCTGCTGAGCCACGAGTTCCAAAATCCTTTAAGGCTTTCAGGAAGGTGTAGCCTGGGTTACATCGATGCCCTTGATGCATCTAATAGATAATAAAGAGATCAGCCAACGTCACCTTTCCTTGGCTTTCCTTCCTGCTATGTATGGTCCCAGCCAGCAGTTTGTGGCATATGCGAAGCAAAGGAGGAAAAGCTGCGCCCTTCAGATGCGATGGTAGGTTTTGTGTCCTAGTGATGGCTTCCCACATATTGCTGGTAGTGAGAGCAGTGGGTTTCTCATAGTATGCAGACCTATATTCTGGTGTCCTTGTACCTATTTGTTGGCAGAAATCCATTATGACGTTGAAGTCATCCAGCATGGTGGTCCGGTATGCCCCATCCATCCAATAGGAGACAACTTGAGTAGGGGGCACTCCGGGGGTCATAGATGGCATCTCCACCATAGTGACGGAGGTGAGGAATTCTAGAGTGGCGGTACGGTGGATTCGAGAGGGTGGCTCATGGAGTAGAAAATCCCATCCTATATTCTGGATATACTTTCTGACATCTTGATCCCAACCAAATGTAGTTAGGATTTCAAAATCCAAGCATAACATAGGGTGCCATGAATACTGTTGGATGTTTGCCAGCCTCAGTTGATGCGACTCTGCTAGCTGAGTGTTGACAATGGGAGCTCCTCTAGTGGAGGCCCGGGTGCGTTTCCTCCTAGATGAAGACTCTCCATGCTCCATTTTGTGCCTAACTCACTCAAGAATGCTAGAAATGTGTAGAAAGGGGGAGGAAACAAGATGGAATGCTTGGAATGGGATGCAAATGCAAGAATCCGCGCCCCATATTTATAGGAGAGGTTTGGAAGGTCGGGACGGCCGTCTGGGATTTGGGACGGCCGTCTCAGACCAACAGAAACCTTGGGACGACCGTCTGAGAATTGGGACGGCGGTCTCATTCAAAATTTTGGCTTGAGACGTGCGTCTCACTTGAATTTTTCAATTGGGACGGTCTTCTCAACCTTTGGGATGACTGTCTCGAGCTTTTTAAGTTTGTTTTTCATGTTTTTGATGAGAAGGAAGATAGGACTCAATTCATTGATGTTTTAATGCATGTAATGTTTTATGATATGCGTCCTATGATCTATTTCAGTTAATATTTCGAAAGATTTAACTGATGTGCTTTGACTTCGGGCGTGCTCTTGGTGTAGTACCTCTTTGTCATCATGTTTTCCGATCAACAAGCTTAACTGTACTTATCTGCAGTATCAGATTTTCTCGCTATAACTGAAGAGTAATCTTTTGGATGTAAAGCAGCTGCCATGTCAATGCCCCTCTTCCTTTCCTTAGGGATTTCAACCCTCCTATTGATCACTATGTTTCCACATTTCCCCTTTATTACTTGAATGTTTTATAGTGAAATGGTCAAGAGAAGAGAAAGAAAAGGGATTTATAACAAGGGCTTGTGTTTTAGCGGGATTTTTTGTAATAGTAGTTTCTGTAAGAATGGTTAGCCAGGGTTGGTAGGTGTTTTAGGCTAATTTAGATAAACGTCTTGTTCTTATGATGTTGCGTCTTTATTCATTGCTTTGTGGCGCCTTTTTGTGATTGATTAACTTTCCTAGCCTGCCCTTTTGGGTTTTCAGTCTAGGATGTTGTGCTATGTCCTAACTTTTGTCTAGGTTCTCCTTTGTATTATTTTTAGGAATACCTAGCGGACTTTTTTCGTAACCCTAACTTTTGCCCAGGCTACCCTTTATTATTGTTTGGGTCTCCTGTCGGGTTTACCCTAACTTTTGTGTAGCCCCCTTTGTGGGTTTCCTGCTGGGTATTTTGCGCTTTTATTCTTTTGTCTTGGCCTTTGGCCTTGACGGGCTTTGTTTAACAATAATAAAATTTATTATTATTATATATTTTTTTGCACAACATTGTCGAAACTTGGTTCTATCGAGGTAGATCTTATTCGTGTTTCTAGTTAATCAATCGTATTTGACTTCATTTTGTTTATGACGCTTTGATTGTTTTGACGTATTTTGGAACCGAACGTCTATCTAAACATTGTTTATTTAAAATGGGATATAGACATATTTAGCAAGAAGAGAAGCAAATAGTAAGAATAACATTCTTTTGTAATTTTAGGGGAAATGTGTGCCTTAGAGATGCTCGGGGGCCGGGCATACCCCGAGGAGTGATCTCTAATAGTCATTAGGTTTACATCCCTTAGAATTGGAAGAAGGACACTTAATGGCTAACGCTACCCCTTGCGCTAATACCCCTGTTGAAACATACAAGGATATGAATGTTGAACATACATGGATATGAAGCCTGTAAATTTTGATGATGATTCAAGAACAAAGGACGTAAAGATTTTAAGACTTGTAATATGATGTAATAACTTTGTTTTGATGATTTTAAGTCTGTAATATTAGAGTCTAAGATAGTCAGCATATAGTATACTCTTTAGAAGCTTCAAAAACTTATTTTTATCAAAAATACACTGGATTAATCGATTAAAAGGTAGGATAATCGATTATTATAGAGAGAAAAACCATTTTCTGTATCAGCTCTCTGGAATAATCGATTGAAGCTCCTGTTAATCGATTAATAGGTCAAATAATCGATTAAACTGCATGGTTTTTTGTTCCAGGTGAATTTGGCTCTGTAATAATCGATTAACACTCAAGATAATCGATTATTTCAGTCAGATATGTGTTTTGAATTTCAAAATTGGACCAAGTTTCGAAAACCCTAGTCCCAATTCACCAGGTTTCAAAAATCCCCAATTCCCAAACCCTAATCTGTCTACTTAAGGATCTCTAAGGCTCTCTGCAAAGTGAACAACCTTTTTCAAACAAAAGTTGAGAGCTATGACTGCCAGAGAACTGTTTGTTGGAGGAAAAGGGGCTTTTGGAACCTAGTGTGGGCTAGAAGCGATAAGAATCACTAAGTGGGTTTTCTTGGTGGATTGTGTGTTTTGCCGTCTCTAGGGAAAGTTGTTCTTCATCTCTTGTGTGACTCAAGAGAGGTGTTTTCGTTACCTTATCTTTTCAATTGTTATCTGTTTGTAAAACTGTGATTATAGTGACAGCGTTAATCCTCTGTTTGAGTGATTAGCAACTGGACGTACGGTCTTTTGATCCAAACCAGTATAAATCATCTGTGTAAGACTCTATCCTTGCTCTATTTACTTTACACAGCAATTTAATCGGTGAAATTTGGGAAAAATTTTAAAACCCTAATTTTTGTTAAGAAACCAATTCACCCCCCCCTCTTGGTTTTTGTCCGTACACGCAAACATTCCACTGCGCGATTCTAACAAGTTGTATCAGAGCTTGCTTTGATAGTCATTCAATTTTTTTGAAAATGGCCGGACAAAATCAAACGTCTGCCGAGGGTGCTTCTATCAATAGACCCCCACTTTTTGCAGGTCAAAATTATCCTTTCTGGAAAGTTAGAATGCAAATATTTTTAGAGTCTGTTGATAGAGGTGTTTGGGACGCAATTTTAAACAGTCCCTTTATTCTAAAAGTTTCTGAAAACGGAGTAGAAGTTTCAAAACCATTTTCTAGATGGACGATGGAGGAAAATAGAAAAGCTCAATATGATGTTAGGGCTAGAAATATTATTTTATCTGCGTTAACCCTTGATGAGTTTTACAGGATCTCTGTTTGTAAAAGTGCTCAAGAGATGTGGGAAATGTTAAGAGTGACCCACGAAGGTACCGATGACGTTAAGAGAGCACGGAAAAATTCTCTAATCCAAGAATATGAGATGTTCCGAATGCAACAAGGAGAAACGATCTTTGACGTTCAAAAGCGTTTCACACACATTGTGAACCATCTCACCGGGTTAGGTAAAATTTTTGATGTTGATGAATTAAACGTAAAAATTTTGAAATCTTTGGATAGGAAATGACAACCTAAGGTGACGACCATCACAGAGTCACAAAACCTTGCCACAATGTCTATGGCAGCGCTCTTTGGAATGTTGAGAGAGCATGAACTTGAACTAGGAAGGCTAAATGATGAAGAAGGTCAACACCAAAAGAGGAACCTAGCCTTCAAAACTAAAATTTCCAAAGGTAAGAGTAAAAAGGAAGAAGAAGACTCAGAGAAAGAAGAAGAAGAATTGAGTCTTATGATAAAGAAATTTACCAAATTCATGAAAGCCAAAGGGAAGCATTCATTCAAAGGTAAGGGAAAGGTAAAAGAAAATACTTCCTTGAATATCAAATGCTATGGTTTTGGTGAAACAGGACATGTGAAAACCGAATGTCCAAACAAGAAGAATGAAGATAAAAAAGGCAAGAAATTCTTCAAGAAGAAAGCCTACATCACTTGGGACAATAGTGATTCAAGTTCGGAGTCAAGTGATTCGTAAATAGAAGCTAACATTTGCTTGATGACAAATGATAATATATCTTCCGACTTTGAGGTTAGTGATTCCGACTCATCTTCAAGTGATGATGAAAATAACCTTGATGAATTACAAAATGCATATGAAGAATTGTTTAATGCTTTTAAGAACTTGAAAAATGAATACAAAGCTGTGAAAAATAGTTTGAATAGATCAGAAAAGGAGGTGGAGTCCTTAAAAACGAAAATTGCATGTTTAGAGGAAAAGGAAACCTTAGAAACGAAAATTGTATGTATAGATGAAAAAGATGATAAGAATATAGCATGTGCTTCATGTAAAGAGTATGAATATGATATTAATATACTTAATCATTTGCTTGATAAAGCCGAGAAGGAAATAATTAATAATAATAAGGATAAAGTTGTTATTGCTCAAAATAGAGAAAACCATCATGTTCCTTTGAAAAAGCCTAAAATTAAAAATAGAAGAGTATGGGTTGAAAAAGGAACTAAAGCGTCTATAGTTAGAAATGTATCATATTACATCTAAAGCATGCCTTTATTGTATGAAACATGGTCATACCTCAAATAGATGTAAAATTAAGCATTTTGGTGTTCCTAAAGGAAAATATATTTTGGTTCCTTTAGTTAAATGATGTGTTTGTCTCTAACCCCAAGGACCCAAAAGTTATTGGATCTAAGATCACTATGTTCTTGTTTTGTAGGAAACTTCCAAATCAAAGAAGTCTATGTGGTATCTTGATAGTGGATGCTCAAAACATATGACCGGAGACAAAACGAAATTTGTAAGTTTCAAAGCTAAAGAACAAGGATATGTAACCTATGGGGACAACAACAAAGGAAAGATTCTTGGAATTGGAAATATAGGTGGTGCAAACACTTTGGAGATAAAGGATGTGCTTCTTGTTGATGGGCTAAAGCATAATCTCCTAAGTATAAGTCAACTTTGTGACAAAGGATTCAAGGTAATCTTTAAAAGTAAATTTTGTACCATACATTTGATAGATTCCAAAAAAGTAGCATTGAAAGGCATTAGGCATAATAATATATATTTGATTGATTTGGATTGTATACATGAGACTATTATAACATGCTTAGTTACTAAGGAAGAGAACCCATGGTTATGGCATAAGAGAGCGGCTCATATAAATATGCATCATTTAAACAAATTAATATCAAAGGACTTAGTTGTTGGTTTGCCTAAGTTAAAATTTGAAAAAGATAGATTATGTGATGCATGTCAAAAAGATAAACAAGTAAAATCATCATTTAAATCAAAGAATGTTATTTCCACATCAAAACGTTTAGATTTATTACATTTAGATTTATTTGGTCCTTCTAGGATAAAAAGTTTTGGTGCAAATTATTATGCTCTTGTGATTGTTGATGACTTTTCTAGATATACTTGGACATTTTTCTTAACATTGAAAAGCGAAGCTTTTAAGGTCTTTAGGAAGTTTGCAAAGCAAATTCAAAATAAAAATGACTTAAGAATTAAGGTATTAAGAAGTGACCATGGTGGTGAGTTTCAAAATGAAAGCTTTGAAAATTATTGTGAGGAAAATGGAATATTGCATAATTTTTCTGCACCTAGGACTCCCTAACAAAATGGTGTAGTTGAAAGGAAAAATAGGTCACTAGAGGAACTTGCTAGAACAATGCTAAATGAATCAAATGTTCCTAAATATTTTTGGGTTGATGCTGTGAGTACTGCATGTTATGTTTAAAATAGGATGCTTATTAGGTCAATTATAAAATCAACTCCTTATGAATTGTTAAATGGTAGAAAGCCTAATGTTGCTCATTTGAAAATATTTGGATGTAAGTGCTTTGTGTTAAATAATGGAAAGGACAACTTAGGAAAATTTGACTCAAAAGCCGAGAGGGCATTTTATTAGGTTATTCACTAACTAGCAAAGCATATAGAGTGTTTAATAGAAGAACTTTAAATGTTGAAGAATCTGTACATGTTACTTTTGATGAAATTGTAGACCTTGGGGGAAATGCTCTTGAGTCAAATAAAGAACTTGCAAGTGATGATGAGTACATAAGAGAGGCTCTTGAAGAATTGTATTTGAATGAGAATGAGCCTTCTCAACCAACTGAATTAGCAAAAGAATGAAAATCACCGAGAGGACTTTCAATGGACAATATTATTGGTGATATCTCAAAAGGGGTAAGAACTAGAAATATGACTAATTTCTGCATGTCTGTAGTTTTTGATTCACAGATAGAACCCAAAAATGTTGAGGAAGCGCTTAAAGATGACCAATGGTGCATAGCAATGCAAGAAGAACTTAATCAATTTGAAAGGAATCAAGTCTGAGAATTAATTCCAAAAGAAGAATCACATCAAGTAATTGGAACTAAATGGGTATTTAGAAACAAACTTGATGAAGATGGAAATATAACAAAGAATAAAGCTAGACTTGTTGCCAAAGGTTACTTGTCACGAGGAAGGCATTGATTATGATGAAACTTATGCTCCTGTTGCCAGGTTAGAGGCTATACGCCTACTTCTTGCTTATGCCTCATTGATGAAATTTAAATTATATCAAATGGATGTTAAAAGTGCATTTTTTAATGGGTTTATCAAAGAAGAAGTATATGTGGAGAAACCCCTTGGATTTGAAGATTTTAATTATCCCAATCATATTTTTAAATTGAAGAAAGCATTATATGGTTTGAAACAAGCTCCTAGGTCTTGGTATGAAAGATTAAGTAGTTTTCTAACTTCAAATGATTTTTCTAGAGGAAAAATTGATTCTACTTTGTTTATAAAGAAAGTAAAAGAACATATCCTATTAGTTCAAGTATATGTTGATGATATCATTTTTGGATCAACTGATAATTCTTTGTGTGTAGAATTTGCTAAGATAATGTAGGGAGAATTTGAAATGTCTATGATGAGATAATTAACATTCTTCCTTGGACTTCAAATCAAACAACTTAAAGATGGCATTTTTGTCTCTCAAACCAAATACTGCAAAGAGATTCTGAAGAAGTTTGGAATGGACACTTCAAAGGAAGCTAACACACCCATGGGAACTTCATGCTATTTAGACAAGGATGAATCAGGTTTGGAAATTAATCAATCTATGTATAGAGGTATGATAGGTTCACTATTATACTTAACTGCAAGTAGACCTGATATTATGCATTATGTTTGTGTGTGTGCTAGATTTCAAGCATGTCCAAAAGAATCTCATTTAACTGCAGTAAAAAGAATTTTAAAATATTTAAAAGGAACTACATATTTTGGTTTATGGTATCCATCTGAAGCTTCTCCTAGTTTAATAGGTTATTCTGATACTGATTATGGTGGATGTAAAATAGATAGAAAGAGTACTAGTGGAACTTGTCATTTGTTAGGATCATCATTAGTGTCTTGGCATTCTAAGAAACAAGCATGTGTTGCTTTATCCACTACTAAAGCTAAATATATTGTTGCTGGTAATTGTTGTGCTCAAATTTTGTGGATGAAACAACAATTAGAAGACTATAGTATCTTTCTAAGTGATATTCCATTGATGTGTGATAATACAAGTGCAATAAATCTTACTAAGAATCCAGTAATGCACTCTAGAACTAAGCATATAGAGATTAGACATCACTTCTTAAGAGATTATATTAGCAAAGGAAACTGTAAAATTGAATATGTCGATACGAAGCATCAATTAGCGGATATTTTTACTAAACCTCTTCCCAAGGATAGATTCTATGATCTTAGAAGAGACTTAGGAATATTAGAAAGAGTTTAAACTTTGCTTAATTAATCAATTTTTGCATGTTTGTAATGTTATAATCGATTATGTAGGGTATTAATAGATTATCATGTGTCTAAACCTAAAAAATTTGATGATCTCTCTGGAATAATCGATTAGTTGAAGCACCAATCAATTAACTGCACCCGAATGTCCAAAATCTGAAGTTACTCTGGAATAATCGATTATTTCAAGTATTAATCGATTAACTACTGATTTAATCGATTAACAGGTTGATTTAATCGATTAAATGGGTCTGTTGCTGGTTTAATCGATTATTTCAAGTTTTAATCGATTAAACTGGGCAATTTTTGTGAACTAGCCGTTTTTCAACGGCTCTTTTGGCTCCTCTTCTCTCCCAAATGACCGTTTATGACCGTTGCACATGTTGCTTATATATAGGAAGCCTTCATTTCACTTCTCCACACTTCAAACTCTTGAATCCAAGCATTCTAGCATCATTCAAGCCTTCTTGCCTTCTCCTAACCTCACTTGTCTTCCAAAACTTTCTTGCTTTTCTTCTAATCCTAAAATGACCTCATCTTCTTGTGCTAAAATTCCCACAAGAAGAAGATCTGCTCCTGCCTCTCATCCCTGTTGTCGCTGCCGTCAAAAGAGGCGGTCGGAGCGACGCGATGGTTCCAACTTTCCATTTTGCATGTTTAATTATGGGTGAGGTTACAACACCTTTAGGTTGTCCGATAACCGGGTTGAACCAAAGGGCGAGGTTTTTGAAAGGGTGTTCTTAGATCGTCCGATAACTGGGCTGACCTAAGAACAAGTTTAAAAGGGTTCTTATGGAGTCGTCACCGATGTTTTTACCAGAAACATCGAAAAAGGAAGGAAAAAGGCGTTAGTTTTTCGAAAACCAACTTTGGTCGTTAAAACCAGAGTTGGGTAAGGGAGTTAGTTACATGTAAGGGAAGTGTTAGTTCCCTTACGACGCCCCTTTCAGGTTCCCTATGACAGGCCAGTTATTTTATAGATAAACTTTTAAAATGACGCTTTTACCCTTTTATTCGCGGAATTAAAATAATGATACATGGCCCTAATAGCTATTGCGCAATTTAATATAAGTAAAAAGGCAGTAAAAGAGAGGGAGAGAGTGAAGAAACCTCCGGAGCAAGCTTTTGATTAATTCTCTTGAAAAATAGGGTGCGTTTTGGCAGCCCTTCGCTCTTACAACGTCGAAATCTCACTCGAAAACGCTATAAAAAAGCTCTCTTTGAAAGTGATGAAGATCTTTTTGAAATACTTTGGCAAAGATCTTGTTGATTTGATGAAGTCAAAGATAAAGTCAAAAGTCAACTTTGTAGCGGTCAACAGTCACTTAGATTAATGTGTCCGCAGCTATGCTTAGGTATAATCATTTTTATCTTTTCTGCTGCATGAGGTTTCTTCACTTAAAATATTTTGCAAAATGCCTCTAAAAACGTTTAAACAGTTAAAAACAAAGTATTTTGACAAAAGCTTTCTTAAACAAGTTTTTAACTGATATAATTTCGAAATAATCGGTTGTTTTCATTAAAGAAAGTTTTGAAAACCTTTTGTCAGTATTTTAACTGATAAAACTTCACTATAACCGATTAAAATCACTTAAAATGTTAAGAGAAGTGTTTTTGCAGTCTTTTAATCGATACAACTTGGTTTTAGTCGATTAAATCCACTTAATTAATGTTCAGGATGATCGATCAAAATGAAATTATGACCGATCAGAATCAGATATGATCGATCAGAATTGATTTATGACCGATCAGAACTTTTTTAATCGATTAAAACACGTTTCAATCGATTAAAACAACTTAGAAAATTTCTACACAACGTTTTAATCGATTAAAACTTATTTTTATCAGTTAAAATCACTTGGAAATTTACAAGAAAGTTTTGCAGTATTTTAATCGATTGAATCACGAAACAATCGATTAAAACATATTAGAAGATTTTTTGTAAAGAGTTTTAATTGATACAAATGTTGTCGTATCGATTAAAAAAATCTGTTAAATAATTAAGAACACTTTAATGGATTAAAAGATGTTTTAACAGATTAAAACTAGACTTTAACAGATTAAAAGATTATTTTAACAGATTGATTAAACTAGCAGTTTTGAAAATCTTCTATAAAAACAGTTTGGCTTGAACATTTTAAACATACATTGAACATCAATCTTTTACACATGCTTTAGCAATCAAGCAAGCAAACTTTAGCACTCTTTCAAGAAAGATTTGCGCTAGTTTTTGTGAAGTTCTTTAAAATTCTTTCTTGAGGCAAATTGCTTTCTTTTGGAGAAGAAACACTTACTGCAGAATTGCATAAAACTGGTTTGAGCATTCTAGTTTCTTCTTTTCAATTATTTACATTCTTTTTGTATTGTTTGGTGCCTGGAATTATGGGCACTGGTTTCTCTGCAGCTGGAATTTTGTTGTAGAGGTTGTCAAGAACTGGAATTTGGTTCTTGGTGAAAGGTTAGGTGCAGGAACTGGAATTGTGGTTCTTGTGGTAGATTAAATGTAAGATTGTAATCTGTAAAACATTTGATCTAGTGGAACCCAGCTAGAATTTGGCTGGAGACTGGACGTAGCCCTGGTATTGGGTGAACCAGTATAAACACCTGGTGATATCTTTCTAAACCTTTCTCCTCTTTTAATTCTGTTGCTGCATTTATTGTTGATTGATTGCTTTGTGATTCAAGAACAGATCTGAAATCTTATTTTTACAAATAGATAATCTGTTAATTGCGAAAATCTTTCAAAGATCAATTCACCCCCCCTCTTGATCTCAGCCTACTTATCTAACACTCTTAGACACTCAGAAACTTCGGAAATGCTTCAGAGGGGCTCTAAGAGAAGAATTTTGAGAAATTGTAGAAGGGAAGGTGGAAGAACTATGTGAAATGAAGGGAAGATCACCCCCTATTTATAGGGATTCGCGCCTGTCAGGTCGAGACGGTGGTCTCGACTGGCAAGGTCGAGACGACGGTCTCGCCATTTGGGACGACGATCTCAACTTCCATAAGTGGCGAGACGACGGTCTTAACTTGCCAAGTGTTGAGAAGGCCTTCTCGCCAAACGGGAGGGGGGGTCTCACCAATGGTAAGGTCGAGATGGTGGTCTCGTCAAACGAGACGACAGTCTCAACTTGCCATTGGTCGAGACAACGGTCCCGAAAAGAGAGACGGTGGTCTCGACCCCTGAAGGCAAAAATCCTTATTTGTGTATAGAAAATCCTTCCTACTCTAATATGGGGCCTAATAGTCTCTCCTAGTGGCTTTTTAGGCTAGGTCCATCTTCGAATAGGAGGTCTTCTACTCTTATTTTGAGGCCGGGCAAGATTTAGGGTCTACACCCGTCCTAATTCTGTCGAAGGATGGATCTTAGATGATGAGGGTCGACATGAATTTCTCACCTTCTGGAAGGAAAGAGGTATCATTACTCCTAAATTCATTATTGGTGATCAATTCATCAATAGAGGATTCAATTTTCTGAATCTTCTTGAAATTCAAGGTGTCCTCCCTTTTATCCAAATGCAAGGTACATACTACCCTGATTTAATTAAGGTATTTTATTCTCGTTTCAAATTTAGGGATCAAGTAGCCACTTCTCATATCAAGGGTGTAACTATCATCCTTGATGACGATATATGGGAAAACGTTGCACATTTTCCTGTAAGAGATGATGCTATTAACATTTTTGCGGAGTTAGATAATTTTGATAGAATTATGGCTTACCGGTCTTTTCTCTGCAACCCCTCCATGGAGATTGGACGTCTTCTTCTAGCCGACCCATTAAAGAAGGAGGAACGTCTGCTACTGCATCTACTTGTCTAGATTTTATGTCCCCGGGCAACCAACCATGCCCAATGCACATCCATAGATCTTCGCATTATTCATGCAATCATGAATAACGAACTAATGGATTGGGGCAGCCTTGTCCCAATGATCATGCTGAAGGTGAAGCGTCATCCTACTTTTAAAATTCCCTATGCTCTTCTTATCTCTCGCATTTTAGAGTACAAAGGAGTGAATGTTGAAGGGGAACAAAAGGTAAGAACCACTAACTTAAACCGAATGCTTGATAATACGCTAACTCAACTTCAAATGGTGCGAGTCAATAACATTTATGTTCATAAAGACGACGTTCCTAACATGGATGACAATGCTGAAGATTTTGATGAAGAGATGCCTCCTGCTGCTGAGTTTCCCTCTGAACATATTCATCATGTTGGAACATCTTCTTCTGCCCCTCCTGCATCCCGACAATCTATGGAAGAGATGTTGTTTGATATGAATCAGAAAATGCAGGAATTTTTCACCCTTTCTGAAATATGGCATGAGCAAAATCATTCGCCGTATCTCTGATGTAGATGATAGGGTCTGTAATCTAGAGGATAGGTTTAACGCTCAGTTTAATAGCGATGCCAGTGAAGAGTTTTAATCTCTTCCACATATCTCTTTATTTGTAATGATGTTTCTTTATGAAATAAAATTTGTCTTTCTTTGCTTTGTTTGAGGGGGAGTTCTTTTTTTTTTTTTAATTATGCATCTATTGAGGGGGAGCTTTCAATTTTTTGATCATAATCAAAATAGGGGGAGAAATTTATTTAAAGCCTCTCATTATGTTTATTAAATATTATGTGGTATGTTTAATGTTTTTGTTAGTGTGACACATAAAACAGGTTATTACAGAGCTTTAAAAGAAAATTTTGTTCATCATCAAAAAGGGGGAGATTGTTGAAACATACAAGGATATGAATGTTGAACATACATGGATATGAAGCCTGTAGATTTTGATGATGATTCAAGAACAAAGGACGTAAAGATTTTAAGACTTGTAATATGATGTAATAACTTTGTTTTGATGATTTTGAGTCTGTAATATTAGAGTCTAAGATAGCCAGCACATAGTCTACTCTTTAGAAGCTTCAAAAACTCATTTTTATCAAAAACACACTTGATTAATCGATTAAAAGGCAGGATAATCGATTATTACAGAGAGAAAAACCATTTTCTGTATCATCTCTCTCGAATAATCGATTAAAGCTCCTGTTAATCGATTAATAGGGCTGTTAATCGATTAACAGGTAAAATAATCAATTAAACTGCGTGGTTAAGGGTTCTTGATGATTTTGGCTCTGTAATAATCGATTAACACTCAAGATAATCGATTATTTCAGTCAGATATGTGTTTTGAATTTCAAAATTGGACCAAGTTTCGAAAACCCTAGTCACAATTCATCAGGTTTCGAAAATCCCCAATTCCCAAACCCTAATTCGTCTACTTAAGGTTCTCTAAGGCTCTCTGCAAAGTGAACAACCTTTTTCAAACAAAAGTTGAGAGTTGTGACTGCCAGAGAACTGTTTGTTGGAGGAAAAAGGGGCTTTTGGAACCTAGTGTGGGCTAGAAGCGATAAGAATCACTAAGTGGGTTTTCTTGGTGGATTGTGTGTTGTGCCGTCTCTAGGGAAAACTGTTCTTCATCTCTTGTGTGACTCAAGAGAGGTGTTTTTGTTACCTTATCTTTTCAATTGTTATCTGTTTGTAAAACTGTGATTATAGTGACAGCGTTAATCCTCTGTTTGAGTGATTAGCAACTGGACGTAGGGTCTTTTGTGTTAGAATCGCGCAGTGGAATGTTTGCGTGGCCGGACAAAAACCAAGAGGGGGGTGAATTGATTTCTTAACAAAAATTAGGTTTTAAAAATTTTCTCCAAATTTTACCGATTAAAATACTGTGTAAACGTAAATAAGAAAAGGATAATGTCTTACACAGGAGATTTATACTGGTTCGGATCAAAAGACCCTACGTCCAGTTGCTAATCACTCAAACAGAGGATTAACATTGTCACTATAATCAAAGTTATACAAGAAGATTACAAATGAAAAAGATAAAGTAATGAAAACACCTCTCTTGAATCCCATAAGAGATGAAGAACAACTTTCCCTAGAGACGACACAACATACAATCCACTGAGAACTCCACTTAGTAATTCTTATCGCTTCTAGCCCACACCAGGTTCCAAAAGCCCTTTTTTCCTCCAACAAACAATTCTCTGGCAATCACAGCTCTTAACTTTTTTTTGAAAAAGGTTTTTCAATTTTCTGAGAGCCTTAGAGAACCTTAAGTAGATGAATTAGGGTTTGGGAATTGGGGATTTTTGAAACTTGGAGTATTGGGATTAGGGTTTTCGAAAATAGGTTTAATTTGAAGTTCAAAATCCAAATTTGACTGAAATAATCGATTAAACCAAGTGTTAATCGATTATTACAGAGCCAAAATCAACAAAACCCCAAAACGCATTGGTTTAATCGATTATCTGCCCTGTTAATCGATTAACAGGTGTGTTAATCGATTATCACAGTGAGCTGATACAGAAAATGGTTTTTCTCACTGTAATAATCGATTATCTGGTGATTTAATCGATTAAACCCGAGCCTTTTTTTTAAATGAGTTTTTGAAGCTTCTAAAGAGTAGACTATGTACCGGCTATCTTATACTCTAATATTACAGACTCAAACTCATCAAAACAGAGTTATTACACAATAATACAAGTCTTCAACTCTCTAAGTTCTTTGTTCTTGAATCATCATCAAAATCAACAAGCTTCATGTCCATGTAAGTTCAACATCAAGTCCTTGTGTATGTTCAACAATCTCCCCCTTTTTGATGATGATCAAAATTTTTCTTTTAAAGCCTTGTAATAACCTGTTTTATCTGTCACACTAACAAACACATTAAACATACCAGATAATATTTAAATTCAATCATAAGAGGCTTTAAATATTTCTCCCCCTATTTTGATTATGAAAAAAAATTAAGAGCTCCCCCTCAAAATGTGCATAATTTGGAGATAACTCCCCCTCAATCAAATCAATAAAAGAATACCAAACTTTATTTCATAAGTGAAAATACATTACAACACAAGAAGAAATAAAAATAAACTTTAAAATTCTTCACTATCACTATGAAAGTGTGTATCAAATTTATTTTCTAAGTGACACACTTTATCATCTACATCAGATATACGGCGAATGATTTCCTCATGCCGTACTCCTGAGAGAGTGAAGAATGCCTGTATCCTCTGGTTATAACATGTCTTCCATAGATTGACGGGTTTCAGGATGAGCAGATGAAGTTCCAGCACTTTGGATCTGATCAGAGGGAAACTTAGTAGCAGGTGGCATATCTTCATTAGAATCTTCATCTTCGTTTGGAACTTCATCCTTGTGAACATAAATATTATTGACACGCACCATTTGGAGTTGGGTTAGTGTGTTGTCCAGCATGCGATTTAGGTTTGTCGTTCGTACTGTTTGTTCACCTTCGACATTTACTCCTTTGTATTCAAGAATGCGAGAAATAAGGAGGGCATAGGGAATTTTGAAGGTGGGATGATGTTTGGCTTTCAACATAGTCATGGTGACAAGGGTTCCCCAATCTAGAGGCTCATTAATCATTATTGCATGAATAATGCGAAGATCTATTGAAGAGCATTAGGCATGATTCGTTGCCCGGGGACATAGGATCCAAACGAGTAAATGCAAAAGCATGCGTTCCTCCTTCTTCAATGGTCCAGCTAGAAGGAGACGCCCAATCTCCATGGAAGGGTTACGAAGAAAGGAACGGTAAACCATGATTCTGTCAAAATCATCTAACTCACCAAAAACGTTATTATCATCATCTCTTATAGAAAAATGTGCAACATTTTCCCAAATATCTTCATCAAGAATAATGGATACTCCCTTAACACGAGAGGTAGCTACTTGATCTCTAAACTTAAAGCGAGAGTAAAATACCCTAACTAAGTCAGGATAATACGTACCTTGCATTTGGATAAAAGAGAGAACTCCTTGAATTTCAAGGAGATTAGGAAAATTGAATCCCTTATTGATGAATTGATCACCAATAATGAATTTGGGAGTGATAATACCTCGTTCCTTCCAATAAGTCAGAAATTCCTGTCTGCCTTCAGCATCAGAGATCCATCCTTCTACAGAATTCGGACGGGGATGAGATGAAGGTGCAGATCTTCTTCTGGTGGCAATTTTAGCACGAGAAGATGAGGCCATTGTAGAATTTAGAGTAGTAACAAGATAGTTTGGGAAGACAAGTGATGCTAGAAGAAGGCAAGAATGTTAGAATAAGGCAAGAAAGCTTGGATTCAAGAGTTAGAAGTGAGTAAAAGTGAAATGGAGGTCCCTATTTATAACCAAGCACCTCCAACGGTCATATGGGAGTGAATGAAGGCCAAGAGATTCGTTGGCAATGACTAAAAAACGAAACTAGCCAGGTTTAATCGATTAAAGCTTGAATTAATCGATTAAACCAGTAACAGACCCCTTTAATCGATTAATTCAAGTAGTTAATCGATTAACACTGTATTTAATCAATTATCTGGTGAGTTAATCGATTAATCCATTGAGAAATGTCATGTTTTGGATGTTTTGGGTGCAAATAATCGATTAAAACTTCAAGTAATCGATTATTCCAGAGAGTTCATCAAATTTTTGAGGTTTAGACACATGATGTTAAGTAGAATTTAAGCTATTTCTAATATCCCTAAGTCTCTTCTAAGATCATAGAATCTATCCTTGGGGAGAGGCTTAGTAAAAATATCTGTTAATTGATGTTTGTATCAACATACTCAATTTTACAGTTTTCTTTACTTATATGATCTCTCAAGAAATGATGTCTAATTTCTATATGTTTGGTCCTAGAGTGCATTACTGGATTATTAGTAACATTAATTGCACTCGTATTATGCTATAATCTTCTAGTTGTTGTTTCATCCAAAAAATTTGAGCACAACAATTACCAGCTGCAATATATTCAGCTTCAATGGTGGATAAAGCAACACATGCCTGTTTCTTAGAATGCCAAGATACTAGAGATGATCCTAACAAATGACATGTTCCACTAGTACTTTTTCTATCTATTTTGGACATGATACTAGAGATTATCAGAATAACCTATTAAACTACTACAAGCTTCAGATGGATACCATAAACCAAAACCAGTAGTTCCTTTTAAATATTTTAAAATATGTTTTACTGCAGTTAGGTGAGATTCTTTTGGACATGCCTGAAATCTAGCACACACACAGACAAAATGCATAATATCAAGTCTACTTGCAGTTAAGTATAACAGAGAACCTATCATACCTCTATACATGGATTGATTAATTTCCAAACCTGATTCATCCTTGTCTAAATAGCATGAAGTTCCCATGGGTGTATTAGCTTCCTTTGAAGTGTCCATTCCAAACTTTTTGAGTATCTCTTTGCAGTATTTGGTTTGAGAGACAAAAATGTCATCTTTAAGTTGCTTGATTTGAAGTCCAAGGAAGAATGTTAATTCTCCCATCATAGACATTTCAAACTCTCCCTGCATTATCTTAGAAAATTCTACACACAAATAATTATCAGTTGATCCAAAAATAATATCATCAACATATACTTGGACCAATAAGATATGTTCTTTTACTTTCTTTATAAACAAAGTAGAATCAATTTTTCCTCTAGAAAAATCAGTTGAAGTTAGAAAGCTACTTAATCTTTCATACCAAAACCTAGGAGCTTGTTTCAACCCATATAATGCTTTCTTCAATTTAAAAATATGATTAAGATAACTAAAATCTTCAAATCCAGGGGGTTGCTCTACATAAACTTCTTCTTTAATAAACCCATTCAAAAATGCACTCTTAACATCCATTTGATATAATTTAAATTTCATCAATGATACATAAGCAAGAAGTAGGCGTATAGCCTCTAACTTGGCAACAGGAGCATAAGTTTCATCATAATCAATACCTTCCTCCTGACAGTAACCTTGGCAACAAGTCTGGCTTTATTCTTTGTTATGTTTCCATCTTCATCAAGTTTATTTCTAAATACCCATTTAGTTCCAATTACTTGATGTGATTCTCCTCTTGGGATTAATTCCCAGACTTGATTCCTTTCAAATTGGTTAAGTTCTGAAGCACTTGGTGGATTTGATGAAGACATAGATATAGCTTAGGTTGTGGGTGTGTAGATGATTAGGTTTTTAGTTTAAGCACTTAATCTCTTGATAGTCCATTATATTTTGTGATAAGCGCCTTATAATGTTGCATCCCATTGAAAATCATTTTTCTGCATGAAAAACTAACATCTAAGTATTAAAAGAACAAACTAAGTTTTTCAATCTGTTGAAAAGGATTTTCAATCTGTTAAAATCACTCAACATAATAAGTGGTCATACATAGTCGTATTTTCAATTGATTGATTCGCGGAATCAACAAGTTAAAATAACTCAATGAATTTTTCAATATCAAAGTTTCGCATTTTTAATCTGTTGAAACAGAAAGACTATTTTTTCAGTCTAAGAGTTTTTCAGAAAATCAATCTGTTGAAATGATTTTTAAATCTGTTGAAACAGAAAGATTTTTTTTCAGTCTAAGAGTTTTTAGAAAATCAATCTGTTGAAATATTTTTCAATCTGTTGAAACAGAGAGACTATTTTTTTTAACTAAGTGTTTGCAGGATTTCAATCTGTTGAAATGATTTTCAATCGATTGAAACAGAGAGCTGTCATTTTTCATAAAGCTGTTTCAATCCATTGAAAACTCGAAACAATCGATTGAATGAACTTTTAAATGAAATCAATCGATTGAATCGTGGTTTTAATCGATTGAAATGCATTCTGATCGATCATAGTTTCATTCTGATCGATCATAACTCGGTCTGATCGATCATACTTCAGTTCTAATCGATCAGAGTCTCTTCTAACCTATTATACTTCAAACTAATCGATCTTGTGACTCTCTGAAACAGTTTTTGACAGATGAAACTTTCTGATTCTTTGTTTTACTCTATATATACAGAATTGATCTATCTTTTGAAAGATATACAACACACTACTTGAGAAAACTTGTGAAATCAATCTGTGAAACTTTCATATACGTGACTTTCTCGCATTCAAGAATCTTTTCATATCATAAGGTCTTGTGATCAGAATTGTGGTCAATCAAAGAGAGAAAGTGCTTGTTAGAATTTGTTACGGACAATTAGAACTTCAAGTCCAGGTTTTTTCTTTCCATACTCTTTTGTAAAAGTGTGATTGTGCAGGTTGGATTGTGATCTGCACTTGGTACGATGCATTGGATTTGGTTCTTGGGTGGTTTTCAAGATTCTATCTTGTGGGTTTGCAAGATAGTTCTTGGGGTAGATTGGTGAGTATCTACTGGTTGTAATTTTCACTTGGTATTAGTGGAACTCGACTGGTTTGTCAAGAACTGGATGTAGCTCTGGATTAGAGTGAACCAGTATAAATTTGTGTGTTAAAATTCTTCTTTCATCTCTTTTATTTTCTGTCTATAAACTTGCTGTGTTTAAACCAAATTACCTTCGCAAAGATTGAATAAAGATAACTCATTCTTCCAAAAGAAAGTAAGTTTTGCGAAAAAGTTTTAAAGTTCAATTCACCCCCCCTCTTGAACTCAACCATTAATTCTTTCAATTGGTACCAGAGCTGGTTCTTGTAAGCTACTCAAGAAATCGGTCTAATGGCTGAGGGAAAGATGAATTTTTCAGAAGGAGCCTCCATAAACAGGCCTCCACTTTTTTCGGTGTGAATTATTCTTTCCGGAAGGTTAGAATGAAAATCTTTATTGAATCTCTTGATAGAGGCATTTGGGAAACAATTGTTAATGGTCCTTACAAACCAACTCATACAGTAGATGGTAAAGTAGTTGAAAAAGATTGGGCTGAATTAAGCTGATGTAGAAAATAGGAGAGTCCAATATGATTATACTGCAAAAAATATTATTACCTCTCGCTTTAAATCTTGATGAGTTTTTCGGGGTGTCTCGGTGTGCCTCTGCCAAAGAGATGTGGGAAATTTTAGAGGTCACACATGAAGGAACATCTGATGTGAAAAGGGCAAGAAAGCATGAGTTAATCGGGGACTATGAGTTGTTTAAAATGCAGCAAGGAGAAACAATTGCAGATGTGCGAGAAAGGTTCACGCACATACTCAATCATCTAATTGGGTTAGGAAAGATTTTTGACAAAGAAGAGTTGAACATCAAAATCTTAAAGTGTTTGGACAGAACGTGGCAACCAAAGGTGACGAGCTATATCGAGAATCAAGAGACTTGACTGAAATGTCTACCGCTTCACTTTTTGGTAAGTTAAGGGAACATGAGTTGGAAATCAATCGGTTCAAAGAACAAGAGAATTCAGAAAAGAAAAGTAGAAATATTGTTCTCAAGACGATTGAAGAAAAAAGTGGATCTAAAGAAGATGAATCAGAGAACCTGACTTTGTTGGTTATGAAATTTGGGAAATTTCTTAGAAGAAAGAACAGAACTGGCCAAGTAAAAAGGTACAATGATAAAAAGACTAAATCTGTTCAAAATACTATTACTTGTTATTCTTGTGGTAAACAGGGTCACATAAAGAGTGATTGTCCGGAAAAGACCAAGAATCAGAACAAGAAAGAATCAAGATACAAAGGGAAAAAGGCCTATATAGCCTGGCAAGACAATGATTCATCTTCCAGCTTCGAATCTGAAAGTGAAGAGGTGAACTCGTGTTTGATGGTCGGTCGTGAATCCTCTTCATCACATGTAAGTTCAACTCCTACAGAGAATGAAATGAATTACAGACACATTACTAAATGCTTTCAATGAAATGCATAGTGAAGCCAGAAATTTATCTCATACAAATAATTGGTTGAAAGGTTTAAATAACTGGTTAGAAAATAGAGTTAAAGTTCTGGAAAAAGAACTATTAGAAAGCAAAACAGATTTAGAACATCTAGATATAATCTATGCATCTGCGGATAATGTTGCTGCTAATAAGAATTGTGAAAAGTGTATTCTTCTGCAAGATAAGGTTGATTACTTGATTAAAACTTTGTCTAAGTTTACTCAAGGTAAAGAGAATTTAGATGCACTCCTTGGGTCTCAAAACTGTGTGTTTGAACATTCTGGAATCGGGTACAAACCTAAGATTGGGGTAAAAACTAAAAAATATTTGAACTTCTTTTCATTTAGAAAAGCTACAACATCCCCTTTCTCATCTTGTCATTACTGCATGAAGAAAGGACATACTATCAAATTTTGTCATGCTAGAAAATATTTTGTGCCGCAAGGTAGGAAGAGATGGGTTCCAAAACATGTTAAACAGAAAATTTGACTCCTAAGGACCCAAAATACTTAAGGGTACCAGAAAAATGCTTAATTTGTTTGTAGGGACAAAGTCTGGGAATCCCTTAAAGTTCAGAGCTGCGAATCAGGTTCTGTTTTTCCTAAACTGATTGTTTTAATTGATATAAACCAGTATTAATCGATTAAAATAACTTACAGAAGATATTAATAAATCTGTCCGTACAGTTTTAATCGATTGAAATGCGAATCAATCGATTAAAATGTTCTCAGGATTTGAGTTTAACTGTTTTAATCGATTAGAATGAATTTATATCAACTAAAATCACTATGGTATCAAATTTAATCGATTCATTTTCGTTTTAATCAATTTAAATTCTGGATTTTAATCAATTTAGTTTCTGGGCGACCTAAGCTTCGAATCTTGAAAGACAAAATCTGTGAAGCTTGTTTGAAAGGCAAACAAACTAGAAAATCCTTTTCAAACAAAAACATTGTTTCAACTTCCAGACCTTTGGAACTGCTTCACATGGATTTGGTTGGTCCTTCAAGGAATAAAAGCCTAGGTGGTAATCTTTATATCATGGTAATTGTTGATGACTTTTCCAGATTTACCTGGACTATTTTTCTTAAAGCCAAATCTGATTCTTACAAATCTTTCAAAAAGCTTGCCAAGGTTTTACATAATGAAAAAGGGTATTTCATTACATCTATTCAAAGTGACAATGGTGGAGAATTTGTAAATGAAAAGTTTGAATCATTTTGTGAAAATTTTGGCATAAAACACAATTTTTCTGCTCCAAGAACTCCTCAACAGAACGGTGTTGTGGAAAGAAAGAACAGATCCATTGTGGAACTTGCTAGAACAATGTTGTGTGAAAATTCTTTACCTAAATACTTTTGGGCAGATGCAGTAAACACTGCTTGTCATGTTTTGAATAGAGTCTTGATTAGATCCATGCTAAAGAAAACCCCATATGAACTGTACAAAGGAAGAAAACCCAACATAAACTATTTCAGGGTTTTTGGATGTACATGTTTTGTTTTAAACAATGGGAAAGAAAATATTGGCAAGTTTGATGAAAAATCTGATAAAGGAAATTTTCTTGGTTATTCAACTCACGGTCATGCATATAGAGTTTACAATTTAAGATTGAAATCAGTTGAAGAATCAGTACATGTTGTGTTTAATGAGTCTCCTCGAGTGGTGCAGAATAGAACAACAGGTACTGCAGATGAAGAAGAATTAACTGATAATTCTTATCAGTTGAAACATGCCAGAAACACAGATCAGTGTACTGTTGAAGAAGATGATCCATCAGTGGACCCTGCAAAAACTGAGTCACCAACAATTACTGAAGAACAGGAAGAAGATGTTCTGGAAGAGCTTCCTAAAGAGTGGTGTCGCCGCCTCCCCGAAGACGGGGGCGCGGTCGGAGCGACGCGATGGTTTTATCGACCCTTCTTCTTCTTGTTTTCGCGTTTTTTATTGGTGGTTACAACGTCTTCAGGCTGTCCGATAACCGGGCTAATCTGGAGACGAGGTTTTCGAAAAGCGTCCTTGAGTTGTCCGACAACCGGGCTAACCCAAGGACTTATTTATTTTGGGTTCTATGGAGTCGCCACCGATATTTTTACCATAAACATCGGAAAAGGGGTTTTGAAAAGGCGTTGGTTTTCGAAAACCAACTTTGGTCATTAGAACCAGAGTTGGGTAAGGGAGTTAGTTACGTGTAAAGGGAGTATTAGTCCCTTTACGACGCCCCTTTCGGGTTCCCTATGATAGGCCGGCTATTTGCGAATAATTAAACTTGGAAAATTGTGCTTTTACCCTTTTATTATGCGGTATTTAAATATGTGACTACATTGCCCTAGCTTCTATTGCATAATTTAAATGGCAGTAATTTCAAAGAATAGAGAATGAGGATATGCACCTCCAAAGCAAGCTTTATATTAAAAAAGAGGGTGCGTTTTGGCAACCCTTCACTCTACAACTCTCAAAAAACTCAGGAAATGCCTCGGAGGGATTCTAAAGAAGATTTAGGACACTCTGTATATGCCTAAAGACACTCAGAAACTCCGGAAATGCCTCGGAGGGATTCTTAGAGAGAGAAATTCTAGAGAGAAGGGAGAGCTCTGTAAATTCTGTGTGGAAATGAGGGGGGGAGGACCCCTATTTATAGTTTTTCGCGCTGTCAGGGTCCAGACCGCCGTTCTCGTCTGACAGGGTCGAGACCGCCATCTCGGAATTCGAGACCGCCGTCTCGTTCATGTCATAGGGTCGAGACCGCCGTCTGGATAATCCAGACCGCCGTCTCCCTGGAGCATCCATCGCTCAAGCGAGTACACCAGTCGCTTGAGCGAAACTTGACCCGGGAGTCCCCTTTGTTCGAAGCATCCGTCGCTCAAGCGAGTACATCTGTCGCTTGAGCGAGACTTGACCCGGAAGTCCCTTTTGCTTGAAGCATTTGTCGCTCAAGCGAGTACATCAGTCGCTTGAGCGAGACAGGACCCGAGAGTCCCAAATTTTTCCAGGTGTCCTTAGCCAAAAAACCTTCCTATCTTGGTACGGGAGCCTAATAGTCTCTCCTAGTGGCTTGTTAGGCTTCATCCGTCTTCAAATAGGGGATCTTCTGACTTTATTTGGAGGCCGGACAAGATTTGGGGTCTACAACTGCCCCCCCTTTACCTGACTAGTCGACTGCTGGCCTTTTGTGCCGAGGTGATCGACTGGAGGGTAAAGGAGTTGACCCTCTTGCCCGGTTACCCTTCAGATACTCCGTCTTCGCGGCGGATGATCTTCTGGGGAAATGTTGTGTTGTGCGCTTCCGGGATGCTCCTTCGACGCTATAGCTGACCCCTTCGGCTGATGAGTACGAACCCTCATCTGGTTTGACGAGTACTAACCCCCGCCCGGTAGGCCCCCCTTTTGTAAGGCCTGATGAGTTTACACCCCCATCTGGTGTTTGACCTCTGGATGCTCCTTCGACGTGGTAGCTGATCCTTCGGCTGATGAGTACGAACCCCCATCTGGTTTGACGAGTACTAACCCCCGCCCGGTAAGCCCCCTTTTGTAAGGCTTGATGAATTTACACCCCCATCTGGTGTTTGACCTCCGGATGCTCCTTTGACGCGGTAGCTGATCCTTCGGCTGATGAGTACGAACCCCCATCTGGTTTGGCGCCTCTGGATGCCCCTTCTTGCGGTAGCTGATCCTTTGGCGATGGTGTGTTTGTGCACCTCCGGAATACTACTCCTGATGTAGCCGATCCCTTTGGTTGACACGTGATAGAACCTCCGGATACTACTTCTGACGTAGCCGATCCTTCGGTTGATGAGTATAAACCCCCCATCAGGCTGGTAGTTGCAGTCCGTTGTGTGGGACTGGATGGGTATGAACCCCCCATCAGGCTGGTAAATGCAGTTCGTTGTTGAGATGTGTTTTGTCTTTGTTTTTTGTCTTTTCTGGGAATTGTCGTCCGGTCTGTGCCGGGGATTCTTTGACTTTTGATTTTTCTTGTGGTGATCACCCAACTCTTGCTGGTCGGGTGATTTTGGCTTTTCTTGATAGCCATCCAGCTTGTTGTTTGCTAGGGATTCTTTGTTTTTGATCATTTGGTATTTGTCATCCGACTTTGCCGGTTGTCGGGGATTTCTGATGGGTGCCTCTTAGGTAGGCATGAATTCTCTTGAAAATTTTGTTGATTTTAATGGTGCCTCTAAGCAGGCAGATAGTCCATTTGGAGACTTTTTACTTGCTTGCCTCCGAATAGGTTGATGTCCCTTTCTGGGGAAATTGGCTCTCGCTCGCCAGATCTTGCCTACGCCTAGGCAAATGACTCTTCTAAGGATGTGAGTCTGGAATTTGCCTTTGTCGTAGGCTCACTGGAGATGATCTTTCTTTTTTATTGATCCACCGGGGAATTGGTTGTCTTCCCGGGGATCAGATTTTGATTTGCCCCTTGAGGGGATGGAGTTTTGACTCCTTGTTGGATGTTGATGGTATGAGATGGCTTTGCCGATACTCTTGTTCTGTTTGGGGGAATGGAATTTCTGATTCCTCTTTTTTGTTGATTTTCCCTTTTTCTGAGGTGACCCACTTTAGGGATTTGATTTCCTGGAAGTTAGGATTTTTATTTGATTTTGCCTTTTTCCACGATTTATCTCTTTTTTATCGCGATTTGAAATTTGGCTTTTTCAGGATAATGCATGCGCCTTGTTACTTTTTAGTTTCTTTTTATGCATGCAGGCTTTTTCTTCTCTTTGGGGATCCGTAGGGGATAAAATTTTTTAGGTGATCCATCAAGGGATTATTAACATCTATGGGGATCCGATTTTTCTGGGATGGAGTCCTGGCTCCTTGATTAATGTTGATGTGAGCTAAACTTGTGAAGCTCTTATTCCACTGGAGAATGGGAACTTCTAATTCTTTTTTGTAGACTTTTTAGGAGATCCACTTGAGGATTTTTATTCGGCCTTCTCTGTCATGGCCTTTTTGGACATCCGCTGGGGATGCAAGGGTTTTCTTCTTTTTTCCTTTTTTGTTGAGCCTTTGATGGTTTGGACTCTTTTGACTATTGATGATGATGATGATGATGGGCTCTTGGAGCCTTTATTCTCCGTTGGGGAGTGTGGAGGAGACTTTGGGTGAGTGTGCTCGATGACTCATGTGGTGGTAATGCTGAGCCGTGAGGAGTGTTTTTGTGTTGCCTCTGGAGTAGGCAAGGATCCTCTTGGGGATAACTAAGCCTTTCCGTCGGCTTTTCTTTTATGATGTCTTGATGATTGTGCCCTTTTTTATTGGGTGATGTTTGGAGCTTTGGCTTCTAGAAGCTTCTGATGACGACTCACTCTTCTTTCTTGAGGGAGAGCACTGTGTGAAGACTTATTACTTTCTTGTGCCTTCTTTTTCTGGGTAGAAGGATGGTAGCTGGAGCTCTTGATTTTTGGAAGCTCTTATTTTGATGAGTCACTTGATTGACAACTTGCTCCATTTTCTTGAAGGCTTTATTTGGAGACTCAGTCTCAGTGATCTTGTTTTCAATCACAAACATGGAGCTAGTCTCCTTATATGCATGAATGCTTTTCGTTTTTTTTTGTTATTTGTCTGAAGTGATTTTTATCTTATTTTTCATTTTTGATCTTGACAAAGTCGTTTTGTGCGACTACTTGTGTGTGGATGCCCTAAATGCAATCTATTCTTATTGATTGATGCATCTGGAAAAGTGACTGGCATTCTCCTGCTGGACTTTTTATGATTATGATGAGGGGTCCTTCTCTTTTATTCATTTTTTGGTTTAGCCCTATCTTTTGCCTAGACTGCTCTTTTGGGGTTTTCGATCTATCGGGCTGCCTTAATTTTTGCCTAGGATATCTTAGCGGGCTTTTTCCTTTTTTATGAATGCCCTAACTTTTGCCTAGACCGCCCTTTGCGGGTTTTCGATCTAGCAGGCTACCCTAACTTTTGCCTAAGAATCTCCTAGCAGACATTATTCTTTTTTATTGTCATTTTTTCTTTCTCTTCTTTTTTGAGAGATAGGAGCCTATCATATGCATGCAATGTTGGCGATATGCATCCTATAATACTATTTCAATTAATTTTTCAAAAGGATTAACCAATGTGCTTGAGCTTCTGACGTTATGTGCTTTCGTCGACAGGGATAGGCTGTACCAATTTTGTCGTCTCGATTTTTTCATGACCGAAGAATGATTGTGTTAATTGTAGAGCGACTTGCCATGTTAGTGCGCCCCTCCCTTTCCTTGGAGATGTCAATCCTCCTATTGACTACTATCTCCACATTTCCCTACTAATTACTAGAATGCTGTAGTAGTAAGGGTCAAGAAAAGAGAAAGAAGAGGATATTTAATTCAAAGGCTTGTGTTTTAGATTTGTCTTATTTTGACAAAAAATGGTTTTTGTAAGCATGGCTAGCCAAGGTTGGTTAGAGTGTTTAGGCTAGTTTAGACAACGTTTTGTTTATGGAATGACGTCTTATTCTATGGCGCTTGCTATGATTGATTGACTTCCCTAGTCTGCCCTTTGGGTTTTCAGCCTAGGATGTTGTGCTATGTCCTAACTTTTGTCTAGGTTTCTTTTTTCTTGCTTTGGAAACCTAGCGGACTTTATTTTGTAACCCTAATTTTTGCCTAGGCTACCCTTTATGGTTGTTCAGGTTTCCTAGCGGGTTTACCCTAACTTTTGCGTAGCCCCCTTTGTGGGTTTCCTACCGGGTATCTTGCCCTCTCTTTTTTGGCCTTTAGCTTTTATGGGCTTCTTTTGATTTTTTTTTCTTTTTGTACAACATTGGTGAAACACAGCTTTATTTATGACGAGGTAAAACTTTATTTTGTGTTTCTAGTCAATCAGTAGTGATGGATTTGACTTGACTTTTACTTTGGTTATTGGCGCAGTTTGATTACTTTGACGCACTTTTGAAAACGTTTGCTTAAACATGGTTATTAATGAGGTTCAGACATTAATAGCAAGAAGAGAAGCAGATAGTAAGAATGACATTCTTTGTAATTAATAGGGAAATATGTGCCCTACAATGCTCGGGGGTAGCCCCGAGGAGTAATCTCTAATAGTCATTGGATTTATAAACCCTAAGAATTAGAAGGAGAACACCTAATGACTAAAGTCGCTTTTGACGCTTGAACCCCTCTATATGGGAAAATCTGATTCGAGCTGCAGAGGGGAGACTTCCCTTTTCTCCATTTAGCTTGATCCTTTGTAAGGTAAAGCTTCAAAGGATTTGTTTTTAAAATCTGGTGGCTCCCTTATTCCTTGAGAGTTTGTAATGAGCCCTTGGTTTGGGTGACATCCATATTTTCTCATCACGTGGGTCACCTTCATATTGTTGGGGAAGTCTTTTTATATTGGCAAAAGATATTTCAATGGTCCTTCTCAGTCGCATCCATTCAAGGTAGGGCAGACGATTTGCTGATCTGAATGTCGTTTCTAGCTCAAACTACAACTAGCTTGTCGCCTACCCTGAGTTTATCTCTTTGGCGGAGCATCGTGAATTGCCTTAGCGTCATGAATCCAAAGTCTCTTCAGTTTCCTCTTTGGATTATGTTTCCTTCGGTCTTTTTATTTTTCCTTTATTCTTGGGAGCATTGCCTTATAGCTCCTGGGGGTGTAGATTCTTTCACTTCTAATTTTGCCCCCGAATGTTGGCTATGCTGGAGATATCTTCATTAATGGAAGATGTTTCTGCGTATCTCAATGGTACAACTTTATTGATGTGGGAGGCAGGAACAAACGTGATGACATCCTTGCCCCCTCTCCTTATTTACTCAGATGATCAACGATTAAGACTTATTATCCTCCTTAGGTGGGTCAACCGTTGGGAAAAACTTGATGACAAAATGTTTGCTCTTCATCTTATTCTGATTCGCGGAAAGCACATCGACTAATCCTTTCTTTTTATTATCTTATTATTATTAAAGTGAGAATGAATGCAATTTATGAATGCAATTCATGAATGCGATAGACGGTTGAGATGATGAAAACAAACAATTTTATTTATTTCATCTAGACAGTGTACATTCCTCAAGGTAATGTTTTGAAGTACATTTTGTTTTTGAAAGCGGAGAAGCCTAAATGAACCCATAGGCGGGTAAATATTTCTATTTATTTTCTCTCTCTTTTTTGTGCATGGCATGCGAATGCCCTACCCTCTTTTCATGGTATTGAGGAATGTTCACTTTCTTCAATTGTTTATTGTTAGATGCATGAGGATGAAGCTTGGTGGATGCATGTATGCAAGTGTTTGTTTTTTCCTAAACATTATCATGTTTTATTTTCTAACATGATGTATGATAGTGTTTGGGATTTTGTGTTTTTTTTTTTGTATGCAGATGAGGGCATGAAGAATACCAACCGCTTTCTAGAATGCAAAAAGATTTTTATTGTTTAAAATGAATTATTTACGAGATGGATATTCCTTAAGACTATGACTTAGGTATCCTCCTTAAAGCTTATGCTTTGTGGGGTATCCTACCCACCTCGGTGTAATGGTTCCTTCCCCATCACAGATTTGACAAGTATAATGGGAATCACCATCACACCTTAGTACACTTGTTCCTTCCTTGTCGCAAAGGTCACAAATGTGCTCGGGGCCTCTTTCGCCATTGTCTTAGGGATATCTAGTGGTCCCTAGAATGAATGTATCTATGCATGCACCAGTACAAAAGGGCAGCAGATGTTTAAAGTGGCATAACTTTTGACTGGGATGTCCGATTTAGACGCACAATATATCAAATCGAAGAGAAAAGGGTGAAGAACAAGGCTGCAAATACCCGTAAGGGATTTGGCCCAGTAATTTTCCCAAAAAACGCCTCTAAGACTCATTTTTTGGAGGTTTATTAAAATGATGCGTATGCAGACTCTCCTTATTTCTTATGCATTTATTTTTTCTCTTGGTTTTTCCACTTATGACATGATGCGATATGAATGATACGACTTTGTCAAAATTTTTCTAAATGTTTTTGATTATTTTATTTATTTTGGATTTTATATTTTTATTTTTTTATTTTTTATTTTTATAGCCTTTTATCTCTTCTGTCGGACTGCGTGGCTACTTAGCTTACAAAGAACCTGAAACCAGGCTAGCTAAAAGGCAGACTGTCCGAGATAAAAATATGGCTTTATGCGAAAGGGTTATTTAGCGTCCCTTATCTCTTCTGACGGAACTGCGTGGCTACTTAGCTTACAAAGAACCTGAAACCAGGCTAGCTAAAAGGCAGACTGTCCGAGATAAGGGTGTTTATTTGTGAAAATATTTTTTGGAATTTTTTTTTGTAGTTTTTTCTGTTGTTTGGTTATGCTATGCAATCAAATGCAACAAACAAATGCACATACAATTCACTCATCCGCGAACAGTGCGAGAAGTCGTTTTAATCACGAGGTAGGGTTTTCCTCGAGAAAAGTGCATTGGCGAGGGTAGGTTCTAACTATTCTCACCAGGCTAAGGCCCCCAAGGTGCCCCCATTATAGGGTCCCCACTCTCCAGCCGTCCAACCATGCTCAGCACTAAGGCCAGAGTCGGTCTTGTTGCCAAAAGAGGAAGGTTATCACCTTGAGTGGTGGTTTCCGATCACACTGGTGGGCACAAGGCCCTAACTGCAGCGAACCGTACCTGCCACCCACTCCCTATGGTTTTCTCACTTGCCCCCGGGTATAGAGGGAACTGTAGTGTGCAAGGGTTTGTGTGCAGTTTATATTTCAGTCAATTGCGTAAGTATAAACAAGCAACAATTATTTGAAAGCCAAACAATAAAGCATGTTACAAGACAGGGTAAAAGCGCTATTTTCTTGGTTTAATTATTTTTAAGCCAGCCCATCACTAAATGGGATCAACTCTCTAGGCTTCCCTAGTGGAGTCGCCATCTGTCGCCGCCTCCCCGAAAATGGGGGCGCGGTCGGAGCGACGCGATGGTTTTATCGACCCTTCTTCTTCTTGTTTTCGCGTTTTTTATTGGTGGTTACAACGTCTTCAGGCTGTCCGATAACCGGGCTAATCTGGAGACGAGGTTTTCGAAAAGCGTCCTTGAGTTGTCCGACAACCGGGCTAACCCAAGGACTTATTTATTTTGGGTTCTATGGAGTCGCCACCGATATTTTTACCATAAACATCGGAAAAGGGGTTTTGAAAAGGCGTTGGTTTTCGAAAACCAACTTTGGTCATTAGAACCAGAGTTGGGTAAGGGAGTTAGTTACGTGTAAAGGGAGTATTAGTCCCTTTACGACGCCCCTTTCGGGTTCCCTATGATAGGCCGGCTATTTGCGAATAATTAAACTTGGAAAATTGTGCTTTTACCCTTTTATTATGCGGTATTTAAATATGTGACTACATTGCCCTAGCTTCTATTGCATAATTTAAATGGCAGTAATTTCAAAGAATAGAGAATGAGGATATGCACCTCCAAAGCAAGCTTTATATTCAAAAAGAGGGTGCGTTTTGGCAACCCTTCACTCTACAACTCTCGGAAAACTCCGGAAATGCCTCGGAGGGATTCTAAAGAAGATTTAGGACACTCTGTATATGCCTAAAGACGCTCGAAACTCCGGAAATGCCTCGGAGGGATTCTTAGAGAGAGAAATTCTAGAGAGAAGGGAGAGCTCCGTGAATTCTGTGTGGAAATGAGGGGGAGGACCCCTATTTATAGTTTTTCGCGCTGTCGGGGTCCGGACCGCCGTTCGTCGTCGACAGGGTCGAGACCGCCGTCTCGGAATTCGAGACCGCCGTCTCGTTCGTGTCATAGGGTCGAGACCGCCGTCTGGATAATCCAGACCGCCGTCTCCCTGGAGCATCCATCGCTCAAGCGAGTACACCAGTCGCTTGAGCGAAACTTGACCCGGGAGTCCCCTTTGTTCGAAGCATCCGTCGCTCAAGCGAGTACATCTGTCGCTTGAGCGAGACTTGACCCGGAAGTCCCTTTTGCTTGAAGCATCTGTCGCTCAAGCGAGTACATCAGTCGCTTGAGCGAGACAGGACCCGAGAGTCCCAAATTTTTCCAGGTGTCCTTAGCCAAAAAACCTTCCTATCTTGGTACAGGAGCCTAATAGTCTCTCCTAGTGGCTTGTTAGGCTTCATCCGTCTTCAAATAGGGGATCTTCTGACTTTATTTGGAGGCCGGACAAGATTTGGGGTCTACAAGTGGATTGTCCCAAGAGATCTCTCTCTAGACAATGTCATCGGGCAAATTAATAAATTACTACAGATGGATGTAAAGAGTGCCTTTCTTAATGGACTCATCAATGAAGAAGTATATGTTTCTCAACCTCCTGGGTTTGAAGATCACAAGCATCCTGACCATGTCTACCAATTGAAAAAGGCCCTTTATGGTTTAAAACAAGCACCTAGACAATGGTATGAGAGGTTAAGTAACTTCCTAATTGATCAAGGGTACAAGCGAGGTGAGGTTGATAAAACTCTATTCATTAAGAAATCTGGAACTGACATTATTCTGGTGCAGGTGTATGTGGATGATATCATTTTCGGTTCCACTAATAATTCCATGTGTAATTAGTTTGTAAAAGAAATGCAAAGTGAATTTGAAATGTCTATGATGGGAGAATTGAATTTCTTCCTTGGTCTCCAGGTTAAACAATTAAGAAATGGCATTTTTCTTAGCCAATCTAAATATTGCAATGAATTGTTAAAGAAATTTGATATGCACAATTGCAAGGAATCCTCTACACCCATGTCTACTAACTGCTGTCTAGACTTAGATGAAAAAGGAAAATCTGTTGATCAAACTAAATATAGAGGTTTGATTGGTTCACTACTATATCTAACTGCTAGTAGACCTGACATTATGTTTAGTGTATGCCTTTGTGCAAGATTTCAGGCAAATCCAAAGGAATCACATCTTACCGCTGCCAAAAGGATTCTGAAGTACCTTAAGGGAACAATTAATGTTGGACTATGGTATCCTGAAGGTGCATCCCTTAAACTTGTTGGATTTTCCGATTCGACTTTGCAGGATGTAGATTGGACAGAAAAAGTACCTCCGGTACTTGTCATTTACTGGGGAGCAGTCTTATATCGTGGCACAGACAAAAAGCAAGCGTGTGTTGCTCTGTCAACTGCAGAAGCTGAATACATTGCAGCTAGGAGCTGTTGTGCTCAAAGCATCTACCTCAAGCAACAACGCGACGATTATGGAGTGACTCTAAACAAGGTACCTCCGGTTTGCGACAATACTAGTGCAATAAACTTAACTAAGAATCCTATTCAACACTCTAGAACTAAGCATATTGAAATTAGACATCACTTTATTAGAGAACACGTATCTAGGGGTGACTGTGAGATATTATTCATTGAAACTGAAAAACAGTTAGCTGATTTATTCACTAAACCACTTCCTAGAGATAGACTTAATATGCTTAGGATCTGAATTAGGAATTCTAGATATATCTAGTATTGCATAACCGATTCTTTACGAGTAATTGTATGTTTTTTTAACAGTCGATAACAAGTTCAATTGATTAATAATTGCATGAATAACTTGATATTATTTGTTTCAATCGATTGAAATTGATTTCCGATTCTTACTCTCGGTATTGATATGTTATTAGTTCAATCGATTAGATAAACTTTTAATTGGTTTATTTCATTAACCTTGTAGCTCTGCATACTTTCTTCTATAAATCAATCGATTAAATCTTCGATTCAATCGATTGAATTTACTTATGATACTCTGCATGATTGTCTCTTACAATAACAATCGATTTAATTCTCGATTCAATCGGTTTATTTTACTTCTGAGTATCTGCGATTACAAAATCAATTGGTTTCATGGAATATCAATTGATTATTTTTTTTTGGCTAGTTGTATGTACTTTGTCTCTAAACAATTTCTGCAGAGTAAATTGAAAGCATTTACAACAAGATAAACTTCAGCTACTCTCTTTAATATCTAAGATTTCCAATAAAAGCTGATTGACCCTTGTAGACCCCTAATTTTGCCCGGCCTCTCAAAAGAAAAAGCTAGAGGAACTTCACCCGAAGATGGAGTTCATCCGGCTTCCCAAAACCGAGGAAACCTCCCGCAACCAATACAGAGATCGCTCGTCTACACGATAACGAACGAAGGAGACTTCCTACACGAAGATAAAGCTTCAACGGACACCTATCGGCATCAACAGGCCGTCCCAAACACAACAAGTGGTCCCAAACACAACAGGTGGTCCCAAACACAACAGGTGGTCCCAAACACAACAGGTGGTCCCAAACACAACAGGCCGTCCCAAACACAACAGGTGGTCCCAAACACAACAGGTGGTCCCAAACACAACAGGTGGTCCCAAACACAACAGGTCGTCCCAAACACAACAGGCCGTCCCAAACACAACAGGTGGTCCCAAACACAATAGGTGGTCCCGAAACGCGAAAGCGGCCGGAACGAGGTTGAGACGGCCGTCCCAAGTTGGGACGGCCGTCCCAACCCTCCGAGTCGGTTGGGACGCGCCGAGGTTGGGACGGCCGTCCCAAGGCCAATTTCAAGTGGGACGGCCGTCCCGGGTCCCCTGGTGGTCTCGCCTGTGTAAAAATGACATTTGGGACGGCCATCCCAGTCCAGACGGCCGTCCCAACCCAGACGGTGGTCCCAAAGTGCGCCAGCTGCGAAAACTATAAATAGGAGGCTCATTTGCCACTTTTTCAGACCACAGACACTCCAGAGAGCTCTGAAACACTTTCAAAAACTCAGAGCACTTGTCTACTTCTCTCCCTTTCTCGAATGATCTTTCCGATTGCCTTAAATAGGTAACAATCGGTTAAGGAATTATATTCCGGCATTTGATTCTTCTTTAAATTTTTAGTGGAGTCGATCTTGTATTGGTGAGGAGAGTCCGTGTAGAGAGAGGGGTTGCCAAAACGCATCCTCACAGTTCGAGATTCTCAATATAAAGCTTGCTACGGAGGTTCTTTTCAATTCTCTTCTCTTTTATTGCTTTATTTATCGTTTTATTTACCTTTATTTATTGTTTATGCTATGTAGAATAAGATCATGTAGATAGCCATTTTAATATCTCTTTTATTGCTTTATTTAGCTTTATTTATATAAAATTATGTAGATAGTCATTTCAATATTATGCAATAAAATAGGGTAATCGCGTAATTTCTCGAAGTCTTTTCTTAAAACGAATTGGTCTGTCATAGGGAACCCGAAAGGGGCGTTGTGGGGTGCTAACACCTTCCCCACACGTAACTAACTCCCTTACCTAACTCTGGTTATAATGGACAAGTTTGGTTTGCATTAAAATCAATGCCTTTTATCCTTTTCCAATGTTTATGGTCAAAACATTGGTGGCGACTCCATAAGAACCCCTTTTCGAAAACCTTGCTTCTATTAGAGGATAATTCAATTGTCGGGCACCTCGGAAGCAATGAACACATTTTAAAACAAATACGCGAGTCTAAACCATCTTTTCGCGACCGCTCGCATAAACGTTTCAAGACGTTTTCCGACGTCGGAAAGGGACGGCGGCGACAACCCTAATTGGATATCTACTGTGAGGGTAATTAAATGGTTCAGTAGCAATTTCTTCTCTCTCCACCTTTATCATCACTGCGCAGATGCAATAAAACAGTAAAGACAAAAATTTTTGAAGCTGAAAGGTTTGTGTATTCTTATTCCTGTAGTATTATTTCCTTCTTTGAATTTTCTCTTTTCTCGGTTCTTCTCTGTTCTGCTCATCCCAAAAATCAAGTATGCTCAAGCGCACAAAGTCTGGTAGGAAGAAGTCCAGCAGAGGCGAGTCTTCTAATGCAAGGCAAGATCCAAATGTTGGAGGTCGGATTGAAACTTGGTTCAATGGGGACCAAGAGAAAATGGATTTGTTTATCCATGAATTGAGCAGGAAGCAAGTCAACATTCCGAAGATGTTAAAGTTTTCCTGGTTTGATGCCGAAGGATTCAGAGGCATTCGAAAGCTACTGCAACACCAAAAGCTTCAGAAGTTTCTGGAGTTAAATGGTAGGATTTATCCTGATTTGATTAAAGTTTTCTTCACAAATTTATCCTTTGAAGGTTCCACTTTGAAAACCCAAGTTAAAGGTGTAGACATTGAAATTTCACCCAACATCTAGAAGGAGGTTGCTGGAATAAAGGATGTTGGTGTAAAAGTCACCAAAGGATACACTTCAGATGTGGAGGAATTTAATAATGTCCAGTACTTTCGGTCATGCATGAAGAATACTCGTGATTCTGTCAGTTCTTTCAATACTGGGAAGCTGAAGCTGAAGCTGGAAGAAAGGATTCTCGCCTTCATTGTGTCCTGGCAGCTCACACCCAGGGGAAGCAATCATGCAGTGCTAAATGAAGGAGATTTAGTACTGATGTACTACATTCACCACAGGATACGGGTGAACTGGGTCTTTGTCATCAAGGACCACATGATCAAAGCCAAGAGACTTAGTGATTTCAGGTATCCTTATGCTATTCTGATTTCTAAGTTTTTAACACATTTTGGTGTCAATGTAGAAGGAGAACTTGTTGAAACCGATCCGACCAACGAATGAAATAAATAATTCCGTGCTTCACAAAATGGGATTCATTAAAATTGATGGTGAATGGATCTCGAAAGAAGATGCTTGGGAGAAGTGAAGAAAGTGAAGAAGAAGAGCAAGAGGAAGGAATCAACACTGATATTCCTGGAACTTCTGCAGCACGTCCATCTGATCCAATGGAAGAGGTGTCCCCACTGGAAATGATTCCATACAATCCACCGCTTGACCGTGGCACGCCTCTGTCTCAGTTTGAAAGAACAATGTTACATCAAATGAGTGAACTGCATTCAGACCAAAGGAGGCATATGCAGATGACTGCTGCTCTGAGGGCTCGGCAGCATTATTTGGATGAAAATTTCATTGCAAGGTTCCAGCATATTGATAATCAACTAGAAGACATTTACAACAGGATTGTGGAACTGCAATTCAATCAAGGCCCCGGGGACGAATGAAGACTTTCTATGTTTCTGTTATTCTGTTTTCTTTTCTTAGTTTTTAATGTTTTGTTTTATATTCGAGGTACCCACGTGGCCCCATTGGATCTGTTACTAAAACAATCTATTTGATGCAGTCAAATAGGGGAGAAGTATTTTGCTTAAAACTCATCACTACACACACACCACAAAATATATGTCTCTCGGTCGGTTATTTTTTATGCAGGTGCAGTGGTTATTTGTCTCCATCAAATAGGGGGAGATTGAAGCACTTGGTGGATTTGATGAAGACATAGATATAGCTTAGGTTGTGGGTGTGTAGATGATTAGGTTTTTAGTTTAAGCACTTAATCTCTTGATAGTCCATTATATTTTGTGATAAGCGCCTTATAATGTTGCATCCCATTGAAAATCATTTTTCTGCATGAAAAACTAACATCTAAGTATTAAAAGAACAAACTAAGTTTTTCAATCTGTTGAAAAGGATTTTCAATCTGTTAAAATCACTCAACATAATAAGTGGTCATACATAGTCGTATTTTCAATTGATTGATTCGCGGAATCAACAAGTTAAAATAACTCAATGAATTTTTCAATATCAAAGTTTCGCATTTTTAATCTGTTGAAACAGAAAGACTATTTTTTCAGTCTAAGAGTTTTTCAGAAAATCAATCTGTTGAAATGATTTTTAAATCTGTTGAAATAGAAAGATTTTTTTTCAGTCTAAGAGTTTTTAGAAAATCAATCTGTTGAAATATTTTTCAATCTGTTGAAACAGAGAGACTATTTTTTTTAACTAAGTGTTTGCAGGATTTCAATCTGTTGAAATGATTTTCAATCGATTGAAACAGAGAGCTGTCATTTTTCATAAAGCTGTTTCAATCCATTGAAAAATCGAAACAATCGATTGAATGAACTTTTAAATGAAATCAATCGATTGAATCGTGGTTTTAATCGATTGAAATGCATTCTGATCGATCATAGTTTCATTCTGATCGATCATAACTCGGTCTGATCGATCATACTTCAGTTCTAATCGATCAGAGTCTCTTCTAACCTATTATACTTCAAACTAATCGATCTTGTGACTTTCTGAAACAGTTTTTGACAGATGAAACTTTCTGATTCTTTGTTTTACTCTATATATACAGAATTGATCTATCTTTTGAAAGATATACAACACACTACTTGAGAAAACTTGTGAAATCAATCTGTGAAACTTTCATATACGTGACTTTCTCTGCATTCAAGAATCTTTTCATATCATAAGGTGCTGTGATCAGAATTGTGGTCAATCAAAGAGAGAAAGTGTTGTTAGAATTTGTTCCGGACAATTAGAACTTCAAGTCCAGGTTTTTTCTTTCCATACTCTTTTGTAAAACTGTGATTGTGCAGGTTGGATTGTGATCTGCACTTGGTACGATGACTCGGATTTGGTTACTTGGGTGGTTTTCAAGATTCTATCTTGTGGGTTTGCAAGATAGTTCTTGGGGTAGATTGGTGAGTATCTACTGGTTGTAATTTTCACTTGGTATTAGTGGAACTTGACTGGTTTGTCAAGAACTGGATGTAGCTCTGGATTAGAGTGAACCAGTATAAATTTGTGTGTTAAAATTCTTCTTTAATCTCTTTTATTTTCTGTCTATAAACTTGCTGTGTTTAAACCAAATTACCTTCGCAAAGATTGAATAAAGATAACTCATTCTTCCAAAAGAAAGTAAGTTTTGCGAAAAAGTTTTAAAGTTCAATTCACCCCCCTCTTGAACTCAACCATTAATTCTTTCAAGTTCCTCTTGCATAGCTATACACCATTGGTCATCTTTAAGCGCTTCCTCAACATTTTTGGGTTCTATCTATGAAACAAAAGCTACAGACATGCAGAAATTAGTCATATTTCTAGTTCTTACCCTTTTTGTGATATCACCAATAATATTGTCCATTAAGAGTCCTCTTGGTGATTGCCATTCTTTTGCTAATTCAGGTGTTTGAGAAGGCTCATTTTATTCCAAATACAATTCATCAAGAGCCTCTCTTATGTATTCATCATCACCTGCAAGTTCTTTATTTGACTCAAGAGGATTTCCCCCAAGGTCTACAATTTCATCAAAACTAACATGTATAGATTCTTCAACATTCAAGGTTCTTCTATACAAACACTCTATAAGCTTTGCTAGTTAATGAATAACCTAAGAAAATGCCCTCATCGGCTTTTGAGTCAAATTTTCCTAAGTTTTCCTTTCCATTATTTAACACAAAGCACTTACATCCAAATATTTTCAAATGAGCAACATTAGGCTTTCTACCATTTAACAATTCATAGGGAGTTGATTTTATAATTGGCCTAATGAGCATTCTATTCAAAACATAACATGAAGTACTAACTGCATCAGCCCAAAAGTATTCAGGAACATTCAATTCATTTAGCATTGTTCTAGCAAGTTCCTCTAGTGACCTATTTTTCCTTTCAACTACACCATTTTGTTAGGGAGTCCTAGGAGCAGAAAAGTTATGCAATATTCCATTTTCCTCACAATAATTTTCAAACTTTTCATTTTGAAACTCACCACCATGGTCACTTCTTAAAACTTTAATTCTTAAGTCTTTCTCATTTTGAATTTGCTTTGCAAACTTTCTAAAGACCTTAAAAGCTTCACTTTTCATTGTTAAGAAAAATGTCCAAGTATATCTAGAATAATCATCAACAATCACAAGACCATAATAATTTCCACCAAAGCTTTTTATCCTAGAAGGACCAAATAAATCTAAATGTAATAATTCTAACGGTTTTGATGTGGAAATGACACTCTTTGATTTAAATGATGATTTTACTTGTTTACCTTTTTGACATGCATCACATAACCTATCTTTTTCAAACTTTAACTTAGGCAGAACAACAACTAAGTCTTTTGATATCAATTTATTTAAATGATGCATATTTATATGAGCTGCTCTCTTATGCCATAACCAAGGGTTCTCTTCCTTAGTAACTAAACATGTTATACTATAATCATGTATACAATCCAAATCAATCAAGTATATGTTATTATGCCTAATCCCTTTTAATGCTACATTTTCGGAATCTATCAAATGTATGGTGCAAAATTTACTTTCAAAGATTACCTTAAATCCTTTGTCACATAGTTGACTTATGCTAAGGAGATTATGCTTTAGCCCATCAACAAGAAGCACATCCTTAATCTCCAACGTGTTTACACCACCTATATTTCCAATTCCAAGAATCTTTCCTTTGTTGTTGTCCCCATAAGTTACATATCCTTGTTCTTTAGCTTTGAAACTCACAAATTTCGTTTTATCACCGGTCATATGCTTTGAGCATCCGCTATCAAGATACCACATAAACTTCTTTGATTTGGAAGTTTCCTACAAAACAAGAACATAGTAAACTTAGATCCCCATAACTTTTGGGTCCTTGGGGTTAGAGATAAACAAATTATTTAACAATAGGAACCCAAATGTATTTTCCTTTAGGAACACCAAAATGTTTTATTTTACATCTATTTGAAGTGTGACCTTGTTTTATACAATAAAAACATGCTTTAGATGTAGCTTTTGAATATGATGTATTTTTAACAATAGATCCTCTAGTTCCTTTTTATACTCATACTCTTTTATTTTTCATTTTAGGCTTTTTCACAGGAACTTGATGGTTTACTCTATTTTGAGCTATAACAACTTTATCTTTATTATTATTACTTAATTCCTTTTCGGCTTTATCAAGTAAATGATTAAGTATATCAATGTCATATTCATACTCTTTACAAGATGCACATGCTAAGTTCTTATCATCATTCTCATCTAAGCATACAATTTTCGTTTCTAAGGTTTCCTTTTCTTCTAAACATGCAATTTTCGTTTTTAATGACTCTACCTCCTTTTCGGATCTACTTAGACTTTTTTTTACAACTTTATATTCATTTTTCAAGTCCTTAAAGGCACTAAACAATTCATTTTATGCATTTTGCAGTTCATCATAATTATTTTCATCATCACTTGAAGATGAGTCGAAATCACTTACCTCAAAGTCGGAAGATATGTTGTCATTTGCCATTAAGCAAATATTGGCTTCAACTTCCGAGTCACTTGATTCCGAACTTGAATCACTGTTGTCCCAAGCAATGTAGGCTTTCTTCTTGAAGAACTTTTTGCCTTTGTTTTCTTCATTTTTCTTGTTTGGACATTCGGTCTTCACATGTCCTGTTTCACCACAACCATAACATTTGATATTTACAGATGAATTTACCCTTAACTTTCCTTTACCTTTGAATGGATGTCTTCCTTTGGCTTTCATGAATTTTGTAAACTTCTTTATCATAAGACTCAATTCTTCTTCTTCATTCTCCGAGTCTTCTTCTTCCTTTTTTTTTCTTACCTTTGGAAATTTCTGTTTTGAAGGCTAAGTTCTTCTTTTGATATTGACCTTCCTCATCATTTAGCCTTCCTAGCTCTAGCTCATGCTCTCTCAACTTTCCAAAGAGCGCTGCCATAGACATTGTGGCAAAGTTTTGTTACTCCGAGATGGCTGTCACCTTAGGTTGTCATTTCCTATCCAAAGATTTTAAGATTTTAACATTTAATTCATCAACGTCAAAAATTTTACCTAATCCGGTGAGATGGTTCACAATATGAGTGAAACGCTTTTGAACGTCAAATATCGTTTTGCCTTGTTGCATCCGGAACATCTCATATTCTTGGATTAGAGAATTTTTTTGTGCTCTCTTAACGTCATCGGTACCTTTGTGGGTCACTCTTAGCATTTCCCACATCTCTTGGGCACTTTTACAAACAGAGATCCTGTAAAACTCGTCAAGGGTTAAGGCATATGAAATAATGTTTCTAGCCCTAACGTCAAATTGAGCTTTCCTATTTTCCTCTATTGTCCATCTAGAAAATGGTTTAGGAACGTCTACTCCATTTTCAGTAACTTTAGGAATATAGGGACCGTTTAAAATAGCGTCCCAAACGCCTCTATCAACAGACTCTAAAAAAATTTGCATTCTAACTTTCCAGAAAGGATAATTTTGACCCGCAAAAAGTGGGGGGCACCTTCGGCAAACGTTTGATTTTGTCCGGCCATTTTTGAAAAATTTGAATGATTATCAAAGCAAGCTCTTATACCACTTGTTAGAATCGCGTAGTGGAATGTTTGCGTGGTCGGACAAAAACCAAGAGGGGGGGTGAATTGGTTTCTTAACAAAAATTAGGTTTTAAAAATTTTCCCCAAATTTTACCGATTAAAATACTGTGTAAACGTAAATAAGAAAAAGATAGAGTCTTACACAGGAGATTTAGACTGGTTCGATCAAAAGACCCTACATCTAGTTGCTAATCACTCAAATCGAGGATTAACGCTGTCACTATAATCAAAGTTATACAAGCATATTACAAATGAAAAAGATAAAGTAATGAAAACACCTCTCTTGAATCCCACAAGAGATGAAGAACAACTTTCCCTAGAGACGGCACAACACACAATCCACTAAGAACTCCACTTAGTGATTCTTATCGCTTCTAGCCCACACCAGGTTCCAAAAGCCCCTTTTTCCTCCAACAAACACTCTCTGGCAATCACAGCTCTTAACTTTTGTTTGAAAAAGGTTGTTCAATTTGCTGAGAGCCTTAGAGAACCTTAAGTAGATGAATTAGGGTTTGGGAATTGGGGATTTTCAAAACATGGAGTATTGGGATTAGGGTTTTCGAAAATAGGTTTAATTTGAAGTTCAAAATCCAAATCTGTTTGAAATAATCGATTAAATCAAGTGTTAATCGATTATTACAGAGCCAAAATCAACAGAACCCCAAAACGCACTGGTTTAATCGATTATCTGCCCTGTTAATCGATTATCAGGTGTGTTAATCGATTATCACAGTGAGCTGATACAGAAAATGGTTTTTCTAACTGTAATAATCGATTATCTGGTGATTTAATCGATTAAACCCGAGCCTTCTTGATAAATATGAGTTTTTGAAGCTTCTAAAGAGTATACTATGTACCTGCTATCTTATACTCTAATATTACAGACTCAAACTCATCAAAACAGAGTTATTACACAATAATACAAGTCTTCAAGTCTCTAAGTTCTTTGTTCTTGAATCATCATCAAAATCAACAAGCTTCATGTCCATTTAAGTTCAACATCAAGTCCTTGTGTATGTTCAACATTTTGATCCGAACCAGTATAAATCATCTGTGTAAGACTCTATCCTTGCTCTATTTACTTTACACAGCAATTTAATCGGTGAAATTTGGGAAACTTTTTAAAGCCCTAATTTTTGTTAAGAGACCAATTCACCCCCCTCTTGGTTTTTGTCCGTACACACAAACATTCCGCTGCGCGATTCTAACAACCCCTCCTTTTCGGAAGATTGTCTTTGAGGGGTAAGACTTCCCTTTTTCCGTATAGCTTGATTATTTGTAGGGTCGTACCCTAAGCCATACTTTAAAGGATTATCTTTGAAATCTGGTGGCTCTTTTATTCCCTGAGCATTCTTTCCAAGCCCCTGTCCTGGGCGATATCCATATATTTTCATCATATGGGCCACTTTTGTATTACTGGGAAGTCTTTCTATGTTGGCAATTTCGAGCGCTTGAAAAAATGTTTCAAGAGCTTCTTCAGCTGCATCCACATATGGTTGGACATACTGTTTGCTAATCAAATTATCTTCTTCATCTTGAACCGTGATAAGTTTATCATTTGTCACAAACTTGACTTTCTGGTGTAGCGTTGAAGGTATTGCCTTAGCGCTATGAATCCAAGGTCTACCGAGGAGACAACTATATGCTGGAGTGATATCCATCACATGGAAGTCTATGTTGAAAATAGTAGGGCCAATTTGGATCGGTAAACTAATCTCCCCTACTACTTCATGTCTTGATCCATCAAAGGCTCGGACAATTGTGTTACTTGGACGCATGTGGGTTTCTTGCACTGTTTGTTAGAATCACGCAGTAGAATGTTCGCGTGGTCGGACAAAAACCAAGAGGGGGGTGAATTGGTTTCTTAACAAAAATTAGGTTTTCAAAATTTTCCCCAAATTTTACCGATTAAAAAGTTGTGTAAACGTAAATAAGATAGAGATAGAATCTTACACAAGAGATTTATATTGGTTCGAATCAAAAGATCCTACGTCCAGTTGCTAATCACTCAAACAGAGGATTAATGCTGTCACTATAATCAAAGTTGTTACAAACAGATAACAATTGAAAATACAAAGTAAAGAAAACACCTCTCTTGAAATCCACAAGAGATGAAGAACAGCTTTCCCCAGAGATGGCACATCACACAATCCACTAAGAACTCCACTTAGTGATTCTTATCGCTTCTAGCCCACACCAGGTTACAAAAGCCCCTTTTTCCTCCAACAAACAGTTCTCTGGCACTCACAACACTTAACTTTTGTTTGAAAAAGGTTGTTCTTCATATCTGAGTGCCATAGAAAAACTTAAGTAAAGAAATTAGGGTTTGGGAATTGGGAATTTCGGAACTAGGAGTCTTGGGAATAGGGTTTTCGAAAATAGGGTTGATTTGAAGTTGAAAATCAAAATCTGACTGAAATAATCGATTAAATGAAGTGTTAATCGATTATTACAGAGCTAAAATCAACAGAACCCCAAAACTCTCTGTTTTAATCGATTAAAAGACCTTTTATCCTGTTAATCGATTAAAAGATGTGTTAATCGATTAAACCAGTGAGAAGATACAGAAAATGGTTTTCTCACTGTTTTAATCGATTATTTCACCATTTAATCGATTAAAGTCGAGGCACTTTGATAAAATTGAGCTTTCTGAAGCTTCTAAGGTGCAGGCTATGTATCGGCTATCTCAAACTCTAATATTACAGACTCAATCTAATCAAAACAGAGTTATTACACAGTAAAACAAGTCTTCAACTCTCTAAGTCTTGTGTTCTTGAATCATCATCAAAATCAACAAGCTTCATGTCCATGTACGTTCAACATCAAGTCCTTGAATGTTCAACAATCTCCCCCTTTTTGATGATGATCAAAATTTTCTTTTAAAGCCTTGTAATAACCTGCTTTATCTGTCATACTAACAAACACATTAAACATACCAGATAATATTTAAAATCAATCATAGTAGGCTTTAAATATTTCTCCCCCTATTTTGATTATAATCAAAAAAGAATTCTTCAATAACAATCATAAGGGCTCCCCCTCAAAATATGCATAATTTGGAGAAAACTCCCCCTCAATCAAAGCATTAAAAGAACATCACATTTTATTTCAGAAATAAAAATACATTACAAATAAAACGCAAATTTAAAATTCTTCACTATCATCACTATGAAAGTGTGCATCAAATCTATTTTCTAAATGGCACACTTTATCATCTACATCAGATATACGACGAATTATTTCCTCATGCCGTACTCCAGAAAGAGTGAAAAATGCCTGCATCCTCTGATTCATATCAGATAACATGTCTTCCATAGATTGTCGGGGTTCATGATGAGCAGAGGAAGTTCCAACACTTTGGATTTGATCAGAGGGAAACTCAGCAGCAGGAGGCATATCTTCATCAGAATCTGCATTATCGTCACCTTCGTTTGGAACGTCATCCTTGTGAACATAAATATCGTTGATACGCATCATTTGAAGTTGGATTAATGTGCTGTCCAGCATGCGATTTAAGTTATTCATTCGTACTGTTTGTTCACCTTCGACATTTACTCCTTTGTATTCAAGAATGCGAGAGACAAGGAGGGCATATGGAATTTTGAAGGTGGGATGGCGTTTGGCTTTTAACATAGTCATGGTGACAAGAACGCCCCAATCTAAAGGCTCATTGTTCATTATGGCATGAATAATACGAAGATCAATTGAAGAACATTGAGCATGATTTGTAGCCCGGGGACATAGGATCCAGACAAGTAGATGTAAAATCATGCGTTCCTCCTTCTTCAAAGGTCCAGCTAGAAGGAGACGCCCAATCTCCATGGAGGGGTTTCGCAGAAAAGAACGGTAGGCCATGATCCTGTTAAAATCATCTAACTCATCATACACGTTAATAGCATCTTCTCTTATAGGAAAATGGGCAACGTTCTCCCAAATATCATCATCAAGAATAATTGTTACCCCCTTTACACGAGAGGTAGCAATTTGATCTCTAAATTTGAACCTAGAGTAAAATACCCTAACTAAGTCAGGATAATACGTACCTTGCATTTGGATGAAAGGGAGAACTCCTTGAATTTCAAGGAGATTAGGAAAGTTGAATCCCCTATTGATGAACTGCTCACCAATAAGGAACTTAGGAGAAATAATACCATGTTCCTTCCAATAGGACAGAAATTCTTGTCGGCCATCTGCATCAGAGATCCATCCTTCTACAAAATTAGGATGAGGATGAGATGAGGGTGCAGATCTTCTTCTAGTGGGGATTTTTGCACGAGAAGATGAGGCCATTGAAGGATTAGAAGAGTAACAAGAAGATTTAAGAGGACAAGTTAAGTGAGAAGAAGGCAAGATTGATAGAATGAGGCAAGAAAGCTTGATTTGAAGAGATAGAAGTGAGTAGAAGTGAAATGGAGGTCCCTATTTATAGCCAAGCATCTCCAACGGTCATATGAAAGTGAATAAGGGTCAAAAGAGCCGTTGGCAACGACTAGGAATCCAAACTTGCCAGGTTTAATCGATTAAAACTCAAAATAATCGATTAAACCAGTGCCAGACCCATTTAATCGATTATTTTGAGCTGTTAATCGATTAATACTGATTTTAATCGATTAATAGGCGAATTAATCGATTAATCCAGAGAGGAATGTCATGTTTTGGGTGTTTTGGATGCAAATAATCGATTATAACTCCAATTAATCGATTATTCCAGAGAATACAGCAAAATTTTGAGGTTTATACACATGATAATCTATTAACATCCTGTATAATGAATTATATCCTTACAATCATCCAAAACCTATCTAATTAAGCAGAATTTAAGTTATTTCTAATATCCCTAAGTCTCTTCTAAGATCATAGAATCTATCATTGGGTAGAGGCTTAGTAAAAATGTCTACTAATTGATGCTTTGTATCAACGTACTCTATTTTACAGTTTCCTTTGCTGATATGATCTCTCAAAAAGTGATGTCTAATCTCTATATGCTTAGTCCTAGAGTGCATTACTGGATTCTTAGTAAGATTGATTGCACTCGTATTATCACACATCAAAGGTATGCCATTCAGAAATATACTATAATCTTCTAGCTGTTGTTTCATCCACAGAATTTGAGCACAACAATTATCAGCTGCAATATATTCAACTTCAGTGGTAGATAAAGCAACACATGCCTGTTTCTTAGAATGCCAAGATACTAAGGATGAACCTAGCAAATGACATGTCCCACTAGTACTTTTTCTATCAATTTTGCATCCACCATAATCAGCATCAGAATATCCTATTAAACTAGTACAAGCATCAGATGGATACCATAAACCAAAACCAGTAGTTCCTTTTAAATATTTTAAAATATGTTTTACTGCAATTAGGTGAGATTCTTTTGGACAAGCCTGAAATCTAGCACACACACAAACAGAATACATAATATCAGGTCTACTTGCAGTTAAGTATAACAGTGAACCTATCATACCTCTATACATAGATTGATTAACTTCCAAACCTGATTCATCCTTGTCTAGATAGCATGAAGTTCCCATGGGTGTGTTAGCTTCCTTTGAGGTGTCCATTCCAAACTTTTTAAGGATCTCTTTGCAGTATTTTGTTTGAGAGATGAAAATGCCATCTTTAAGTTGCTTGATTTGAAGTCCAAGGAAGAATGTCAATTCTCCCATCATAGACATTTCAAACTCTCCCTACATTATCTTAGCAAATTCTACACATAACGAATTATCAGTTGATCCAAAAATAATATCATCAACATATACCTGGACCAATAAGATATGTTCTTTTACTTTCTTTATAAACAGTGTAGAATCAATTTTTCCTCTAGAAAAATCATTTGAAGTTAGGAAACTACTTAGCATTTCATACCAAGATCTAGGAGCTTGTTTCAACGCATATAATGCTTTCTTTAATTTAAAAATATGATTAGGATAACTAAAATCTTCAAATCCAGGGGGTTGCTCCACATAAACTTCTTCTTTAATAAAACCATTCAAAAATGCACTCTTAACATCCATTTGATATAATTTAAATTTCATCAAAGATGCATAAGCAAGAAGTAGGCGTATAGCCTCTAACTTGGCAACAGGAGCATAAGTTTCATCATAATCTATAACTTCCTCCTGACAATAGCCTTTGGCAACAAGTCTGGCTTTGTTCTTTGTTATGTTTCCATCTTCATCAAGTTTATTCCTAAATACCCAGTTAGTTCCAATTACTTGATGTGATTCTTCTCTTGGGATTAATTCCCAGACTTGATTCCTTTCCAATTGGTTAAGTTCTTCTTGCATTGCTATGCACCATTGGTCATCTTTAAGTGCTTCTTCAACATTTTTGGGTTCTATCTGTGATACAAAAGCTACAGACATGCAGAAATTAGTCATATTTCTAGTTCTTACCCCTTTTGAGATATCACCAATGATATTTTCCATTGAGAGTCCTCTAGGTGATTGCCATTCTTTTGCTAATTCAGGCTTTTGAGAAGGCTCATTTTCTTCCAAATACAATTCATCAAGAGCCTCTCTTATATATTCATCATCACCTGCAAGTTCTTTATTTGACTCAAGAGGGTTTCCCCCAAGGTCTACAATCTCATCAAAAATAACATGAATAGATTCTTCAATATTTGAGGTTCTTCTATTGAACACCCTGTAAGCCTTGCTAGTTAATGAATAACCTAAGAAAATGCCCTCATCGGCTTTTGAGTCAAATTTTCTTAAGTTGTCATTTCCATTATTTAACACAAAACACTTACATCCAAAAATTTTCGAATGAGCAACATTAGGCTTTCTACCATTTAACAATTCATAGGGAGTTGATTTTATAATTGACCTAATGAGCATTCTATTCAAAACATACTAAATGATTAATTTTCTTAGAAAAAATACAAGAGACAAACAATTCATTTAACTATAGGAACCCAAATATATTTTCCTTTAGGAACACCAAAATGTTTTATTTTACATCTATTTGAAGTATGACCATGTTTCATACAATAAAAACATGCTTTAGATGTAGCTTTTGAAAATGATGTATTTCTAACAATAGATAATTTAGTTCCTTTTTCCACCCATACTCTTCTCTTTTTAGTTTTAGGCTTTTTCATAGAAACTTGATGATTTACACTATTTTGAGTTACAACAATTTTATCCTTATTATTATTACTCAATTCCTTTTTGGCTTTATCAAGAAAATGGTTAAGTATATCTATGTCATACTCATATTCTTTACAAGATGCACATACTATATTCTTATCATCATTCTCATCTAAGCATACAATTTTCGTTTCTAAGGTTTCCTTTTCCTCTAAACATGCAATTTTCGTTTTTAAGGACTCTACCTCCTTTTCAGATCTACTTAAACTCTTTTTCACAGCTTTATATTCATTTTTCAAGTCGTTAAAGGCACTAAAAAATTCATTATACGCATTTTGCAGTTCATCATAATTATTTTTATCATCACTTGAAGATGAGTCGGAATCACTTACCTCAAAGTCGGAAGAAATGATGTCATTTTCCAATAAGCAAATATTAGCTTCAACTTCCGCATTGCTTGACCCCAAACTTGAGTCACTATCATCGGTTCCTTCATAGGTTACTCTTAGTTTTTCTCACATCTCTTGAGCACTCTTACAAATGGATATTCTGTAAAAATCATCAAGGGTTAAAGCAGATGAAATTATATGTCTAGACCTAACGTCAAATTGTGCTTTTCTGTTTTCCTCTGTTGTCCATCTAGAAAAAGGTTTGGGAACATCAATACCGTTCTCGGTAACTTTAGGAACATATGGACCGTTTAAAATAGCGTCCCAAACGCCTCTATCAACAGACTCTAAAAAGATTTGCATTCTTACTTTCCAGAAAGGATAATTTTGACCCGCAAAAAGTGGGGGTCTGTTGATAGACGCACCTTCGGCAAAAGTTTGATTTTGTCCGACCATTTTCGAAAAGTTTGAATGACTATCAAAGCAAGCTCTGATACCACTTGTTAGAATCGCGCAGCGGAATGTTCGCGTGGTCGGACAAAAACCAAGAGGGGGGGTGAATTGGTTTCTTAACAAAAATTAGGTTTTCAAAATTTTCCCCAAATTTTACCGATTAAAAAGCTGTGTAAACGTAAATAAGATAGAGATAGAATCTTACATAGGAGATTTATACTGGTTCGGATCAAAAGACCCTACGTGTAGTTGCTAATCACTCAAACAGAGGATTAACGCTGTCACTATAATCAAAGTTGTTACAAACAGATAACAATTGAAAATACAAAGTAAAGAAAACACCTCTCTTGAAATCCATCAGAGATGAAGAACAACTTTCCCCAGAGACGGCACAGCACACAATCCACTAAGAACTCCACTTAGTGATTCTTATCGCTTCTAGCCCACACCAGGTTCCAAAAGCCCCTTTTTCCTCCAACAAACAGTTCTCTGGCACTCACAGCACTTAACTTTTGTTTGAAAAAGGTTGTTCTTCATTTCTGAGTGCCATAGAGAAGCTTAAGTAGAGAAATTAGGGTTTGGAATTGGGAATTTTGGAACTAGGAGTCTTGGGAATAGGGTTTTCGAAAATAGGGTTGATTTGAAGTTGAAAATCAAAATATGACTGAAATAATCGATTAAATGAAGTGTTAATCGATTATTACAGAGCTAAAATCAACAGAACCCCAAAACTCTCTGTTTTAATCGATTAAAAGACCTGTTAATTGATTAACAGGCCTGTTAATCGATTAACAGGTGTGTTAATCGATTAAACCAGTGAGCAGATACAGAAAATGGTTTTTCTCACTATTTTAATCGATTATTTCACCATTTAATCGATTAAAGCCGAGGCACTTTGATAAAATTGAGCTTTTTGAAGCTTCTAAGGTGCAGACTATGTACCGGCTATCTCAAACTCTAATATTACAGACTCAATCTAATCAAAACAGAGTTATTACACAGTAAAACAAGTCTTCAACTCTCTAAGTCTTGTGTTCTTGAATCATCATCAAAATCAACAAGCTTCATGTCCATGTACGTTCAACATCAAGTCCTTGAATGTTCAACACTGTTATCTTGTCAAGTGTGCATTTAGGCATAACGTTTTAGGATGACCCATTATCTATAAGAACTTTGGAAATGAGATATTCCTTGCATTTGACAGAAATATGCAAGGGCTTGTTATGATTTGAACCTTCTAAAGGGAGTTCTTCATTTGTGAAGGTAAGATGATCATTGACTGTAATGTTACCAATGATTCCTTCAAACATATCTTGGGAAATTGCATGCGGAACGAATGATTCATTCAAAACCTTTAACAGTGTGTTTCGATGCGGCTTCGAACTCATTATAAGTGATAACAAAGTTATCTTTGCAAGAGTGCGGTTGAGTTGATCGATGATGGAGTACTCACTTTGTCTTATATACTAGAGTAACTTATCTGTCTCCTCCTTGGATTCTTTTTCCTCTTCAGTTTTATTTTTTCCTTTATCTTTAGGAATATTATCTTGTAATTCCTTGGGAGAATATATTCTTCCACTTCTAGTCATGCCCCCAATACCGGCTATGTTGGAGATATCTTGATTAACTGGTAGTTCTTCTGCGTATCTCCAAGGTACAACTTTATTTGATGCATAAGGGAAAGGACAAGGCATGAATAAACGCAAAGGTGTTATTGACCCTCCCCTTTTATCAATTTGAATGACCAACAATGCTCGTTTATTATCATCTTTGGGTATATCGACCGTTGGAGAAATTTTGATGACGAAAGGCTTCTTTTCCATTTATTCTGATTTATGGAAAGCACATCAATTAATCATTTCTTTTTATTATCTTTATTATTAAAATGAGGAGGGATGTGTGAATGTATGCAACTAATGAATGCAATAGACAGTTAAGAGTATGAAATTAAGGATAATCCTTGTTTATTTCATCTAGAAAGTGTTCATCCTTCTATACAATGCTTTGAAGTAAGTTTTGACAAAAATGGAGAAGCTTGAAGAAACCTATAGGTAAGTTAGGTTTTCTTCGTAATTCATCTTCAGCTACTCACACATGATTTCTGAGTGCTTTAACTTGTTCATGTACCGCCTGGCTCATATCTTCACTATATTGACGAGCCTCTTTTATCTTTTCTTCCTGATGAACGATCAAAGCTTGCTGTTCATCAGACCTTTCTATTACTTGGTTTCTTTCACAAAGTAATTGACCGTATTGAGCTAGTCCATCTCTCTCTTTATTATGTAGCTCATCCAGGTTTTCTCTATATCTTTCAGCGATTTCCCACCACTTTTGTGCTTCTGACCGAGTTTCTGTTAGGTCATCTTGTATTAACTTGATCGTTTTTGCCTGTTCTACAAGCGCACTCCCAAGATGTGTTATTTCATCATTCATGCCCCGAAATAGACTATCTTGTTCAAGCCTTGGAATTTTCAATGCTGGTTTAGTCTCTTCTTGGTAATCAGCACAATCATTCTTTAGGCGCTCTATCTCATGATCCTTCTTTTTACATTGCCTTTTTAAACCATCTATTATAAGGGTTGATTCTTGCTCTTTTTCTTCAAAATCCCTTAACTGAGCTTCCATTACTTCTACCTTTTTATTTAAGGCATTGACCTGCAATTGTAGCTCTTCATTAACTAATGTTGTGGTGAATGTAGCAGATGGTTGTGGTATCCTTCTACTTTTCCTCCACTCCTCATATTCGTGGGAAGTAGACACCTGAACCTTCTGAGTTCTTTATTTCTTATATAGACTGGTCTTTCCCATGCTTTCCGGATAGCAGATACTTCTTCAAAGCTATGGGAGTAATGGCATAGACACAGCCCTTTGAGCTCTTCTTAAGTTGGCACAGTTTGGGTTCTCATGATTTGTCTCATAGCTATCTTGGGAGAGTAGGCTCTACAACCCCTGAGGCCTAGAATGGTATGCTCAGGTAATCTCCACAACGTATAAGAATATAACCAGGTCAAAACCAAGGGCAAACCCATGATACATGTTCTATTTTCCAAATTTCCAACTCGGTTTTCCATTCTAAAGCTTGATGATGTTGAAGAGGGATTTTTGAAAAACTCCTTAAAGGATCAGGGAATATGCCCATGTAGCTTGAAGCGTAGAAGTGAGTAATACCGCATACATATAGTAATGAAGAGCAACATCTAAGTGTTTTCCCTTGTTTCTGTCGGCAAAAATCTACTGAGAGCAGGGTATCGGCGAGAATTACATGTATAGGACTCTTAGAGTATACATCCCAGGCAAAGAATGCATCTATTGCAACATGATCCACAACGTTCACATGAAATGGGAATAATATGATTCCAAACATTGCCAATGCTAGAGTTTTGGTAAAGGTAGACCAGTCTTTCTTTTTAGCCAAAAAGGTTAAGTGGTTTTCTATTATTGACATTTTCCAACCTTGGGTGTTCCCTTTTCCTTCTAGGATGGATTGATGAGATGGCAATCGTATAATAGTAGCAACCTTACTCATAGCAACATACACACCTGAGCAAACGTAGACCCCGACTGACTGAGGCCACCTAACCATGAGTTCATATTCTTCTAAGGTTGGTACTAAGTTGAACTACGAAAACTCAAAGCAATGTAGATTGGGATTCCAGAAGTGGACCAATGCTCTAACAAAGATAGGATCGATGCTGAATTTCTGGAGGTCAAGAATCCTTCCATAAGATTTCTCAAAATTAGCATTGACCTCGGGCAGCATATATGACCACAACTGTCTTAGCTTCTCTACACGGCATAGAAGGATTTCCACTTTCTTTGACTGTCTATTACTGGATCCCTCCATTATCTAAAAGAGTAAAAATGCATGATATGAGGATGAGTCTTTGTAAATGCATGCATGCAGGTGTTTGTTTTTCTAAACATTATCATGTTTTATTCTTAGTATGATACATGATAGTGCTTGGTTTTTCTTTCTTGAAAAAGGAAAACTATATATATGGATGTTTATGGGTTTTGATGAAGAGAGTCCTATTTTCTCCTCTTATTATTCTTATGAACTGATGTTGTATGACTTTGCCAAGAATATTTTTATTGTAAGAGGTATTTTTATTGGTTTAAATTGTTTTTTATATTTTTTATAACTCTTTATCTCTTCTGTTGGTCGACGTGGCTACTTAGCTTACAAAGAACCACTACTAGAAAATATACTTTCAACATCGCTGTTTAACGTCGGTTACATCTTAGCCGACGTTGAACATGCTTTCAACGTCGGTTGGTCAACAACCGACGTCGAAAGTCAAATTTTGACACATTCTACGTCGTTTTAGCATGCACGACGTGGAAAAGTAGGCTTTCGACGTCGGTTATGCCCTCACCCGACGTTGAAAACCCTTTTGAACTCATTATGACCGATCAGAATACAAATATGACCGATCAGAATCAAATGTGATCGATCAGATTTTAATTATAAGCGATCAGAATTTTTTCAATCGATTAAAAACACGTTTCAATCGATTAAAATCTCTTAAAGGGTCAGGATGATCGATCAGAATCCAGTTATGACCGATCAGAACTATTTTAATCGATTAAATCTCGTTTCAATCGATTAAAACAGATGAGGCTATCACGACATGAGGCAAAATTTAACGTCGGTTACATAATAACCGACGTTAAATGTTTAAATTTAACGTCGGTTATGTATAACCGACGTTGAATTCCCAAAATCAACGTCGGTTATATGATTTACCCGACGTCGAAAGCGTTATCCACGTCGGGTTTTTAATAACCGACGTTGAATGTCCTTTATACCTCTCGCCTTTCGCGCTCCCCTTCGTCTGCCTCTTCTTCGTCCCACATACTCCCTCCTTCTGCTTCTTCTTCTCTGTGCCTCAGTCCTCACTGCTGCCCCCTCGCCGCCCCTTCGCCGCCCAGTTCGCCGGCCCCTCGCTCTGCCTCCTCGCCGCTGCTACCTCATTCGCTGTGGTCTGCTGCCCACTCGCCGCCCACTCGCCGCGCTCTGCCCCCTCGCCGCTGCTACCTCCTTCGCCGCCCACTCGCCGCGCTCTCATCAGGTTAGATTAAGTTGCATGGATGATTTACAACATGCATTTAACATAAATATGAATTATTTAGAGCATTTCCTGCGTATGAACATTAGAAAGATGATGGATGATTTTGTATATATGGTTTGATTTGATCTAGGTTCGTTTAGGTTTCGAAGTGGTATATGGAACATTAGGTTTCGTTTAGGTTTAGGTTTAGGTTTAGCTTTAGCTTTAGCTTTCGAAGTGGTATATGGAACATTAGAGCATGTATGGAACATTAGAGCATTGTTAGGCAATGTACACGTTTTTTTTGTATTGTTTTGTTAAACCTTTTCTAATAAACCTTGAATATCTAGGCAAGCCTTCTTATGTAGTTAGATGGATCGAACTTGGGTCAATGCAAGTCGTATGTCAGAAGAGTATGAGAATGGAGTTGACTCCTTTTTGAAATTTGCCGAACAAAATGCTCCCAAAATGAATGGAAAAATCTACTGCCCATGCGTTAATTGTGTAAATGGCAGAGTACAAGAGATGGACACAACGCGGGAGCATCTTATTTGCGATGGGATGATGAAGAATTACACAATATGGACATGGCACGGTGAAGTGGTTCATATTCCAACAGTTTCACAAACTATTGAGGATGATGTAACCTGCGAAGATCGAATAGAGGACATGCTTTGTGATGTGGGTCAAGAGAGGTTTCTTGAAGCACATGCATCTATATATGATACATTGAGGACCGATTCAGAGACACCTTTGTATCCCGGATGTACAACTTTCACACGGTTGTCATACTGTGTTAAGATTGGTCAATCTAAAAGCCAAATTTGGTTGGAGTGATACAAGTTTTAATGAATTACTCCAACTTTTGAAGGAGATGCTCCCGAGACAATAACACCTTGCCGGACCGTATGTATGAAGCGAAGAAGATACTATGTCCAGATGGGTTTAGAATATAGGAAGATACATGCTTGCCCTAATGATTGTGTGTTATATAGGAAAGAATTCTCATCTTTAGACCAATGTCCAACATGTGGTGTATCACGTTACAAAGCGAAGGATGGTGATGATTGTAGTCGGGAGAGTGGTAAAAAACGTCCTCCTGCAAAAGTTTTATGGTATCTTCCAATTATTCCAAGATTTAGGCGGTTGTACACTCACGAAGATGCTGAAAATTTAATTTGGCATTCAAAGAGAAAAACATGTGATGGGCAAATGCGGCATCCATCTGACTCTCCCCAATGGAAGAATTTTGGCCGTCTATTTCCAAGTTTTGGTAGTGATGCAAGAAACCTTAGACTTGGATTAGCAACAGATGGGATGAATCCTTTTGGAAATTTAAGTAGTAACCATAGTTCATGGCCAGTTTTATTGATGATTTACAATCTTCCACCATGGTTATGCATGAAGCGCAAATATGTCATGTTGTGTATGATGATTTTAGGTCCAAGACAGCCAGGAAATGACATAGATGTGTATTTGAGTCCTTTGATAGAAGACTTAACACTATTATGGGAGGAAGGAGTAGATGCATTTGATGGGTATCGCAGCGAAGTTCAAGTTGCATGCAATGTTATTTTGCACCATTAATGACTTCCTGTCTATGGAAACTTGAGTGGGTATAGTGTGAAGGGGCATTATGCTTGTCCTATTTGTGAAGAAGAGACCGAGTTATATACAATTGAAACATGGAAAGAAGGCAGGTTTATAACGAGCACGAGAAAATTTCTCCGCATGACCATCCATACAGTAGGCTGAAGAAAGCTTTTAATGGCATACAGGAGGATGAAATTGCCAGAGAACCACTTGATCTGGTTTAGAAGTTTACGATCGAGTGAAGAACATAAGCATTACATTTGGAAAGACCCAAAAAGGTCTTCTTACAAGAACATGTGGAAGAAGAGATCAATTTTCTTTGATCTTCCATATTGGAGCCATTTAGAAGTACGACATTGTATTGATGTTATGCATGTGGAGAAGAATGTATGTGATAGTCTCATTGGCACATTGTTAAACATTCAAGGAAAGTCAAAGGATGGGATCAAAGCACGTCAAGACCTTTGTGAGATGGGAATACGTCCTGAATTACATCCAAGGCCTGAAGGCAATAGAACATATCTACCACCGACATGTCACACCTTGTCAAAGAAGGAGAAACGTAGTTTATGTCATTGTCTTGCAAGTATTAAAGTGCCACAAGGATACTCTTCAAATATTAAGAGTCTTGTATCCATGAAAGATTTGAAGTTAATTGGATTAAAGTCCCATGATTGTCACGTTTTGATGCAACGAGTTGTTACCAGTGGCTATACGTAACATATTGCCTAAGAATGTTAGACATGCCATTATGCGACTATGTTTTTTCTTCAATTCTATTTGTGCCAAGGTTATCGATGAAAAATCACTAGATGAGTTGGAAAATGAGACTACGGTTGTGCTATGTCAATTGGAGATGTATTTTCCTCCATCATTCTTTGATATAATGATTCACTTAATCGTTCATGTTGTGAGGGAGATACGAATTTGTGGGCCGGTTTATTTGAGGTGGATGTACCCAATTGAGCGATACATGAAGATCTTCAAAGGGTATTCTAAAAATCCATATAGACCTGAAGCTTCAATTGTTGAGCGGTATATTGCAGAAGAAGCCATAGAATTTTGTTCGGATTACTTGGCAAGAGTCGTACACTGTGGGTGTACCTAGAAATCGTCATGATGATAGGCTAAATGGTAAGGGAACTCGTGGTATTAGAATTCAAACAAAAGATCATGTAGAGTTGACCACCGCCCACTTGTATATTTTGAACAATACAGAAGAGGTTATTCCTTACATAGATGCGCATAAAGCAATGTTAAAGGACCTAAACCCCAAAATGGGTGAAAGGTGGTTGATGAAAGAGCATAACAACAACTTTATCAATTGGTTTCAAAGCAAAATATTTTCAAGTGACAATGCCTCTGATACACTTGAAATGGCTAGCACATGGGCCTAGACATAATGTTATAACTTGGCAAGGGTATGACATTAACAAATACTCATTCTATACTGAAGGCACAAGATGACAAAAGTACGGTCGAGAATAGTGGAGTATCTATTGAGGCAACATCTATGCACTTTTCTAGTGCAAAGGACAAAAACCCCATCATGGCATCAATTAGTTACTTTGGAGTGATTGAGGAGATTTGGGAGGTCGACTATACTAAATTCAAAGTGCCTTTATTTAAATGTAAATGGGTTGATAGCAATACTTGGTGTCCAAAGAGACCAAATGGGATTTACTTTGATTGATATAAACAAGATTGGTCATAAGGAAGAACCCTTCATAATGGCATACCAGGCAAAACAAGTGTTTTATGTCAGCTGATCCATCAAATGATAGGTGGTCAGTTGTCCTCAAAGGAAAAATGATTGATGTCACAAATGAGAATGGAGAAGAATTAGATGATTTTATTAACATTCAAAGTTCACCACGGTTGCCTATTGCTATATCCCAATTGGAAGAGGACTTTGTTCATGCTACTCGCAATGACCATGATGAAGGCATATGGGAAAATATTAATACAATCTAAGTTATGTTTCTATTTATTTATTTTTTTAACATGTAATTGAGGAGACTTTGCATGTGTATTGATATAATTCTATGTTTTTTTCATTACGGGTAAATGGCATCTCCTCCACCATCTCCTCCACCATCTCCTCGGGCATCTGGAAAGACATTTTCCAAGTAAGAGGAGTCGACAATCTACACGGTTGAAAGGCTTGACCGTTAGACACATATCTCGGCCGGAAGTTATTCTGTTTCTGTTGATCTTAGGACCGGCAAGGTGTCGAGTCCCTTCGATACCCAATTTAGAAGCTACTTGGGTACACTAGCTAGAGAGAAGGTATTTATTCTATTTCAAAGTTAATTTCATTTCAAATATATTGTTGATATTTATGTTGTGTAGATATCTATTCTCCATCCTACTTGGGATCATGTGGAGGAAACCGTGAAGAACTTGTTATGGCAAGATCTTCTTGTAAGTATGTGTATTTAGTTGTTTATATTGTTTATACATTATTATCAATTGATTAACTAAAACTTGTTTGCTACTTGTAGGAACACTTTGATTTAGTTAATTCGAGGATGTGAGGAGGAAGATAATGACAGACCATAGCAAAAATGTGGAGACAGTTCAAGTCCACATTGACCACTAAATGGGTGTATGTCTGAGGACAAAGTTAGCAAGGGATTAACCCCTTGCCAAAGATATGGCATAGATGAGGACACTTGGAAGAAGTTTGTACATAGTAGGACTGGTTCGGAGTGGGAGGTAATAGCCTATGGCTTAATTGACTTGAATATTTCATAATGAGTTGTGTATCTAATATTGTGTTCAATTATGTTGCAGGGAAAGAAGACAAAAAGCAAAAGACATTCGAGAGGAAGAATGTCGCCCCCACCTTCTCGTCTCGTGGGGGTACGACTTATTGACTCAGAAGATGATGGAGGAGAAGAGTAGACTTCGACAGTCGGAGTTAGCCTCTTCTCGGTTTAAGCGAAGAGCAGATTCCTCCACCATCTCCTCCAAAACGTCACCGAAGTGGAAGAGGGCGCGCACAAAGCCTTCCGGTGACATGACGTCGCCTGAAGCCCGAGAAATTGCTGCTCTGATTGTAAGTAAAAGAAGTTAATTTAGTTTGAATTAGTTATATGTAACATGTTCATTAATAAAATTAACTTTTATAATGTAGGATGCCTTGGAGGAGCAAAGGTACACAGGGAACTTTCATCCCTTCGGTCGTCAGGATATCTTGACCACTCGCTATTGGACGCACCGTAACATCCAGGTCGTGTTCGAGCTGTTGGCCAAGGTGTGGGTGTCCGACATTATTTTGGACCACCATCACAGGATATCCGCACCTCCACATCCCCGAGCCAAGAAGATATTGCTGCCTTGGAGATGGCTCTCACAGAGAAATTGACACCAGCCATCGGGGCAAAATTGGAGGAAGAGTTGACTCTCGCCATCGGCCGCACGACTTGAGGAGACGATCACCGCACGTGTGCAGGAGCGAGTTGCTGCGTATGTCCTCCATGGGTACTTCATTTCCTGATGCTCATCCTCCATCAGGTGCATTTTCAACCACAAATTGGATTGGTACTTGACTTGTGTTTCTAAAATCTTAGTCCTTATTGGAATTTACTCGTATTTGTAGGTCCAAGAGTTAGCACAAAGGGCAGCTTGGCTTGAAGCCACTATCGAGGTCACACCTGAGGTGGCATCTATTCATCCCGAATCCACAAAGGATGATCGATATGGCTTGTGGGTTGAGGTAGATGAAGGTCTAAGGCTAGTGGCCCATGGATCAGTTCATGAAGGGGCTTCAACCATCCACAATGTGCCTTTGGATCCTAACTTGGTCAAAGTAGTGGTTGAAAAGGTGGTTGACGCCGCGCTAGTGTCCCTATCCCCACCGAAGAGGTGCGAGGCAGTGGGCCAAGCCCTTCGGACCTTCATTAGTTGGCCCCGACATTTAGTTAGGTCAATCATGGCAAAGGTATGTATATGTATGGTTATAATACATCTAACACATAAATAAATTGATTTATTGTTTATGATTATATTTTATAAAATATGTAGGATGTTCGGCAGACCAAAAGACTTGGGTAAAGCTATTGCCACTCCTTCCGCATCTAAGGAGAAGACACCAGTTGTGGAGACTTCTCCAAATCCCATTTTTGATCTCTTGTCTCTTTCCCCACAATTATATATGCAGTCATTCCAAGTTCCATGGGATTGTACATTATTTGGGATGGCTTCTAGCAATATCCCCCTCTACATTTCCCACACTGATGCCCTGGAGATTGGGATGGGCAATCAATGTCTAAATATAGCTGTTTTACAATTTTGGACATTATAAGTTCATATCTTTCATGACTCTTTTCATTTTAGTAAATATATAAGCTATAAGTTCACTTAAATTGGCATATTTTAGGATGATGCACGAAATGATAGTGGAGCAGTGGCATTGGTCACGTGTATGGATTCTTCGAGCCTCAATCCATACAAAAGTCCGGGAATAAGCGTGATCAAATTGTCGGTTACATCCAGAATTGGATGACTGTCTCTAAAAGAGATATTTACCTTGGAGCATACCATCATTCGTAAGTTATCCCAGCCTCTTCTGGTTTTACACAAGTTTTTTTAATAGATTCTAATCATGTGTATATACGTAAACCACTCAGCAGCTATTAGTTATTTGTCCAAAGCGAGAATCTTGTGTGTTGGTTCTGCTCATTGGGAAGAAAACCTAGACATGGAGCTAAAAAATATTGTAAACGAGTAAGTATTTATTATATTATGTCTAAACATCTTGATTATTCTATTTCTAATCCCCTTATTTTCCATATATAGTGCTTTAAAGGTTTGTAGTACATTAGATGGAAAACACACAAGTAAAAGCACAACTCCAAATTGGAATTTTATGAAAGTAAGTAGCCTTTATATATATTATACTATCTATTAATTTACGTTCAAATTTAATAGTTATTTTTAATATATATACTCATTTTTAGTGTAACAAACAAAATGGAGGCTACGAGTGCGGCTACTATGTAATGTATTGGATATGGCTCATCATTTTTGGTTGCATTCGGGATAGTTGGGACGAGGTAAGTTGACATTTGCTATTATATTCAATTCCTTTATTTTTATTGCTTAGGGTTTACCATTCTATTATTGTGAACTTCTTACGGGCATTTAAAGATATAGAACCTTTGCCTATGGATACAATAGACATGGTTAGAAACAAATGGGCGTAAAGGTTTGTGCAAGTAGTTAGGAATAATAGGATTGATTGATAATTTTTGTGTATTATGTACATAATGTGGCTGGACTCGAGATTGTAAGTGTATTGTGTAAATATATAGTGATTATGTGAATCGAGTCGAGATTGTGTATTGTGTATATATTATGTATTGTGTAAATCGGCTGGACTCGAGATTTATATAGCAGGTCGTGTATGGTAGCACAAAAACAGACCAAAATTTAAAAAAAAAATGGATATTCTACGTCGGTTATTGCATTAACCGACGTTGAAACGTCTTTCGCTTGAGCGAAACGTCGGTCGCGTGAGCGAAACAGCACCCGAGCGCCCCCTTTGTTTGAAGGCTTCGTCGCTCAAGCGAGTACACCGGTCGCTTGAGCGATAAAGGACTTTCAACGTCAGTTATGCAATAAGCGACGTAGAATTTACTCATTTCTACGTCGCCTTTGCATTAACCGACGTTGTGACGTCGGTCGCTTGAGTGAAATAGCAACCGAGGGTCCCTTTGGTTTGAAGGCTTCGTCGCTCAAGCGAGTACACGGGTCGCTTGAGCGACTTCAACGTCGGTTAGTTCAATAACCGACGTAGATGTCTACCACTTTCAACGTCGTGTATGATGAACCGACATAGAATCCTTTGACATTCAACGATGCCTGATTCAACGACGTCATTGGAACCGACGTTGAAAGCCTTCTACACCCGATGTTGAATGCTCGTTCTGCAGTAGTGAACCTGAAACCAGGCTAGCTTAAATGAAGACTATCCGAGATAAAGTTGGTTTATTCTTATCATTTTTATTGTTTTTTAGGGTTTTAATTTTTTGTCTGTTGTATGATTACCCTATACCAATGCATCAACACAAATGTAGCAAACAAATACACTCACAATTCACTCATCCACAAGCAGAGCCACGCTTATTTAATCACGAGGTAGGGTTTTCCTGCATAAACGTGCTTGGTTAGGGAGGTTCTAAACTGTTCTCACCAAGGCCAAAGGTCCCCAAGGTGCCCCTATTATAGGGACCTCTCAATCTCTCAGTCTTCGGATCATGCACGAAACTCCGTGTCGACATCCTTGGACCAAAAGAAGAGAGTTATCACCTTGAGTTGGTGGTTTTCCGACAACGGTTGTAGCCCCGTATGCCAACAAGCTGGTCATATCTGCCACCCACTCCCTATTGGTATTCACTCTTGCCCCTGGGTGTAGAGGGACTATTGTGTGCAAGGGTTTTTGTGTACATTTTGTATTTCACACAATTTACAGCACTTATTAAAGTCATACAATAAAGCATACAAAGGAGGGTAAATGCGTAATTTCAAATCTTTACTTAGTTTTGATTTATCCATCACTAAATGGGATCAACTCTCTAGCTTCCCCATTGGAGTCGCCATCTGTCGCCGTCGTCTGTTCCGACGTCTAGGGACATCTCGAACGTTTATGCGAGCGGTCACGAAAAGATGGTTTAGACTCATGTTTATTAAAAATGTGATCATTGCTCCTGAGGTGCTTAACAACTGAACTATCCTATAATAAAAGCAAGGTTTTCCCAAAAAAGTTCTTATGGAGTCGCCACCAATGTTTTGACCATAAACATTGGAAAAGGATAAAAAGGCGTTGATTTTAAGAAAAACCAAACTTGGCCATTATAACCAGAGTTAGGTAAGGGACTTAGTTACACATGGGGAAGGTGTTAGCACCCCCACGACGCCCCTTCCGGGTTCCCTATGACAGATTAATTCATAAAGTAAAGATTAAGAGAAATTACGCTATTACCCTATTTTATTATACAATATTAAAAAATGGCTATCTACATGATTCTATTTTCTATTGCATACATAAAGCAGTAAATAAAGCAATAAAAGAGAAGAGAAGTTAAAAGAACCTCCGTAGCAAGCTTTTATTACAAATCTTCAACTATGAGGATGCGTTTTGGCAATCCCCCGCACTATAAAGACTCTCTTCCTCAAATATGGGACCGACACTACACAAAATTTAAGAATAATCGAATGCCGGAAGAAACTTCCTTAACCGATTGTTACCTTATAGGAAATCAGAGAGATCATTCGAAAGAGCGAGAGAAGAGAGGAGCGAGGTGTGTGAAAAAACGTCATCTAAGGTCCCTATTTATAGTTTTTTCAGCCAGCCAGCTCGGGACGGCCATCTGGGGCCAAGAAAACAGGGACAACGGTCTGAAAAGTTTGGGATGGCCGTCTGGAAGTTGGGACGACCGTCTCAGATTTTTTTTTTGGGTGAGACGCACGTCTCACATCTAGGACGTGCGTCTCGCTTGTTTGGGATGGTTGTCTTGCTTTCTGGGACGACTGTCTCGAGTGTTTTGGTCAAATTTTGTGTTTTAGGACTCCCAGAAAGCTTTCCTTTCTTTAGACAGAAGCCGGTTGATGTCGATGGACGTCCACCAAAGCTTTACCCACCTTCAGAGAGAAAGTCTTCTGGTCTTTATTGAGAGGCCAGGTAAAATTAGGGGTCTACAGCTGACCCCCCCTTCACCTGCCTAACTAATTGTTGGCCTAATGTGCCCACGAGATTAGTTGGTAGGTGAAGGAGTTAACCCTTTTGCCCGATCATCCCTCGGATGCTCCTTTGTTGAAGTTGCTGATCCTCTGGATGATACATATTTTTGATAGGTACCAACCCCTATTTGGTTTGATGAGAATGAACCCTCATCTGGTCCGAACCTCCTTCTATAAGGCTCTTGTGAGTACAAACCCCCACCAGGTTCGATTCCGCACTTGCTAAACTCTTGTGAGTACTTACCCTCACCAGGTACGAATCCGCATTTGCTAGATTCTTGTGAGTACTTACCCTCACCAGGTACGAGCCCGCATTTGCTAAGCTCTTGTGGGTACCTACCCCCACTAGGTACGAGTCCGCTTCTACTAAACTCTTGTGCGTACCTACCCCCACCAGGTATGAATCTGCTTTTGCTAGATTCTAGTGAGTACTTATCCTCACCAGCTACGAGCCTGCATTTTCTAAGCTCTTGTGGGTACCTACCCCCACCAGGTACGAATCCGCATTTGCTAGATTCTAGTGAGTACATACCCTCACCAGGTACAAGCCCGCATTTGCTAAGCTCTTGTGGGTACCTACCCCCACCAGGTATGAGTTCGCTTTTATTAAACTCTTGACAAGCCCCGTTCTGCAAGGCTCTTATGGGTAACTACCCCCACCAGGTACGAGTCTGCATTTGCTAAACTCTTGTGAGTACCTACCCTCACACGGTACGAATCTGCATTTGCTAGATTCCTCTGGGTACTTTCCCCCACTAGGTTCGAGTCCGCGTTTGCTAAACTCTTTGTGAGTACTTACCCTCACATGGTACGAGCCTACATTTTCTAAGCTCTTGTGGGTACTTACCCCCACCAGGTATGAATCTGCATTTGCTAGATTCTTGTGGGTACTTTCCCCCACTAGGTTTGAGTACGCACTTGCTAAACTCTTGACGAGCCCCGTTCTGCAAGGCTCTTGTGGGTACCTACCCCCAACAGGTTCGAGTCCACATTTGCTAAACTCTTTGTGAGTTTAAACCCCCCACTAGGTCTGAATCTGCACTTTGCTAGATTCTTGTGGGTACTTTCCCCCATTAGGTTCAAGTCTGCACTTGCTAAACTTTTGACGAGCCCCGTTTTGCAAGGCTCTTGTGGGTACCTACCCCCACCAGGTATGAATCTGCTTTTGCTAGATTCTTGACGAGCCTCGTTCGGCAAGGCTCATAGGATGCTCTTTTTGGTAGTCAATTTTGTGTTTGATGAGTACAAACCCTCATCTGGTTTTGGAGATGTGTTGGCTTACTGTTTCTGATCATGCGCCCATCCATGGGGAGTGATTGATTTTGTTTTTTACTTTTCTGTTTTAGTCATCCGGTCTTGCCGGGGATTCTTTGTTTTTGGCTTTTCTGTTTAGCCATCCGATCTTGCCGAGGATTCTTTTGTTTTTGGCTTCTCTGTTTAGCCATCCGATCTTGTCGGGGATTCTTTGTTTGTTGCCTTTTATTTAGGCAGGAATCCACTGGGGATTTTTTATTTTTTCTTACGGTGCCTCTTATGTAGGCAGATGCTTCATTGATGAAGGCTTTATGCTTGGGCTTGTAGTGCCTCTTGCATAGGTTGATTTCCCTTTTTAGGGATATTGGCTCTTTTGTTTGCCAGGTCTTGCCTGTATATTTATAGGCGATTAACTTTTTGAGGATATGGATTTGTAATTTTTCCTTTGCTGATAGGCTCACTAGGGATAGTTTTTTTCTGTTTGGTGATCCACCGGGGAATTGATTTTATTTCGGAGATCTATTTTGATTTGCCCCGTGGGGGGAAATGGAGTTTTTTACTCCTTGTTGGATGTTGTTAGTTTGAGCTGACTTTGCGGATGCTCTTATTTCACTGGGGAATGGGTTTTCTGATTATTTTGCCTTTTTCTCCCGTTTTATCTCTTTTCCCGCGATTTTGAAATTGAGCTTTTTTATTTTGGATAATGCGTGCGCCTTTTTACATTTTAATTTCTTTTATGCACGCAGGATTTTTCTTCGTTTTTGAGTATCCGCTAGGGATGAAATATTTTCTTCTTTTTCTTTTTTGGGCGATCCAGCAAGTGAAAGTGATCCTAGCAAAGATCTCATTGATTTGATGAAGTCAAAGATAAAGTCAAGGGTCAACTCTGCAGCAGTCAAACAAGTCACTCAGAACAAAGGAGCTGAAGACTTAGTGTGTCTAAACAGAAAGCTTAGGTAAAACCACTTTACCTTTTCCACTGCATGGAGCTCCTTCATTCATTTTGCAAAATGCCTCAAAAATAGTTTTAAACAAATAAAAAACAAAAGCATTTTGGCAAAGAATTTTCTTAAACAAGTTATTAACTGATAAAGGTTTGAAAGAATCAATTTAAAACACTTAGAATGTTTTAAAAAGTGTTTTTACAATATTTTAATCGATACAAACTTCTTTTAATCGATTAAAACTCTTTATGACCGATTAGAATTCGAATGTAATAGGTCAGAATGCAATATAATCGATCAGATCTTAAATATGAGCGATTAGAATTATTTTAATCGATTAAAACACGTTTCAATCGATTAAAATCACTTTGGATGTCGAGTATGATCGATCAGAATGAGATTATGACCGATCAGAGTTTGATATGATCGATCAGAATTGAATTATGACCGATCAGATCTGTTTCAATCGATTAAAACGTATTTCAATCGATTAAAATAACTTAGAAAATCTTTTCAATCGATTAAAGCGAACTTTCAATCGATTAAAATGACTTGAAAATATATGTGCAGTTTTTCAATCGATTGAAAGCGACTTTATATCAGTTAAAATAACTTGGAAAGTTTTATAAGAAGGTTTTTAAACAAATCAATCGATTAATACGTGATTCAATCGATTGTTTTATACTTAGAAAATGTTTGTAAAACGTTTTAACTGATAAAAACGTGGTCGTATCAACTAAAACATTTTCTGTTAAAGATCAAGAACGCATTAATGGGTTGAAAGGACTTTTAACAGATTGTAACGGCTATTTCAACAGATTAAAACAAACTTTCAACAGATTAATTAATGCAGCAGATTTGAAAATACTCTTTTATAAACAGATTTGCTTGAAACTTTGAGATATAGATCATACATCAGTTTTTACACAATTCAAGCAATCAATACAAACAACTATTAGCATTTTTCAAGAAAGATACACAACTGTTTTTGTGAACTTCTTTTGAAATCTTTCTTGAGGCACTTTGCATTTCTTTGAAGAAGATACTGATCGTGGATTGGTGTAATCCGGTTTGAGCTTTCTTTGTTTCTTCTTTTAAATTTCTATTCATTCATTTGTATTGTGTTGTACACTGGAATTTGGGTACAAGTTTTCTGCAGTTGTTGTAGAAAGTTGCCAAGAACTGGAATTTGGTTCTTGGTGGAAAGGTTAAAGCAAGAGCTGGAATTTGGTTCTTGTGTGTGGTGCCTGGAATTTGGGCACTTGGTTTCTCTATGGCTGGAATTTGGTTGCGAGAGGTTTCCAAGAGCTGGAATTTGGTTCTTGGTGGAGAGTTAGAATAGGTGTAAGAGGGTGAGTCTGTAAAACATCTATTCTAGTGGAACCTAACTGGAATTTGGCTAGAGTGCTGGACGTAGCCCTGGTATTGGGTGAACCGAGTATAAAATTACCGGTGAAATCTTTCCTAACCTTTCTCTCTTTAATTTCTGCTGCTGCACTTAAACTCGTTTGATTGCATTGTAATTTGTGAATTCATAAGTAATCTTAATTTTCGAATTAGATAATCTGTGTATTGCGAAAAACTTTCAAAAATCAATTCACCCCCCTCTTGATTTAAAACTACTTTTCTAACAATTGGCATCGAGCAAGGTGCTTGAAAGTTATTCAAGTCTCTTGATCCATGGCTGAGAACAGATCACGGTTTTCGAGGGGGCATCTATTAACGGACCTCCACTATTCTGTGGAGCAGTTATCCTTTCTGGAAAATTAGGATGAAAATCTTCATTGAATCCATTGGCAGAAATGCTTGGGATGTTATTACTAATGGTCCTTTAATTACGGATAAAGGATGGTCAAGCTTGAATGAAGAAGAAAAGAAGAAAGTTCAAAGTGACTGTAATGCAAAAAATATAATTACTTCGCTCTTAACATGGATGAATTTTTCAGGGTGTCCCGAGTGCAATTACTGCCAAGGAGATGTGGGATGTTCTTGAGGTCACTCATGAAGGGACTACGAGATGTTAAAAGAGCCGAGAAAACACACTTTGATAAGAGAGTATGAGTCGTTTAAAATGCGAGAATGGTGAAAGCATCGCGAGATGTGCGAAACGCTTCACGCACATCATCAACCATTTAATGGGCCTAGGTAAGACCTTTGATAAGGAAGAATTAAATATTAAAGTATTGAAATGTCTTGACAGGTCCTGGCGGCCAAAAGTCACTGCAATATCGAGAATCAAAAGATCTGTCCACCATGACAACAGACCTCACTTTGTTTGGAAAACTCGAGAGAACATGAAATGGAAATCACAAGATTCAATGAGCAAGAAGTCTCCGAGAAGAAGAACAGAAGCATTGCACTTAAAGTTGAAGAAAATCAAGAATCGAGAAGAAGATAATGAGAACCTTGGACTGCTTGTTAGGAAATTCAACAAATTCCTCAAGAAAAAGATCCAAGACAAGGAAAGACACAAAAGGTATGAGAAAAGAACTGATTCTTCTAACTTTAAATGTTATGGTTGTGGCAAACAGGGCCATGTTAAAATGGAATGTCCAGAAAGAAATAAACAAAGTGAAAAGAAAGAGGAAAAATCAAAAAGAAGAGCCTACATAGCCTGGGATGATAATGATACGTCATCAACAGATAACTACGAAAATGAAGAAGCCAATCTTTGCTTAATGGCGAGTCAAAATCCACAAACCAGCCAGGTAAGTTCTAGCTCCTCTTCAAATATAGTTAACTATGATGCATTACAAGAAGCATTTAATGAAATGCATGAGGAGGCTAAGAAACTTCAAAAAGAAAATAATAGGTCTGAAAGGGCTAAATAAGCTGGCTAGTTAACAAGGTTGATTCTCCGGAAAAACAGATTAGTGAAAATGAAACTGATAATGAATTCTTGAAGCTGATTCATGCTAACTCTCGATTGTGAATGCAATAAACCATGCAATAACCGTCCCGAATTGCAAAAGAAAATTGAATTCTTATCTCAAACTGTTTCAAAGTTCACTCAGGGGCAAGCTAATCTTGATATATTACTTGGATCTCAAAAATTAATGTTTGACAAAGCTGGAATAGGCTTTAAATCTAGATCCGAGTAAAACAAAAACAAATAGGAATTCATACTCTACAATCAAATGTTTCTACTTGCATGAAGAAAGGGCATTCATTAAAATACTGCGAGAATTAAAAAGTATGCTATTCCTAAAGGGAGAATGAAATGGGTTCCAAAGATTAATTCTTTTCAAATAACATGATCAGGACCCAATAATTATAAAGGGTACCAGAAAAATACTTAATTGTTTTGCAGGAACAAGTCTGGGAATCCCTTGAAGATCAGAGCTGCGAAACCAGGTTCTGTGTATTTAAATTAATTGTTTTAATTGATATAAATCAATATTAATCGATTAAAATAACTTACTGATATCTGTCCATACCATTTTAATCGATTGAAATATCGAAATAATCGATTGAACTGATCTCGAGGATTTTGGTTTAATTGTTTTAATCGATTGTAATATCTGTATATCAACTAAAAACACTTAGGTATCAAAATAATCGATTCATTTACGTTTTAATCGATTTAAATACTGGTGATATTTTTTATTACATTCTGTACCATACAAATCGATTCTTTCATAAAACAAATCGATTAATTCATCTGTAGATGTTTACATTTCTCTTAATACTTTACATGGAATGATGCATGGTAATACACTGAAAATCAAAGAAATTATCAAAGAATGGACTGTAACTTTTCTTATAGACACTAGTTACAAACGAGGTCAAACTGTTAGGACTGAAAACATAGTTTATCATAGATTTTTTCAGTGATAGTTGATTACGGTAATAAATTGTTGATTACTAGGAAGTTCAATGAACAAATGTTTACATTAGATTTCTTGATATTACCTAGCAATATTTCTGAAATAATCTTGAGCATGCATTGGTTCAAAACTCTTGGTGAAATTCATTGGAACTGTGCAACTTTGAATATTTGCTTTAATCATCAATGTCACGAGGTGACACTATAAGGGAACCAATCTGGAACAGACAATTCAAAAATTGAATAACGTGGATACAGGGAATGTATGTTTTATGGTCGATACAGGGGATAAATTTTATATTGTTTTTGAATTCTGGATTGATTGTCATCACCTGTCCTCATTACTAATCATTGCCCACTCTACCAGAATAAGTTTTTGTTAATCACTTGTGCATATGATACCACTTGGAAACAACAAAGTTAAAAAAAATGACTCATTCCTCAAAAGATAATGATGACTGGTTCACTATAAGTGAGAATAACACCCATCATACTACATTAATAAGAATGCAGTTATTTGCTTGGATAATGACAACTGCAGGGTTCAAAATGGGTTGGCTATTATGAAAGAAAATTCCTATCTCGAGTACATCATTAACTCTGTGATTCATGCAATTTATGGTATCATGCATTACGTGTGGGATCTCACACTGAAAGTAAGTCGATCGAGTACATGATTATGCCTCAAATGTGTAATAGTTGATGTTCCTATAGAAACATTTAATTCCATTGAGTGTCAACCATGGATCGTAATGTCGATCAATAGTAACGATGAACTGCTAAAAGATTTCTTTTCGGGAAAAGTTTACGTGTGCATTGTCGATACGAGGAGTGACAGTGAGTTGTTGACTCAAATAGTTGATAGAGCAAAATTGGTTCCAGCAAAAAGGAAAGCCTATTATCTTTTGATATTGGTGGGGATCAAATGAATGATCACCAAGCTTGGTGGATAAGCAGTTCAATCAGGGAAATTGGGATGACTAGTTCCCCTCATCATCTTTATCTTATCGCTTATTTCTATCTTTATATTTTTTGCATGGACTGTAATATTAACTGGTGTTATACCAGGGACTCTTGATCTAGCTTTGGTTAAATATGATTTAGGATCTAAATCTAGATTGAACTGGCTTAGATAGAAGTAGATGATAGATCCCTGAATCTCTTTTAAAACTGGGCATTGATCGATTAAAACCTTTTAAAAGCTGTCTTATAACGATAAAATTAGCCAAACTTAAAATTAAATCTGATAGTGGTAGATTATCGGTGAAAAATAGTTGATATTGATCTAGACAATCAGTTCACTACATATCCAATAGATTAGATACTGAGATATTCACATCAGATATATCATGATTTTCAAAATCTGGTTGTTTTAGTTAATAAAAACACTTTTTAATCGGTTAAATAAACTTAAACGACAAATTTCAACATGTTTTAATCGATTCAAAATCGAAATAATCGATTATTTTTACTAAAGTTTCATGTTTTCAAAATCTTAAATGTTTTAATCGATTAAACTTTTCTTTCAATCGATTAAAATCATTTACCAAGAACATTTTAACCGATTATACTCTGTTTTTAATCGATTTTTATTACGGGAAGAAAGATTAAAGGCTTTAGTTAATGGTCTGTTCCTGTAACATGCTACTAAAGCGTGATTCCCTTATCTTTACACGTGTTAATTGTATTCATTACAAACGTGTTAATGGAGATAAGTTTGAATCAACTTTAATTGATTATTTTCATGAGTGAAATATTGATTCACTTTGTATTTTCAAAAACTTGAGCATATTTTTCGAAACCTTACATTCTTCTCTCTTCTATTCCCTATTTTTGATGAAGTCAAAAGGGGAGAAATAGTTGCATCACTTTAAGATAAATTTAAGAACAACATTTTAGGGGAGAAATAAGTTTTAGGGGAGAAACAAAACTTTATTACATTCTTATATTTCTCACCTAACTGCATTATCAAGTGACTTATTTTGCGAGAGATTGTTTTTCAAAATGGTGTTTGTCTTCATCAAATAGGGGAGACTGAAAGTGATCCTAGCAAAGATCTCATTGATTTGATGAAGTCAAAGATAAAGTCAAGGGTCAACTCTGCAGCGAGTCAAACAAGTCACTCAGAACAAAGGAGCTGAAGACTTAGTGTGTCTAAACAGAAAGCTTAGGTAAAACCACTTTACCTTTTCCACTGCATGGAGCTCCTTCATTCATTTTGCAAAATGCCTCAAAAATAGTTTTAAACAAATAAAAAACAAAAGCATTTTGGCAAAGAATTTTCTTAAACAAGTTATTAACTGATAAAGGTTTGAAAGAATCAATTTAAAACACTTAGAATGTTTTAAAAAGTGTTTTTACAATATTTTAATCGATACAAACTTCTTTTAATCGATTAAAACTCTTTATGACCGATTAGAATTCGAATGTAATAGGTCAGAATGCAATATAATCGATCAGATCTTAAATATGAGCGATTAGAATTATTTTAATCGATTAAAACACGTTTCAATCGATTAAAATCACTTTGGATGTCGATATGATCGATCAGAATGAGATTATGACTGATCGAAGTTTGATATGATCGATCAGAATTGAATTATGACCGATCAGATCTGTTTCAATCGATTAAAGCGTATTTCAATCGATTAAAATAACTTAGAAAATCTTTTCAATCGATTAAAACGAACTTTCAATCGATTAAAATGACTTGAAAATATATGTGCAGTTTTTCAATCGATTGAAACGACTTTATATCAGTTAAAATAACTTGGAAAGTTTTATAAGAAGGTTTTTAAACAAATCAATCGATTAATACGTGATTCAATCGATTGTTTTATACTTAGAAAATGTTTGTAAAGCGTTTTAAGCTGATAAAAACGTGGTCGTATCAACTAAAACATTTTCTCGTTAAAGATCAAGAACGCATTAATGGGTTGAAAGGACTTTTAACAGATTGTAACGGCTATTTCAGCAGATTAAAACAAACTTTCAACAGATTAATTAATGCAGCTAGATTTGAAAATACTCTTTTATAAGCAGATTTGCTTGAAACTTTGAGATATAGATCATACATCAGTTTTTACACAATTCAAGCAATCAATACAAACAACTATTAGCATTTTTCAAGAAAGATACACAACTGTTTTTGTGAACTTCTTTTGAAATCTTTCTTGAGGCACTTTGCATTTCTTTGAAGAAGATACTTGATCGTGGATTGGTGTAATCCGGTTTGAGCTTTCTTTGTTTCTTCTTTTAAATTTCTATTCATTCATTTGTATTGTGTTGTACCTGGAATTTGGGTACAAGTTTTCTGCAGTTGTTGTAGAAAGTTGCCAAGAACTGGAATTTGGTTCTTGGTGGAAAGGTTAAAGCAAGAGCTGGAATTTGGTTCTTGTGTGTGGTGCCTGGAATTTGGGCACTTGGTTTCTCTGCTGGCTGGAATTTGGTTGCGAGAGGTTTCCAAGAGCTGGAATTTGGTTCTTGGTGGAGAGTTAGAATAGGTGTAAGAGGGTGAGTCTGTAAAACATCTATTCTAGTGGAACCCAGTTGAAATTTGGTTAGAGTCCGGACGTAGCCCTGGTATTGGGTGAACCGAGTATAAAATTACCGGTGAAATCTTTCCTAACCTTTCTCTCTTTAATTTCTGCTGCTGCACTTAAACTGTTTGATTGCTTTGTAATTTGTGAATTCATAAGTAATCTTAATTTTCGAATTAGATAATCTGTGTATTGCGAAAAACTTTCAAAAATCAATTCACCCCCTCTTGATTTAAAACTACTTTTCTAACAATTGGCATCGAGCAAGGTGCTTGAAAGTTATTCAAGTCTCTTGATCCATGGCTGAGAACAGATTACCGTTTTCTGAGGGGCATCTATTAACGGACCTCCACTATTCTGTGGAACAGATTATCCTTTCCGGAAAATTAGGATGAAAATCTTCATTGAATCCATTGACGAAATGCTTGGGATGTTATTACTAATGGTCCTTTAATTACGAGATAAAGGATGGTCAAGCTTGAATGAAGAAGAAAAGAAGAAAGTTCAAAGTGACTCGTAATGCAAAAAATATAATTACTTACGCTCTTAACATGGATGAATTTTTCGAGGTGTCCCGAGTGCAATTCTGCCAAGGAGATGTGGGATGTTCTTGAGGTCACTCATGAAGGGACTCGAGATGTTAAAAGAGCCAGAAAACACACTTTGATAAGAGAGTATGAGACTGTTTAAAATGCAGAATGGTGAAAGCATCGCGAGATGTGCGGAAACGCTTCACGCACATCATCAACCATTTAATGGGCCTAGGTAAGACCTTTGATAAGGAAGAATTAAATATTAAAGTATTGAAATGTCTTGACGAGTCCTGGCAGCCAAAAGTCAACTGCAATATCGGGAATCAAAAGATCTGTCCACCATGACAACGAGCCTCACTTGTTTGGAAAACTCGAGAGAACATGAAATGGAAATCACAAGATTCAATGAGCAAGAAGTCTCGAGAAGAAGAACAGAAGCATTGCACTTAAAGTTGAAGAAAATCAAGAATCGAGAAGAAGATAATGAGAACCTTGGACTGCTTGTTAGGAAATTCAACAAATTCCTCAAGAAAAAGATCCAAGACAAGGAAAGACACAAAAGGTATGAGAAAAGAACTGATTCTTCTAACTTTAAATGTTATGGTTGTGGCAAACGGGGCCATGTTAAAATGGAATGTCCAGAAAGAAATAAACAAAGTGAAAAGAAAGAGGAAAAATCAAAAAGAAGAGCCTACATAGCCTGGGATGATAATGATACGTCATCAACAGATAACTCTGAAAATGAAGAAGCCAATCTTTGCTTAATGGCGAGTCAAAATCCACAAACCAGCCAGGTAAGTTCTAGCTCCTCTTCAAATATAGTTAACTATGATGCATTACAAGAAGCATTTAATGAAATGCATGAGGAGGCTAAGAAACTTCAAAAAGAAAATAATAGGCTGAAAGGGCTAAATAAGCTGGCTAGTTAACAAGGTTGATTCTCCGGAAAAAGCAGATTAGTGAAAATGAAAGCTGATAATGAATTCTTGAAACTGATTCATGCTAACTCCGATTGTGAATGCAATAAACCATGCAATAAGCGTCACTGAATTGCAAAAGAAAATTGAATTCTTATCTCAAACTGTTTCAAAGTTCACTCAGGGGCAAGCTAATCTTGATATATTACTTGGATCTCAAAAATTAATGTTTGACAAAACTGGAATAGGCTTTAAATCTAGATCCAGTAAAACAAAAACAAATAGGAATTCATACTCTACAATCAAATGTTTCTACTGCATGAAGAAAGGGCATTCATTAAAATACTGCAGAATTAAAAAGTATGCTATTCCTAAAGGGAGAATGAAATGGGTTCCAAAGATTAATTCTTTTCAAATAACATGATCAGGACCCAATAATTATAAAGGGTACCGAGAAAAATACTTAATTGTTTTGCAGGAACAAGTCCGGGAATCCCTTGAAGATCAGAGCTACGAAACCAGGTTACTGTGTATTTAAATTAATTGTTTTAATTGATATAAATCAATATTAATCGATTAAAATAACTTACTGATATCTGTCCATACCATTTTAATCGATTGAAATATCGAAATAATCGATTGAACTGATCTCAGGATTTTGGTTTAATTGTTTTAATCGATTGTAATATCTGTATATCAACTAAAAACACTTAGGTATCAAAATAATCGATTCATTTACGTTTTAATCGATTTAAATACTGGTGATATTTTTTTTATTACATTCTGTACCATACAAATCGATTCTTTCATAAAACAAATCGATTAATTCACTGTAGATGTTTACATTTCTCTTAATACTTTACATGGAATGATGCATGGTAATACACTGAAAATCAAAGAAATTATCAAAGAATGGACTGTAACTTTTCTTATAGACACTAGTTACAAACAGTGTCAAAGCTGTTAGGATTGAAAACATAGTTTATCATAGATTTTTTCAGTGATAGTTGATTCGGTAATAAATTGTTGATTACTAGGAAGTTCAATGAACAAATGTTTACATTAGATTTCTTGATATTACCTAGCAATATTTCTGAAATAATCTTGAGCATGCATTGGTTCAAAACTCTTGGTGAAATTCATTGGAACTGTGCAACTTTGAATATTTGCTTTAATCATCAATGTCACGAGGTGACACTATAAGGGAACCAATCTGGAGCAACAATTCAAAAATTGAATAACGTGAGTACAGGGAATGTATGTTTTATGGTCGATACAGGGATAAATTTTATATTGTTTTTGAATTCCGGATTGATTGTCATCACCTGTCCTCATTACTAATCATTGCCCACTCTACCAGAATAAGTTTTTGTTAATCACTTGTGCATATGATACCACTTGGAAACAACAAAGTTAAAAAAAATGACTCATTCCTCAAAAGATAATGATGACTTGGTTCACTATAAGTGAGAATAACACCCATCATACTACATTAATAAGAATGCAGTTATTTGCTTGGATAATGACAACTGCGAGGGTTCAAAATGGGTTGGCTATTATGAAAGAAAATTCCTATCTCGAGTACATCATTAACTCTGTGATTCATGCAATTTATGGTATCATGCATTCCGTGTGGGATCTCACACTTGAAAGTAAGTCGATCAGTACATGATTATGCCTCAAATGTGTAATAGTTGATGTTCCTATAGAAACATTTAATTCCATTGAGTGTCAACCATGGATGTAATGCGATCAATAGTAACGATGAACTGCTAAAAGATTTCTTTTCGGGAAAAGTTTACGTGTACTGCTTGTCGATACGAGGAGTGACAGCGAGTTGTTGACTCAAATAGTTGATAGAGCAAAATTGGTTCCAGCAAAAAGGAAAGCCTATTATCTTTTGATATTGGTGGGGATCAAATGAATGATCACCAAGCTGGTGGATAAGCAGTTCAATCAGGGAAATTGGGATGACTAGTTCCCCTCATCATCTTTATCTTCTCGCTTATTTCTATCTTTATATTTTTTGCATGGATTGTAATATTAACTGGTGTTATACCAGGGACTCTTGATCTAGCTTTGGTTAAATATGATTTAGGATCTAAATCTAGATTGAACTGGCTTAGATAGAAGTAGATGATAGATCCCTGAATCTCTTTTAAAGCTGGGCATTGATCGATTAAAACCTTTTAAAGCTGTCTTATAACGATAAAATTAGCCAAACTTAAAATTAAATCTGATAGTGGTAGATTATCAGTGAAAAATAGTTGATATTGATCTAGACAATCAGTTCACTACATATCCAATAGATTAGATACGAGATATTCACATCGGATATATCATGATTTTCAAAATCTGGTTGTTTTAGTTAATAAAAACACTTTTTAATCGGTTAAATAAACTTAAACGACAAATTTCAACATGTTTTAATCGATTCAAAATCGAAATAATCGATTATTTTTACTAAAGTTTCATGTTTTCAAAATCTTAAATGTTTTAATCGATTAAACTTTTCTTTCAATCGATTAAAATCATTTACCAAGAACATTTTAACCGATTATGCTCTGTTTTTAATCGATTTTTATTCGGGAAGAAAGATTAAAGGCTTTAGTTAATGGTCTGTTCCTGTAACATGCTACTAAAGCGTGATTCCCTTATCTTTACACGTGTTAATTGTATTCATTACAAACGTGTTAATGGAGATAAGTTTGAATCAACTTTAATTGATTATTTTCATGAGTGAAATATTGATTCACTTTGTATTTTCAAAAACTTGAGCATATTTTTCGAAACCTTACATTCTTCTCTCTTCTATTCCCTATTTTTGATGAAGTCAAAAGGGGAGAAATAGTTGCATCACTTTAAGATAAATTTAAGAACAACATTTTAGGGGGAGAAATAAGTTTTAGGGGGAGAAACAAAACTTTATTACATTCTTATATTTCTCACCTAACCGCATTATCAAGTGACTTATTTTGCGGAGATTGTTTTTTCAAAATGGTGTTTGTCTTCATCAAATAGGGGAGACTGAAAGTGATCCTAGCAAAGATCTCATTGATTTGATGAAGTCAAAGATAAAGTCAAGGGTCAACTCTGCAGCGAGTCAAACAAGTCACTCGAACAAAGGAGCTGAAGACTTAGTGTGTCTAAACAGAAAGCTTAGGTAAAACCACTTTACCTTTTCCACTGCATGGAGCTCCTTCATTCATTTTGCAAAATGCCTCAAAAATAGTTTTAAACAAATAAAAAACAAAAGCATTTTGGCAAAGAATTTTCTTAAACAAGTTATTAACTGATAAAGGTTTGAAAGAATCAATTTAAAACACTTAGAATGTTTTAAAAAGTGTTTTTACAATATTTTAATCGATACAAACTTCTTTTAATCGATTAAAACTCTTTATGACCGATTAGAATTCGAATGTAATAGGTCAGAATGCAATATAATCGATCAGATCTTAAATATGAGCGATTAGAATTATTTTAATCGATTAAAACACGTTTCAATCGATTAAAATCACTTTGGATGTCAGTATGATCGATCAGAATGAGATTATGACCGATCAGAGTTTGATATGATCGATCAGAATTGAATTATGACCGATCAGATCTGTTTCAATCGATTAAAACGTATTTCAATCGATTAAAATAACTTAGAAAATCTTTTCAATCGATTAAAACGAACTTTCAATCGATTAAAATGACTTGAAAATATATGTGCAGTTTTTCAATCGATTGAAACGACTTTATATCAGTTAAAATAACTTGGAAAGTTTTATAAGAAGGTTTTTAAACAAATCAATCGATTAATACGTGATTCAATCGATTGTTTTATACTTAGAAAATGTTTGTAAAACGTTTTAACTGATAAAAACGTGGTCGTATCAACTAAAACATTTTCTGTTAAAGATCAAGAACGCATTAATGGGTTGAAAGGACTTTTAACAGATTGTAACGGCTATTTCAACAGATTAAAACAAACTTTCAACAGATTAATTAATGCAGCAGATTTGAAAATACTCTTTTATAAACAGATTTGCTTGAAACTTTGAGATATAGATCATACATCAGTTTTTACACAATTCAAGCAATCAATACAAACAACTATTAGCATTTTTCAAGAAAGATACACAACTGTTTTTGTGAACTTCTTTTGAAATCTTTCTTGAGGCACTTTGCATTTCTTTGAAGAAGATACTGACTGTGGATTGGTGTAATCCGGTTTGAGCTTTCTTTGTTTCTTCTTTTAAATTTCTATTCATTCATTTGTATTGTGTTGTACCTGGAATTTGGGTACAAGTTTTCTGCAGTATTGTAGAAAGTTGCCAAGAAGCTGGAATTTGGTTCTTGGTGGAAAGGTTAAAGCAAGAGCTGGAATTTGGTTCTTGTGTGTGGTGCCTGGAATTTGGGCACTTGGTTTCTCTGCTAGCTGGAATTTGGTTGCGAGAGGTTTCCAAGAGCTGGAATTTGGTTCTTGGTGGAGAGTTAGAATAGGTGTAAGAGGGTGAGTGTCGTAAAACATCTATTCTAGTGGAACCCAGCTGGAATTTGGCTGGAGTCCGGACGTAGCCCTGGTATTGGGTGAACCGAGTATAAAATTACCGGTGAAATCTTTCCTAACCTTTCTCTCTTTAATTTCTGCTGCTGCACTTAAACTGTTTGATTGCATTGTAATTTGTGAATTCATAAGTAATCTTAATTTTCGAATTAGATAATCTGTGTATTGCGAAAAACTTTCAAAAATCAATTCACCCCCCCTCTTGATTTAAAACTACTTTTCTAACAGCAAGGAGTTCGTTGGCTTCTTGGGGATCCAACTTTGATTTGATTTTTTATGATGATGGAGTCTTGGTTCCTGGCTTTGTGAAGCTATTTATTGAACTGGAGGATGGGAATTTTATTGTTTTCCTTGTTTTGTAGATTTTTTTGAGATGCTCTACTTGGGGATTTTTATTCGGCCTTTTTCTGTTGTGGCCTCTATTGGGGAATGAAAGGTTTTTCTTTTCTTTCTTTTTTGTTGAACCCCTGGGGATATGGAGATTTTGACTCCATATCTTCTTTGTTCGATCTTTGTGTAGTCCTTATTCTCCTTTGGGGAAGTAGCGGAGATTCTGGATGAATGTGCTTGATGACTCATGTGGTGATGAGGCTGAGTCGTGAGATAATATTTTTGTTTTGCCTCTGGAGTAGGCAAGGATCCGCTTGGGGATGATCAAGCCTTTCCGTTGGCTTCTTTTGATGTACCTTCTTTTTATTGGGGTAGAAGGTGAATGGTTGGAGCTTGGTTTTCTTGAAGCTCTTTATTCTACTAGAGTGGTTTTGAAGATAACCTTCCTCTCTTTCCTTGAGGGAATTTTTATTTAGAGACTGGATTCTGGCACCTCTTGTTTTCAATCACAAGTATGGAGCCTAGCCTCCTTATGTTTATTATTCTTATTTAAAGAAAATTATTTTTTTTCTTGATTCTGACAAAATCTTTTTGTGCAACTACTTTGTGTGTGGATGTTCTAGATGCAATCTATTTATTTATTTATTTATTATGCATTTAGAAAGTAACTAGTCTTCTCCCGTTGGCTTCTTATGAATACGCCGATGGGCTCCTCCTTTATGACCATGATGATAGGCCCTTCTATTATTCATCTTTTGGTTTTAACCCTATCTTTTGCCTAGACCGCCCTTTACGGGTTTTCGATCTAGCGGGGTGCCTTAATTTTTGCCTAGAATATCTTAGGGGGGCTTTTGCCTTATCTTTTGCCTAGACCGTTCTTTTGGAGTTTCCGATCTAGCAGGCTACCCTAATTTTTACCTAAGAATATCCTAGCAGGCATTTATTCTTATCTTATTATTATATTTTTATGCTTCCTCTCTTTTTTTAGATGCATGCTTGATCTTTGATTAAAGGTCTTTGCGCATATTTATGATTTATCAATAAAGAGGCATTTCCATAATATTTGGTCAAGAGGAAGGAAATGAAAGGGAATTTTATTGAAAAAGAGCAAAAGTTTATTTCTTTATAGAAGGATTTCAAAGGTATTTAGAAGAATGGGTGGTCAAGGTTGGCTGCACTGTTTAGGCTTATACAGTCATGTCTATGATATCTTCCCCCCGAGTTCTCCTAATTACTTCAGTTGGGATGCCTGAGCTCAGAGTGAAGACTATGCACACTGCTTGCTTCTGGAAGAACGTTACTTTAGCCGCCTTTTCGGTTTTCGACCGAAGTAACCATTGCTCTTTTTTTTTTTTACCTTTACTTTTTGCCTAGGACGTATCCTAGCGAGGAATATGGACCCTATCTTTTGCCCAAGGATTCCCTTTGCAGGTTTTCATTCCTGACGGGTCTTGAGCAATGTCTTCAAGCATAATACTTCTTCACCACATCAGAATTGATTGGGTGTCGAAGTTCATCTCCGTCCATATTAGTGAGGATAAGTGCCCCTCTTGAGAAAGCTCGTTTGACCACAAAGGGTCCTGAAAGTGATCCTAGCAAAGATCTCAGTGATTTGATGAAGTCAAAGATAAAGTCAAAGGTCAACTCTGCAACAGTCAAACAAGTCACTCGGAAGAATGGAGTCGAAGACTTAGTGTGTCTTAACAGAAAGCTTAGGTAAAACCACTTTACCTTTTCCACTGCACAAAGCTTCTTCATTCATTTTGCAAAATGCCTCAAAAACAGCTTTTAACAAATCAAAAACAAAAGCATTTTGGCAAAGAATTTTCTTAAACAAGTTATTAACCGATACAGGTTTGAAAGAATCAATTTAAAACACTTAGAATGTTTTAAAAAGTGTTTTTACAATATTTTAATCGATACAAACTTCTTTTAATCGATTAAAACTCTTTATGACCGATTAGAATTCGAATATAATAGGTCAGAATGCAATATAATCGATCAGATCTTAAATATGAGCGATCGAATTATTTGAATCGATTAAAACACGTTTAAATCGATTAAAATCACTTTGGATGTCAGGATGATCGATCAGAATGAGATTATGACCGATCGAAGTTTGATATGATCGATCAGAATTGAATTATGACCGATCAGATCTGTTTCAATCGATTAAAACGTATTTCAATCGATTAAAATAACTTAGAAAATCTTTTCAATCGATTAAAACGTATTTCAACCGATTAGAACAACTTAGAAAAATTACATGCAGGTTTTTAATCGATTAAAACGACTTTATATCAGCTAAAATAACTTGGAAAGTTTTATAAAGAGGTTTTTAAACAAATCAATCGATTAATACGTGATTCAATCGATTGTTTTATACTTAGAAAATGTTTGTAAAACGTTTTAACCGATAAAAACGTGGTCGTATCAACTAAAACATTTTCTCGTTAAAGATCATGAACGCATTAATGGGTTGAAAGGACTTTTAACAGATTGTAACGGCTATTTCAACAGATTAAAACAAACTTTCAACAGATTAATTAATGCAGCAGATTTGAAAATACTCTTTTATAAACAGATTTGCTTGAAACTTTGAGATATAGATCACATATCGGCTTTTACACAATTCAAGCAATCAATACAAACAACTATTAGCATTTTTCAAGAAAGATACACAACTGTTTTTGTGAACTTCTTTTGAAATCTTTCTTGAGGCATTTTGCATTTCTTTGAAGAAGATACTGATCGTGGATTGGTGTAATCCGGTTTGAGCTTTCTTTGTGTCTTCTTTTAAATTTCTATTCATTCATTTGTACTTGTTTTGTACCTGGAATTTGGGTACAAGTTTTCTGCAATTGTTGTAGAAAGTTGCCAAGAACTGGAATTTGGTTCTTGGTGGAAAGGTTAAAGCAAGAGCTGGAATTTGGTTCTTGTGTGTGGTGCCTGGAATTTGGGCACCTGGTTTCTCTGCTGGCTGGAATTTGGTTGCGAGAGGTTTCCAAGAGCTGGAATTTGGTTCTTGGTGGAGAGTTAGAATAGGTGTAAGAGGGTGAGTCTGTAAAACATCTATTCTAGTGGAACCCAGCTGGAATTTGGCTGGAGTCCGGACGTAGCCCTGGTATTGGGTGAACCAAGTATAAAATTACCGGTGAAATCTTTCCTAACCTTTCTCTCTTTAATTTCTGCTGTTGCACTTAAACTGTTTGATTGCTTTGTGATTTGTGAATTGATAAGTAATCTTAATTTTCGAATTAGATAATCTGTGTATTGCAAAAAACATTCAAAAATCAATTCACCCCCCTCTTGATTTAAAACTACTTTTCTAACAATTGGCATCGAGCAAGGTGCTTGAAAGTTATTCAAGTCTCTTGATCCATGGTCGAGAACAGATTACCGTTTTACGAGGGGGCATCTATTAACAGACCTCCACTATTCTCGTGGAACAGATTATCCTTTCGGAAAATTAGGATGAAAATCTTCATTGAATCCATTGACGAAATGCTTGGGATGTTATTACTAATGGTCCTTTAATTACGGATAAAGGATGGTCAAGCTTGAATGAAGAAGAAAAGAAGAAAGTTCAAAGTGACTGTAATGCAAAAAATATAATTACTTACGCTCTTAACATGGATGAATTTTTCAGGGTGTCCCAGGTGCAATTCTGCCAAGGAGATGTGGGATGTTCTTGAGGTCACTCATGAAGGGACTGCAGATGTTAAAAGAGCCGAGAAAACACACTTTGATAAGAGAGTATGAGTCGTTTAAAATGCGGAATGGTGAAAGCATCGCAGATGTGCGAAACGCTTCACGCACATCATCAACCATTTAATGGGCCTAGGTAAGACCTTTGATAAGGAAGAATTAAATATTAAAGTGTTGAAATGTCTTGACGAGTCCTGGCGACCAAAAGTCACCGCAATATCGGAATCAAAAGATCTGTCCACCATGACAACAACCTCATCTGTTTGGAAAACTCGAGAGAACATGAAATGGAAATCACAAGATTCAATGAGCAAGAAGTCTCCGAGAAGAAGAACAGAAGCATTGCACTTAAAGTTGAAGAAAATCAAGAATCAGAAGAAGATAATGAGAACCTTGGACTCGCTTGTTAGGAAATTCAACAAATTCCTCAAGAAAAAGATCCAAGACAAGGAAAGACACAAAAGGTATGAGAAAAGAACTGATTCTTCTAACTTTAAATGTTATGGTTGTGGCAAACAGGGCCATGTTAAAATGGAATGTCCAGAAAGAAATAAACAAAGTGAAAAGAAAGAGGAAAAATCAAAAAGAAGAGCCTACATAGCCTGGGATGATAATGATACGTCATCAACGGATAACTCCGAAAATGAAGAAGCCAATCTTTGCTTAATGGCGAGTCAAAATCCACAAACCGACCAGGTAAGTTCTAGCTCCTCTTCAAATATAGTTAACTATGATGCATTACAAGAAGCATTTAATGAAATGCATGAGGAGGCTAAGAAACTTCAAAAAGAAAATAATAGGCTAAAAGGATTAAATAAGCTGGCTAGTTAACAAGGTTGATTCTCTGGAAAAACAGATTAGTGAAAATGAAACTGATAATGAATTCTTGAAACTGATTCATGATAACTCTGATTGTAAATGCAATAAACCATGCAAAAGCTGTTCGAATTGCAAAAGAAAATTGAATTCTTATCTCAAACTGTTTCAAAGTTCACTCGAGGGCAAGCCAATCTAGATGTATTACTTGGATCTCAAAAATTAATTTTTGACAAATCTGGAATAGGATTTAAATCTAGATCCATAGAAACAAAAATAAATAGGAATTCATACTCTACAATCAAATGTTTTTACTGCATGAAGAAAGGGCATTCAGTAAAATACTGCAGAATTAAAAAGTATGCTATTCCTAAAGGGAGAATGAAATGGGTTCCAAAGATTAATTCTTTTCAAATAACATGATCAGGACCCAATAATTATAAAGGGTACCAGAACAATTCTTAATTTGTTTTGCAGGAACAAGTCTGGGAATCCCTTGAAGATCAGAGTCTGCAAATCAGGTTCTGAGTATTTAAACTAATTGTTTTAATTGATATATAACAATATTAATCGATTAAAATAACTTACGGAAGATCTGTCCGTACCATTTTAATCGATTAAAATATCGAAATAATCGATTGAACTGATCTCGGGATTTTGGTATAAATGTTTTAATCGATTATAATAATCGTATATCAACTAAAAACACTTAGGATCAAAATTAATCGATTCATTTACGTTTTAATCGATTTAAATACTGGTGATATTTTTTATTACATTCTCGTACCATACAAATCGATTCTTTCATAAAACAATCGATTAATTCATCGTAGATGTTTTCAACCCAAATGTCAAGAATCAAATTAATAGATAATGAGTTGATTAATCAATTAATTAGGTTCGAAAACATGATTTACAAGCATCTAATTAAAGTTTGATAGGCCAATTCGATTAAAAAACCCAGGTCTTTATGATAATCCAGAATCTGGATAATGTGTTTAAATGTCTCTTTGAATTTCAAAAACTTGAAATCCGTTTCTTCATCAAACCAGGTTCGAACTTATCATTTCTCAACTTATCATCTTTCTTCCGTTTTCATATTTTCAAAATCTCCTCTCAATTCTCTCTGTAAACATGATCAAAATCATGACTGGTTCGAGCGATCTGTTTCGAAACGTATCCATATTCAATTTTCTTTCAATGGCACAAATTTTTAAATTAGAAAGCGAAGGTTGAACAAATCTTTGAATTGGGAACTCGACCAGTGACATAATGTGGGAAAACTATTACTGTTATTCATGAATGGAAGTGTCTTTTATTTTGACAACAACATAAACATGATTCAAGCTATAGATGTTTACATTTCTCTTAATACTTTACATGGAATGTCTGCGTGGTAATACATTGAAATTCAAAGGAATTATCAAAGAATGGACTGTAACTTTTCTTATAGACACTAGTTACAAAAAGGTCAAACTGTTAGGACTCGAAAACATAGTTTATCAAAGATTTTTTAATAATTGTTTACGGTAATAAGTTATTGATTACTAGGAAATCCAATAAACACATGTTTTCATTAAATTTCTTGATATTACATTGCAATATATTTGAAATAATTTTGAGCATGCATTGGTTCAAAACTCTTGGTGAAATTCATTGAACTGTGCAACCCCGATAATTTGCTTTAATCATCAATGTCACGAGGTGACACCGTAAGGAAACCAATCTGGGACAAGCAATTCAAGAATTGAATAACGTGGTACAGGGAATGTATGTTTTATGGTCAAGTACTAGGGATAAATTTTATATTGTTTTAGAATTCTGGATTGATTGTCATCACCTGTCCTCATTACTAATCATTGCCCACTCTACCGAATAACATTCCTCAAAAGATAATGATGACTCGGTTCACTATAAGTGAGAATAACACCCATCATACTACATTAATAAGAATGCGGTTATTTGCTTGGATAATGACAACTGCGAGGGTTCAAAATGGGTTGGCTATTATGAAAGAAAATTCCTATCTCGAGTACATCATTAACCCGTGATTCATGCAATTTATGGTATCATGCATTCTGTGTGGGATTTGGTCGGTACATGATTATGCCTCGATGTGTAGTAGAAATTCCGAGTGTGGTGTCAACCATGGACGTAATGTACGATCAATAATAACGATGAAGCTGCTAAAAGATTTCTTTTCGGGAAAAGTTTCGTATGCATTGCTGTCGATACAGGAGTGACAGCGAGTTGTTGACTCAAATAGTTGATAGAGCAAAATTAGTTCCAGCAAAAAGGAAAGCCTATTATCTTTTGATATTGGTGGGAATCAAATGAATGATCACCAAGTCTGGTGGATAAGCAGTTCAATCAGGGAAATTGGGATGACTAGTTCCCCTCATCATCTTTATCTTCTCGCTTATTTCTATCTTTATATTGTTTGCATGGATGTGATATTAACTGGTGTTATACCGAAACATTTGCCTTAATCTTTGGTTAAATATGGGTTAGGATCTAATCTAGATCAGATCAGGCGTAAATAGAATTTAAATAGATCCCCGAGAGCTTTAGCTAAATAAGATTTTATTCGATAGATCTATTAGCTAAGATTTAATCAATATAGTCTGTTAGTATTGTTAAAACATCCTTCTAAATGATCAGTTTTACAAAATATGCATTAAACATTACTTCATTTTCAAAACTGATTGTTTTAATCAATACAACATCTTGTTAATCGATTAAATGAACTTATTCAACATGTTTTAATCGATTTAAAATCGAAATAATCGATTATTTTTACTAAAGTTTCATGTTTTCAAAATCTTAAATGTTTTAATCGATTAAACTTTTCTTTCAATCGATTAAAATCATTTACCAAGAACATTTTAACCGATTATGCTCTGTTTTTAATCGATTTTTATTCAGGAAGAAAGATTAAAGGCTTTAGTTAATGGTCGTTCTCGTAACATGCTACTAAAGCGTGATTCCCTTATCTTTACACGTGTTAATTGTATTCATTACAAACGTGTTAATGGAGATAAGTTTGAATCAACTTTAATTGATTATTTTCATGAGTGAAATATTGATTCACTTTGTATTTTCAAAAACTTGAGCATATTTTTCGAAACCTTACATTTTATTCTTTTCTCTTCTATTCCCTATTTTTGATGAAGTCAAAAGGGGGAGAAATAGTTGCATCACTTTAAGATAAATTTAAGAGCAACAGTTTAGGGGAGAAATAAGTTTTAGGGGGAGAAATAAGTTTTAGGGGGAGAAACAAAACTTTATTACATTCTTATATTTCTCACCTAACCTCATTATCAAGTGACTTATTTTGCGAGAGATTGTTTTTCAAAATGGTGTTTGTCTTCATCAAATAGGGGAGACTGAAAGTGATCCTAGCAAAGATCTCGATGATTTGATGAAGTCAAAGATAAAGTCAAAGGTCAACTCTGCAACGAGTCAAACAAGTCACTCGGAAGAATGGAGTCGAAGACTTAGTGTGTCTTAACGAAAGCTTAGGTAAAACCACTTTACCTTTTCCACTGCACAAAGCTTCTTCATTCATTTTGCAAAATGCCTCAAAAACGAGTTTTTAACAAATCAAAAACAAAAGCATTTTGGCAAAGAATTTTCTTAAACAAGTTATTAAGCTGATACGAGGTTTGAAAGAATCAATTTAAAACACTTAGAATGTTTTAAAAAGTGTTTTTACAATATTTTAATCGATACAAACTTCTTTTAATCGATTAAAACTCTTTATGACCGATTAGAATTCGAATATAATAGGTCAGAATGCAATATAATCGATCAGATCTTAAATATGAGCGATCAGAATTATTTGAATCGATTAAAACACGTTTAAATCGATTAAAATCACTTTGGATGTCAGGATGATCGATCAGAATGAGATTATGACCGATCAGAGTTTGATATGATCGATCAAATTGAATTATGACCGATCAGATCTGTTTCAATCGATTAAAACGTATTTCAATCGATTAAAATAACTTAGAAAATCTTTTCAATCGATTAAAACGTATTTCAACCGATTAGAACAACTTAGAAAAATTACAGTGCAGGTTTTTAATCGATTAAAACGACTTTATATCGACTAAAATAACTTGGAAAGTTTTATAAAGAGGTTTTTAAACAAATCAATCGATTAATACGTGATTCAATCGATTGTTTTATACTTAGAAAATGTTTGTAAAACGTTTTAACCGATAAAAACGTGGTCGTATCAACTAAAACATTTTCACGTTAAAGATCATGAACGCATTAATGGGTTGAAAGGACTTTTAACAGATTGTAACGGCTATTTCAACAGATTAAAACAAACTTTCAACAGATTAATTAATGCGACAGATTTGAAAATACTCTTTTATAAACAGATTTGCTTGAAACTTTGAGATATAGATCACATATCGGTTTTACACAATTCAAGCAATCAATACAAACAACTATTAGCATTTTTCAAGAAAGATACACAACTGTTTTTGTGAACTTCTTTTGAAATCTTTCTTGAGGCATTTTGCATTTCTTTGAAGAAGATACTTGACTGTGGATTGGTGTAATCCGGTTTGAGCTTTCTTTGTGTCTTCTTTTAAATTTCTATTCATTCATTTGTACTTGTTTTGTACCTGGAATTTGGGTACAAGTTTTACTGCATTTGTTGTAGAAAGTTGCCAAGAACTGGAATTTGGTTCTTGGTGGAAAGGTTAAAGCAAGAGCTGGAATTTGGTTCTTGTGTGTGGTGCCCGGAATTTGGGCACTTGGTTTCTCTCGTAGCTGGAATTTGGTTGCAGAGGTTTCCAAGAGCTGGAATTTGGTTCTTGGTGGAGAGTTAGAATAGGTGTAAGAGGGTGAGTCCGTAAAACATCTATTCTAGTGGAACCCATCTGGAATTTGGCTAGAGTCCGGACGTAGCCCTGGTATTGGGTGAACCAGTATAAAATTACCGGTGAAATCTTTCCTAACCTTTCTCTCTTTAATTTCTGCTGCTGCACTTAAACTGTTTGATTGCTTTGTGATTTGTGAATTGATAAGTAATCTTAATTTTCGAATTAGATAATCTGTGTATTGCGAAAAACTTTCAAAAATCAATTCACCCCCCCTCTTGATTTAAAACTACTTTTCTAACAGGTCCTTCGTAGTTTGCTGCCCATTTTCCAATTTTATCCTTCTGGGCTGGAAGCAGTTTCTTTATCACTAGATCCCCTTCTTGATAAGTATGAGGGTGGACGTTTTTATCATAAGCCCTTTTGATCTTCTTTTGATAGGCTTGTCCATGGCATATAGCATTCAACCGCTTTTTATTGATAAGGTTTAATTGATCGTATCGACTTTGAACCCATTCGGCTTCTGTTAATTTTGCTTCCATTATAATTCACAAGGAAGGTATTTCGACCTCTATTGGTAGTACAACCTCCATGCCATATACAAGGGAGAATGGAGTAGCTCCTGTTGAGGTCCGTACAAACGTTCGATAACCATGAAGGGCAAAAGGCAACATTTCATGCCAATCCTTATAGGTCTTAACCATCTTTTGAACGATCTTTCTAATGTTTTTATTGGCCGTCTCTACTGCACCATTCATTTTGGGTCAATAAGCAGAGGAATTATGGTGTTGAATTTTGAAATCCTGGCATAGTTCTTCCATCATCTTATTATTCAAGTTGGTTCCATTATCAGTAATAAGACGATGCAGAATGCCATATCGACAAATAATATTTCTCTTAACAAAAGTAGTCACTACCTTTTTAGTCACATGTGCATAAGACGCAACTTCTACCCATTTGGTGAAGTAATCAATAGCCACCAAAATGAAACGATGACCATTGGATGCTCTATGCTCAATGGGTCTGATAACATCCATGCCCCACATAGCAAATGGCCAAGGTATAGCCATAACATTGAGAGGTACCGGTGGAACATGTACATTTGTGACATTTTCTGGCATACTGATGACAGTCTTTTTCCATTATGGACCAAAAATATCCTGCCCAGAGGATTTTCCTAGCCATGATATGCCCTGGCACATGAGTCCCGAAGATTCCCTCATGTATTTCTTTAACCAATGTCTGGGCTTCTTCACGATTGACGCATCTTAACAAAGTAGAATCAAAATTCTTTTTATAAAGGGTTTCTCCAATCAACACAAAACCTATAGCCCTTTTTCGAATGATCCTTTTATCATTGTCACTGATTCCCTTGGGGTATTCACCCTTTGTCAAGTATCGCCTTATGTCATGATACCAAGGGGTTTTATCTTTTTCGCTATCCATCGTCATACAAAAGGCTGATTTGTCGTGCCTTTTGACTTGGATGATGGGCATCTCATGTTCTTGTCCTAATGCGAACATGGATGACAATGTTGCAAGTGCATCTGGTTATCTTCCCGAGGGATGTACTCGAAACTGACGTTTTCCATCTTTGAAGTCATATTACGGATATGCTCCAGATAAGGGATTAATTTGGAATTTCTAGTTTCCCATTCACCTTTGAGTTGGTAAATGACAAGGGACGAGTCACCGAATACTTTGAGCTTAGTCACCCCATGATCTAGAGTTGCTCGAATACCTAGAGCACATGCTTCGTATTCCGCCATATTGTTTGAGCAATCAAAGTTTAGCCTGACTGTTACCGGGATATACTTCTTTTCGGGAGATATTAAAATAGCTCTGATCCCATGTCCAAGTAAGTTTGAGGCTCCATCGAAGAACATAATCCACTTATTATTTTCAAGTTCTTCATGTTGGATGTGCATTATGTGCTCATCTGGAAAATCATCTTGGAGGGATTGATCTTCGTTAGTTTGTCCATGTGCCAGGTAATCTGCTAAAGGACTACCTTTGATAGCTTTCTGAGTGACATAAACAATGTCGAATTCTGAAAGGAGTACCTACCACCTAGCTATCCTTCCAGTCAAAATGGGTTTTCAAATAGGTATTTGATTGGATTCATTTTGGAAATTAACCAAGTCATATGTCTAACCATATATTGTCGAAGACGCTGAGTTGCCCACACCAATGCAAACATGTTTTTTCGAGTGGTGTATAACGGGTCTCATAGTTTAGAAATTTCTTACTGAGGTAATATATGGCTTGTTCTTTCTTACCTGTATCATCTTGTTGACCGAGCACATATCCCATGGACTCGTCGAGTACTGAAAGGTAAAGAATCATGGGTTTTCCTTCCACAGGTGGTACCAACTGGGGATTGGTTAGGCACATTTTAATCTTTTCAAAAGCTTGTTGACACTCATCATTCCAAACTATCGGTTGATTTTTACACAACAACTTGAAATGGGTGTACACTTGTCTATTAATTGCGCAATGAACCGTGCAATATAGTTTATTCGGCCCAGAAACCCTTTGACTTCTTTTTCTATTCTTGGTGGGGGAATTTCCAAAATCGCCTTTGTTTTATCAGGGTCTACCTCAATTCCTTTTTTTACTAACAATGAACCCAAGGAGTTTACCTGACCGTACTCTGAATGTACATTTAGCAAGATTAAGCTTGATCTGGTATTTCCGAAGTTGGTTGAATAACTTCTTCAAGTATTGGAGGTGGTCCATCGCATTTTTGGACTTGGCAATCATATCATCTACATAAACTTCAATTTCTTTGTGGATCATGTCATGAAATAATGTCACCATAGCCCTTTGATAAGTAGCACCTGCATTCTTGAGTCCAAAAGGCATTACTCTATAACAGAATGTACCCCACGGCGTAATGAAGGAAGTTTTTTCTCTATCTTCAACAGTCAGTTTAATTTGGTTATACCCTACATATCCATCCATGAAAGAATAGAGAGTATTTGTAGCGGTGTGATCTACCAGCATATCAATATGTGGTAAGGGAAAATCATCTTTTGGACTTGCACGATTTAAGTCCCAGTAATCTACGCATACTCTGATTTTTCCATTTTTCTTTATAACTGGCACAATGTTTGCCAACCATTCAGGGTATTTGGACACGATAAGAAAATTGACATCCAACTATTTTTCTACTTCCTCCTTAATTTTCAAGGACCATTCGAGCTTTACTCTTCTGAGCTTCTGCTTAACTGGCTGAAATCCCTCTTTTAGTGGTAATCTATGCTCCACTATGCTTTCATCAATTCCAGGCATATCATGGTAGGACCATGCGAACACGTCCACATACTCGTTAATAATTGTATCAACCTTTCCTCGACATCATTATCAATTTGGGTACCAATATTTACTTCCTTCTTATTATCTCCTTGTCCCAAATTGATGGCCTCAGCTTTTTCTCGATGGGGTCTGTATTGATTGAGCTTCTTTTTCCAGCGAGTCTTTGCATGTTCTGGGAAATGGTCCCCTCCTCACTGTCTGACTCAATCCGGGGAAATTGACTGTATGGTTATGCTTTGGTTTAGATTTCTTTATTAAATGTGGGAGAGGGAAAAGAATGAAAAAGAATATGAATATTATGAAAAATGCCTCGTTGTATTGATAGAAGGAAATATTTACAAAGCCCACTTTAACAAAAAATTTCGTGATCATGGGCAATGATCACGAGAGATACATCAGAAGCTTTTATTATTTTTATTATCATTATTATATTTTTTTTAACCAAAAAATGAAAAATATGATGAGCCTTAATTTGCTGATCTTCCTTATCCCATCTTTTATTCTGGCTTAGATAGAGGTTGGTCATCCACCTTTGGAGTAGATGCGTAAAAGGTAATCCACCCCGCATCTACTAAATCCTGGACCTTATGCTTTAAGGCCAAACAGTTATCTACGGAGTGTCCAGGAGCGTTTGAATGATAATTGCATTTTTCGTTTGGCTTATACCATTCTGGATATGGTGGATCTATTTTCTTGGGAGGGATGCGTGCGAGGAGTTTGGCATCCAACAATTTTAATAGCAGACTTCCATATGAGGTGGGGATTAGAGTGAATTTTCTTTCCGGTCTGTGTGACTTGGTCTGCTGCGAGGAGGAAGAAGGAGTGGCAAAGTTGATTGCATTTATGGTTCCTTCTTTCTTTTTTCCAAATCCCTTTTTAACATTTGGAGTGGAGGAATTGGAGGAAGTAGGTTGTGTAATCCTTCCATTTTCCAGTCCTTGCTCCACTCTTTCTCCTATAACTACCACATCCGCAAAAAGTGTTGACGTGTTCCCTATCATTTTGTCATAGTAGGGACCAGTAAGAGAATTGATAAACATGGATGTGGTTTCTTTGTCGGATAGAGCCGGTTCTACTTAGGCTGCTAATTCCCTCCATCGTTGGGCATATGCTTTGAAGGATTCGTCGTTTTTCTTGCTTAGTAATTGTAAATCTGCTCTATCTGGGGTCAAATCAATATTGTATTTATAACGACGAAGAAAAGCATCAGCCAGATGTCTCCAGTTTTGGACTTGCCCTCCTTCCAATTACATATACCAATTTAAGGCTGACTCAGCCAAGCTCTCCTGAAAGCAATGTATCAGGAGTTTCTCGTTGTCAGCATATGCAGCTATCTTACAGCAGTACATTGTGAGATGGATTTTGGGGCAAGTTGTTCCCATGTACTTTGGGAAGTCCGGAGTCTTGAATTTGTTGGGGAATTGGATATTTTTAACGAGGAACATATCAACTGCCTCTTTAACATCGAAGTTATGCCCTTCCATGGCTCTCAACCTCTCCTAAAGGGCAGTAATTTGTTGTTTCAATATTTCCGGAGTATGAATATGTACTGCCCTTGTGTCAGATTGGGCGTGTTCAACATTAGGTCCCTCTTCCTCTTCTTGGTGAGACGCTTGTCCACTCTGAGGACCCTCCTTGTGGAGACTTTGTTGACGCATCATTTCCATCATCTGAGCCATTTGCTCTTTCAGCGTATTAAGCTCAGTGGTGAGCTTTCAATTTTTCTCTTCTAATTGCTCCATCTTTTTAGCCTTTTGAGCACGAGTGAGGACGGGCGGAAGACCAGCCACGTTCTAAATAATTTTAAAGATTTTTATTATAGCTTTTTATTTCAAATGATTAGTGTGAGATAGATATGTCTTAGAAAATAGCTTTGGTATCTTCTTAAAAGCTTATGCTTAAGGAGTACCATACCTACCTCAGTGTGATAGTTCCCTTTTATCAAAGGTTGCCAACATACCTTAACGCACTTATCTCTTCTAGGAAGGTTATAAATGCACTTGGGTCTCTTTCGCTATTGTCTAAGGATATCTAATGCATCCTAGAATGAATGTGTTAATGTATGAAAGATTTTATTATAATGATGTTTATGCGTACTTTTCTTAATGCATTTATTTTATCTCGTAGTTTTACCACTTATTGGATGATGTGGTATGAATGATACGACTTTGTCAAAAATATTTTTATTGTAAAAGGTATTTTTATTGCTTTAAATTGTTTTTTATATTTTTTATAACCCTTTATCTCTTCTGTTGGTGAACGTGGCTACTTACCTTACAAAGAACCTGAAACCAAGCTAGCTTAAATGAAGACTGTCCGAGATAAAGTTGGTCCATTCTTATCATTTTTATTGTTTTTTAGAATTTTTACCTTTTTGTCTGTTGTATGATTAGTGTCGCCGCCGTCAAAAAGAGGCGGTCGGAGCGACGCGATGGTTTTATCGACCCTCTTGTTTTCGCGTTTTTTATTGGTGGTTACAACGTCCTTAGGTTGTCCAATAACCGGGCTAACCTAGAGACGAGGTTTTCGAAAAGTGTCCTTGAGTTGCCCGATAACCGGGCTAACCCAAGGACTTATTTATTTTGGGTTCTATGGAGTCGCCACCGATGTTTTTACCGGAAACATCGGAAAAGGGGTTTAAAAGGCGTTGGTTTTCGAAAACCAACTTTGGTCATTAGAACCAGAGTTGGGTAAGGGAGTTGGTTACGTGTAAAGGGAGTATTAGTCCCTTTACGACGCCCTTTCGGGTTCCCTATGACAGTAGGCTTATTTTATTGATAAACTAGAAAAATATACTTTTGCCCTTTTTATTCTCGTGAATTTAAAAGTATGACTACATGGCCCTATTATCTATTGCATAATTTAAGATAAAGACAGTAAAGGTGAAGGGAGAGAATTTGAACCTCCGAAGCGCGCTTTATATTAATTCTCTAAAAAAACAGGGTGCTTTATGGCAGCCCTTCACTCTACAAGGCGTCGGAAACCTCTCGAACGCCGAAAAATTACTCTTGAAAGCACTCAGAGACTCCGGAAATGCGTCGGAGGGATTCTAGAGAGAAGTTTTAGAGAGAAGGGAGAGCTATGCAGCTGTGGTGTGTGAAAATGAGGGGGGAAGAGCCCCTATTTATAGGTTTTCGCATTGTCGGATGGCGAGACCGCCGGTCTCATCCGACGAGGTCGAGACCGCCGTCTCGTCCAATGAGGCTGCCGTCTCGTTCTTCACGAGAAACGAGACGGGGTGCGGGTGAGCGAGACCGCCGTCTCGTTCTTCATAGGAAACGAGGCCGGGTCCGGGTGAACGAGACCGCCGTCTGGGTTTTGTCGGGAACGAGACCGGGGTCTCGTTAGACGAGACGGCGGTCTCGCTTGCTACGCGAGACGAAACGGCGGTCTGGGTCATCCAGAAGGCGGTCTCGTCCCTTCGAGGCGAGAAAACTTATTTTTTGACCCAAAAAACCTTCCTATCTTGGTACAGGAGCCTAATAGTCTCTCCTAGTGGCTTGTTAGGCTTCAGCCTGTCTTCAAATAGGGGATCTTCGACTTTATTTGGAGCCCGGGCAAGATTTGGGGTCTACACTGCCCCCTTTACTCGTCCGGTCGACTGCCGGCCTTCGTTGTCGGGATGATCGACCGGGGGTAAAGGAGTTGACCCTCTTGCCCGGTTGCCTTTCGGATGTCCCATCTTGTGGCGGATGATCCTCCGGGGGAGATGGTCGTGTGCCTCCGAGATACTACTTCTGACGTAGCCGATCCCTTTGGTGAACACATGGTAGAACCTCCGGATACTACTTCTGACGTAGCCGATCCTTCGGTTGATGGGTATAAACCCCCCATCAGGCTGGTACGGTCCGTTGTGTGGGACCGGATGGGCATGAACCTCCCATCAGGGTGGTACGGTCCGTTGTGTGGGACCGGATGGGTATGAACCCCCCATCAGGGTGGTAATGGCGGCTTATAGTTCATGTGGCCCATGCGCCGGTTAGGCGCTTCTCGTGTGCTGGTTGATAGGTAAAAACCCCCTATCTGGCTGGTACAGTCCATTGCGTAGGACTGGTGGTAGTGGCGGCTTACTGCTCGGGTGGCTCATGCGCCGACTCCCTGGGGAATGATTTCTGTGCTCGTGCACTTCCAGGATACTACTTCTGACGTAGCCGATCCCTTCAATGGACACGTGGTGGAACCTCCGGATACTACTCCTGACGTAGCCGATCCTTCGGTTGATGAGTATAAACCCCTCATCAGGCTGGTAGTTGCAGTCCGTTGCGCGAGACTGGATGGGTACGAGGCCCCCATCAGGGTGGTACAGTCCGTTGTGCGGGACTGGATGGGTACGAGCCCCCCATCAGGGTGGTAGTTGCAGTCCGTTGTGCGGGACTGGATGGGTACGAGCCCCCCATCAGGGTGGTACAGTCCGTTGTGCGGGACTGGATGGGTACGAGCCCCCCATCAGGGTGGTACAGTCCGTTGTGCGGGACAAGATGGGTACGAGCCCCCCATCAGGGTGGTAGTTGCATTCCGTTGTGCGGGACTGGATGGGTACGAGCCCCCCATCAGGGTGGTACAGTCCGTTGTGCGGGACCGGATGGGTATGAACCCCCCATCAGGGTGGTACAGTCCGTTATGCGGGACCGGATGGGTATGAACCCCCCATCAGGGTGGTAACTGCAGTTCGTTGTTGAGATGTGTTTTGTCTTTGTTTTTTGTCTTTTCTGGGAATTGTCGTCCGGTCTGTGCCGGGGATTCTGTTGGTGTTTGTCCAGCTTGTTGATTGTTGGGGATTCTTTGACTTTGATTTTTTTTGTGGTGATCACCCAACTCTTGTTGGTTGGTCGGGTGATTTTTGTTTGTTGGCTTTTCCTGATAGCCATCCAGCTTGTTATTTGCTGGGGATTCTTTGTTTTTGATCTTTTGGTATTTGTCATCCGACTTTGCTGGTTGTCGGGAATTTTTTGATAAGTGCCTCTTAGGTAGGCAGGAATCCTCTGGGGATTTGTTGATCTTGGTGACGCCTCTTGAGTAGGTGGATATCCATGGAGTTTTTGGTAGTGCCTCTGAGTAGGCAGATGTTCCGTTTGGAGGTGAAGACTTTTGGTTTTGCTTTTTTCTTTGCCTCTGAATAGGCTAATGTTGCTTTATGGGGACGCTGGCTCTTGCTTGGCAGGTCTTGCCTATGCATATGACATTCTGAGAATGAACTTGAAGTTTTGCCTTTGCAATAGGCTCACTGGGGATGATCTTTCTGATTGATCCACCGGGGAATTGGTTTCCTTCCCAGGGATCTAATTTTGATTTGCCCCCTGAGGGAGAAATGGAGTTTTTGACTCGTTGTTGGATGCTGTTGTTTTGAGCTGGCTTTGCCTATGATCTTATTCCGCTGGGGATGATCAAGCCTTTCCGTTGACTTTTTCTGGTGTACCTTCGTTTATAGAAGGTTAGAGCTATTTTCCTTGAAGCTCTTTATTCTGCTACAATGGTTTTGATTTCGCCTTTTTTCCGCGATGATTCTCTTTTTTATCGCGATTTTGAAATCTGGCTTTTGTGGGGATAATGCGTAAGCCTTTTTACTTTTTAGTCTCTTTTTATTACGCTGGCTTTTTCCTTTCTTTTTGGGGAAGGTCCACTAGGGATGATGTTTTATTTCTTTAGTGATCCACCAGGGAATTAGTTGACTTCCTGGGGATCTGATTTTTCTTTTCTAGGAATGGAGTCTTGGCTCCTTGATTGATGTTGATGCGAGCTATACTTGTGAAGCTCTTATTCCATTGGGGGATGGGAATTTCTGATTCCTTTTTTTGTTGAATTTTGTTGGAGATCCACTTGAGGATTTTTATTCGGCCCTCTCTGTCATGGCCCTTTTGGACATCCACTGGGGATGCAAGGTTTTTTCCTTTTTTCTCTTTATGTTGAGCCCTTGATGGTATGGAGACTGGACTCTTTTGATTGTTGGTGATGATGGGCTCTTGAAGCCTTTATTTTCCATTGGGGAGTGTGGAGGCGACTTTGGGTGAGTGTGCTCGATGACTCATGTGGTGGTAATGCTGAGCCGTGAGGAGTGTTTTTGTGTTGCCTCTAGAGTAGGCAAGGATCCTCTTGGGGATAACTAAGCCTTTCCGTTGGCTTTTCTTTTATGATGTTTGATGATTGTGCCCTCTTTTATTGGGTGATGATTGGAGCTTTGGCTTCTGGAAGCTTCTTATGACAACTCGTTCTTCTTATTACTTCCTTGTGCCTTCTTTTCTGGGTAGAAGGATGGTAGCTGAACCTCTTGATTTTTGGAAGCTCTTATTTTGATGAGTTGCTTGATTGACAACTTGCTCCATTTTCTTGAAGGCTTTATTTGGAGACTCAGTCTCAGTGATCCTGTTTTCAATCACAAACATGGAGCTATTCTCCTTATATGCATGAATGCTTTTTGTTTTTTGTTATTTGTCTGAAGTAATTTTTATTTCTTTCATTTTTGACATTGACAAAGTCGTTTTGTGCGACTACTTGTGTGTGGATGCCCTAAATGCAATCTATTCTTTTTTATTGATGCATCTAGAAAAGTGACTGGCATTCTCCTGCTGGACTTTTTATGATTATGATGAAGGACCCCTCTCTTTTATTCATTTTTTGGTTTAGCCCTATCTTTTGCCTAGACCGCCCTTTTGGGGTTTTCGGTCTAGCGGGCTGCCTTAATTCTTGCCTAGGATATCTTAGCGGGCTTTTTCCTTTTTTATGAATGCCCTAACTTTTGCCTAGACCGCCCTTTGCGGGTTTTCGATCTAGCAGGCTACCCTAACTTTTGCCTAAGAATCTCCTAGCAGGCATTTATTCTTTTTATTGTCATTTTACTTTCTCTTCTTTTTTTTGAGAGATAGGAGCCTATCATATGCATGCAATGTTTGTGATATGCATCCTATAATACTATTTCAATTAATTTTTCAAAAGGATTAACCAATGTGCTTTTACTTCTGATGAGCTTCTGACATTATGTGCTTTCGTCGATAGGGATAGGCTGTACCCATTTTGCCGTCTTCGATATGACCGAAGAATGATTGTGTTGATTTCAGAGCGCCTTGCCATGTCAGTGCGCCCCTCCCTTTCCTTAGGGATGTCAATCCTCCTATTGATTACTATCTCCACATTTCCCTACTAATTACTAGAATGCTGTAGTAGTAAGGGTCAAGAGAAGAGAAAGAAGAGGATATTTAATTCAAAGGCTTGTGTTTTAGAATTGTTTTATTTTGACAAAAAATGGTTTTTGTAAGCACGGCTAGCCAAGGTTGGTTAGAGTGTTTAGGCTAGTTTAAACAAACGTTTTGTTTATGGAGTGGCGTCTTATTCTATGGCGCTTGCTATGACTGATTGACTTCCCTAGTCTGCCCTTTGGGTCTTCAGCCTAGGATGTTGTGCTATGTCCTAACTTTTGTCTAGGTTTCATTTTTCTTGTTTTGGAAACCTAGCGGACTTTATTTTGTAACCCTAACTTTTGCCTAGGCTACCCTTTATGGTTGTTCGGGTTTCCTAGCGGGTTTACCCTAGCTTTTGCGTAGCCCCCTTTTATGGGTTTCCTACCGGGTATCTTGCTCTCTCTTTTTGGCCTTTAGCTTTTATGGGCTTCTTTTGATTTTTGTTTTCTTTTTGCACAACATTGGCAAAACACGGCTTTACCTATGACGAGGTAAAACTTTAATTTGTGTTTCTAGTCAATCAGTGGTGATGGATTTGACTTGACTTTTACTTTGGTTATTGGCGCTGTCTGATTACTTTGACGAACTTTTGAAAACGTTTGCTTAAACATGGTTATTAATGAGGTTTGGACATTAATAGCAAGAAGAGAAGCAGATAGTAAGAATGACATTCTTTGTAATTAATAGGGAAATATGTGCCCTACAATGCTCGGGGGTCGGGCTAGCCCCGAGGAGTAATCTCTAATAGTCATTGGATTTATAAACCCTAAGAATCAGAAGGAGAACACCTAATGACTAAAGTCGCTTTTGACGCTTGAACCCCTCTATATGGGAAAATCTAATTCGAGCTGCAGAGGGGAGACTTCCCTTTTCTCCATGTAGCTTGTTCCTTTGTAGGATTATGCTTCAAAGGATTGTCTTTAAAATCTGGTGGCTCCTTATTCCTTGAGAGTTTCTAATGAGCCCTTGGTTTGGGCGGCATCCATATTTCCTCATCATGTGGGCCACCTTCATATTGTTAGGGAAGTCTTTTCATATTGGCAAAAGATATTTCTAAGGTCCTCTTCCGCCGCCTCCATTCAAGGTAGGGCAGACGATTTGCTGATCTGAATGTTGTCTCTAGCTCAAACTATGACTAGCTTGTCGCCTACCCTGAGCTTGTCTCTTTGGCGGAGCGTTGAAAGAATTGCCTCAGCGTCGTGAATCCAAAGTCTACTCAGTTTCCTCTTTGGATTATGCTTCCTTCGGTCTTATTATTTTTCCTTTATTCTTGGGAGCATAGCTCCTGGGGGTGTAGATTTTTCCATTTCTTGTTATGCCCCCAATGCCGGCTATGCTGGAGATATTTTTATTGATGGATGATGTTTATGTGTATCTCCATGGTACAACTCTATTTGGTTCGAGACATAAATAAATGTAACGGCATCCTTGCCCCCTCTTCCTTATTGACTTGGATATCCAATGGTCGGGACTTGTTATCCTCCTTGGGCGGATCAACCGTTGGAAAAAAACTTGACGACGAGATGTTTTGCTCTTCATCTTATTCTGATTCGTGGAAAGCACATCGACTAATCCTTTCTTTTTATTATCTTATTATTATTAAAGTGAGAATGAATGCAATTTATGAATGCAGTAGACGTTTGAAGAGATGATGAAAACAAACAATTTTATTTATTTCATCCAGACAGTGTACATTCCTCAATGCAATGTTTTGAAGTGCATTTTTTTGAAAGCGGAGAAGCCTAAATGAATCCATAGGCGGGTAAATATTTCTATTTATTTTCTCTCTTTTTTTTTTGTGCATGGCATGTGAATGCCCTACCCTCTTTTCATGGTATTGAGGAATGTTCACTTTCTTCAATTGTCTATTGTTAGATGCATGAGGATGAAGCTTGGTGGATGCATGTATGCAAGTGTTTGTTTTTTCCTGAACATTATCATGTTTTATTTTCTAACATGATGTATGATAGTGTTTGGGATTTTGTGTGTTTTTTTTTTGTATGCGGATGAGGGCGTGCAAAAAAATTTTTATTGAATGATATATGAGATGGATATTCCTTAAGACAATGGCTTAGGTATCCTCCTTAAAGCTTACGCTTTGTGGGGTATCCTACCCACCTCGGTGTAATGGTTCATTCCCCATCATAGATTTTGTCAAGTATAATGGCAATCGCCATCACATCTTAGTACACTTGTCCCTTCCTTATCGCGAAGGTCAAAAATGTGATCGGGGCCTCTTTCGCCATTGTCTTAGGGATATCTAGTGGTCCCTAGAATGAATGTATCTATGCATGCACCAGTACAAAAGGGCAGCAGATGTTCAAAGTGGCATAACTTTTGACTGGGATGTCCGATTTAGACGCACAATATATCAAATCGAAGAGAAAAGGGTGAAGAACAAGGCTGCAAATTCCCTAGGGGATTTGGCCCAGTAATTTTCCCAAAAAACACCTCTAAGACTCATTTTTTGGAGGTTTATGATGCGTATGCAGACTCTCCTTATTTCTTATGCATTTATTTTTTTTCTCTTGGTTTTTCCACTTATGACATGATGCAATATGAATGGCACGACTTTGTCAAAATTTTTCTAAATGTTTTTGATTATTTTATTTATTTTGGATTTATATATTTTTATTTTTTATTTTTTATTTTTATAGCCTTTTATCTCTTCTGTCGGACTGCGTGGCTACTTAGCTTACAAAGAACCTGAAACCAGGCTAGCTAAAAGGCAGACTGTCCGAGATAAAATATAGCTTTATGCGAAAGGGTTATTTAGCGTCCCTTATCTCTTTTGTCGGAACTGCGTGGCTACTTAGCTTGCAAAGAACCTGAAACCAGGCTAGCTAAAAGGCAGACTGTCCGAGATAAGGGTGTTTATTTGTGAAATATATTTTTGTGATTTTGTTCTGTTGTTTGTTTATGCTATGCAATCAAATGCAACAAACAAATGCGCATACAATTCACTCATCCGCGAACAGGCGAGAAGTCGTTTTAATCACGAGGTAGGGTTTTCCTGCAGAAAAGTGCATTGGCAAGGGTTGGTTCTAACTGTTCTCACCAGGCTAAGGCCCCCAAGGTGCCCCCATTATAGGGTCCCCACTCTCCAGCCGTCCGACCATGCTCAACACTAAGGCCAGAGTCGGTCTTGTTGCCAAAAGAGGAAGGTTATCACCTTGAGTGGTGGTTTCCGATCACACTGGTGGGCACAAGGCCCTAACTGCAGCGAACCGTACCTGCCACCCACTCCCTATGGTTATCTCACTTGCCCCCGGGTATAGGAGGAATTGTAGTGTGCAAAGGTTTTGTGTGCAGTTTGTATTTCAATCAATTTGCGGAAGTATAAACAAACAACAGTTTATTGAAAGCCAAACAATAAAACATGTTATAATACAAGGTAGGGTAAAAAGTGTTATTTTCTTGGTTTATTTATTGTTTAAGCCGGCCCATCACTAAATGGGATTAACTCTCTAGGCTTCCCCAGTGGAGTCGCCATCTGTCGCCGCCGTCAAAAAGAGGCGGTCGGAGCGACGCGATGGTTTTATCGACCCTCTTGTTTTCGCGTTTTTTATTGGTGGTTACAACATCCTTAGGTTGTCCGATAACCGGGCTAACCTAGAGACGAGGTTTTCTAAAAGTGTCCTTGAGTTGCCCGATAACCGGGCTAACCCAAGGACTTATTTATTTTGGGTTCTATGGAGTCGCCACCGATGTTTTTACCGGAAACATCGGAAAAGGGGTTTAAAAGGCGTTGGTTTTCGAAAACCAACTTTGGTCATTAGAACCAGAGTTGGGTAAGGGAGTTGGTTACGTGTAAAGGGAGTATTAGTCCCTTTACGACGCCCCTTTCGGGTTCCCTATGACAGGCCGGCTTATTTTATTGATAAACTAGAAAAATATACTTTTGCCCTTTTTATTCTGCGGAATTTAAAAGTATGACTACATGGCCCTATTATCTATTGCATAATTTAAGATAAAGACAGTAAAGGTGAAGGGAGAGAATTTGAACCTCCGAAGCGCGCTTTATATTAATTCTCTAAAAAAATAGGGTGCTTTATGGCAGCCCTTCACTCTACAAGGCGTCGGAAACCTCTCGAACGCCGAAAAATTACTCTTGAAAGCACTCAGAAACTCCAGAAATGCGTCGGAGGGATTCTAGAGAGAAGTTTTAGAGAGAAGGGAGAGCTATGCAGCTGTGGTGTGTGAAAATGAGGGGGGAAGAGCCCCTATTTATAGGTTTTCGCGCTGTCAGATGGCGAGACCGCCGGTCTCGTCTGACAGGGTCGAGACCGCCGTCTCGTCCAATGAGACCGCTGTCTCGTTCTTCACAGGAAACGAGACCGGGGTCTGGGTGAACGAGACCGCCGTCTCGTTCTTCGTAGGAAACGAGACCGGGGTCTGGGTGAACGAGACCGCCGTCTGGGTTTCGTCGGGAACGAGACCGGGGTCTCGTTAGACGAGACGGCGGTCTCGCTTGCTACGCGAGACGAAACGGCGGTCTGGGTCATCCAGAAGGCGGTCTCGTCCCTTCGAGGCGAGAAAACTTATTTTTTGACCCAAAAAACCTTCCTATCTTGGTACGGGAGCCTAATAGTCTCTCCTAGTGGCTTGTTAGGCTTCAGCCGTCTTCAAATAGGGGATCTTCTGACTTTATTTGGAGCCCGGGCAAGATTTGGGGTCTACAATTAGCCTATGCCAATGCATCAATACAAATGCAGCAAACGAATGCACACACAATTCACTCATCCACGAGTAGAGCCACGCTTATTTAATCACGAGGTAGGGTTTTTCTATAGAAATGTGCTTGGTTAAGGCGGTTCTAAACTATTCTCACCAAGGCCAAAGGTCCCCAAGGTGCCCCCATTATAGGGACCTCTCAATCTCTCAGTCTTCGGATCATGCATGAAACTCCGTGTCGACATCCTTGGACCAAAAGAAGAGAGTTATCACCTTGAGTTGGTGGTTTTCCGACAACGGTTGTAGCCCCGTGTGCCAACAAGCTGGTTGTATCTGCCACCCACTCCCTATAGGTATTCACTCTTGCCCCCGGGTATAGAGGGACTGTAGTGTGCAAGCGTTTTTTTGTACAGTTTGTATTTCAGACAATTTGCAGAAAATAATCATACAGCAGTTATTAAAGTCATACAATAAAACATACAAAGGAGGGTAAAGGCATAATTTCAAATCTTTACTTAGTTTGGATTTATCCGTCACTAAATGGGATCAGCTCTCTAGCTTCCCCAACAGAGTCGCCATCTGTCGCCATCGTCCGTTCTGACGTCTAGGGACATCTTGAATGTTTATGCGAGCGATCAAAATAAGATGGTTTAGACTTGCGTTTTGTATTTAAAATATGATCATTGCTTCCGAGGTGCTCAACAACTGAACTATCCTCTAATAAAAGCAAGGTTTTCTGTAAAAAGGTTCTATGAAGTCGCCACCAATGTTTTGACCATAAACATTAGAAAAGGATAAAAAGGCGTTGATTTTAAGAAAAACCAAACTTGGCCATTATAACTAGAGTTAGGTAAGGGAGTTAGTTACGCGTGGGGAAGGTGTTAACACCCCCCACGACGCCCCTTTCGGGTTTCCTATGACGGATTAATTCATAAAGTAAAGATTAAGAGAAATTACGCTATTACCCTATTTTATTACACAATATTAAAAATGGCTATCTACATGATTCTATTTTCTATTGCATACAGAAAGCAGTAAGTAAAGCAATAAAAACGAAGAGAAGTGAAAAGAACCTCCGTAGCAAGCTTTTATTATAAATCTTCAACTCTGAGGATGTGTTTTGGCAATCCCACGCACTACACAATCTCTCCTCGCCGAATACAGGAACGAAACTAAAAAAACTTTAAGAAGAATCGAATGTCGGAAGAAACTTCCTAAACCGATTGTTACCTTATAGGCAATCGGAGAGATCATTCGAAAGAGAGAGACAGAAGAGAAGAGTCAGGTGTGTGAAAAAACGTCATCTAATGTCCCTATTTGTAGTTTTTTCAGCCAGCCAGCTGGAGACGAACGTTTAGGGTCCAGAAAACAGGGACAACAGTCTGCAAAGTTTTGGACGGCCGTCTGGAAGTTGGGACGACCGTCTCAGGTTGTTTGTTTTTTGGGTGAGACGCGCGTCTCACATCTGGGACGTGCGTCTCGCTTGTTTGGGACGACTGTCTTACTTTCTGGGACGGCTGTCTCGAGTGTTTTGGTCAAATTTTGTGTTCTAGGGCTCACGGAAAGCTTTCCTTTCTTCAGACGGAAGCCGGTTGATGCCGATGGACGTCCACCAAAGCTTTACCCACCTTCAGAGCGAAAGTCTTCTGGTCTTTATTGAGAGGCCGGGCAAAATTAGGGGTCTACAGTGAGCGTAAGCTTCAGGATGATACTAAAGTCATTGTCATAAGGCATATCTATCCCACACCAATCATTCATTTTAAGTAATAAAATTCATTTTTGCATTCTAGAAAGTGGTTGGTCTTCCTGTGGTCCGAACCTGTGCACAAAAGGCTAAAGTAGTGGAGCAGCTGGAGGAATAGAACTGTAAACTCACTACTGAGGTCAACTCCTGTAGACCCCTAATTTTGCCCGGTCTCTCAATAAAGGCTAAGGAGACTTCCTATAACAAGACAAAGCTCGCCCGACATCTCAATAAAAGGCCAAAGAAGACTTCCTATATGAAGATAAAGCTTCAACGGGCGTCTATCGGCATCAACCGACGTCCGAATAAAGAAAGGAAAGCTTCCCGAGGGTCCCAGAACACAAAAGCTGGCCAAAACAAGTTAAGACAGTCGTCCCAAGCTTCCCTGGCCAAGTGGGACGGCCGTCCCAAGTGAGACTGGTCGTCCCACTCTTCGAGGGGTGGTCCCAAAGGTAAAATATTCAATTGAGACGGTCGTCCCAACCCAGATGGCCGTCCCAAATTGCCAGGCTGCGAAAACTATAAATAGGAGGCTCATTTGCCACTTTTTCACACACCAGACAACTCCTAGTACTTGTCTTTTCTCTTCCTTCTTCGAATGAACTCTCTGATTACCTTAATAAGGTAACAATCAGTTAAGGAATCATATTCCAGCATTCGATTCTTCTGTAAAAATTTAGTCGAGTCGATCTTGTATTCGTAGAGGAGAGTCTTTGTAGAGCGGGGGATTGCCAAAACGCATCCTCACAGTTAAAAGATTCGCAATTCAAAGCTTGCTACGGAGGTTCTGTTCAATTCTCTTCTCCTTTACTGCTTTATTTATTACTTTATGTATGCAATATGAAATAAAGTCATGTAGATAGCCATTTTTAATATTATGCAATAAAATAGGGTAATCGCGTAATTTCTCGTAATCTTCACATAATGAATGAATCTGTCATAGGGAACCCGAAAGGGGCGTTGTGGGGTGCTAACACCTTCCCCACACGTAACTAACTCCCTTACCCAACTCTGGTTATAATGGCCAAGTTTGGTTTTTATTAAAATCAACGCCTTTTTATCCTTTTCCAATGTTTATGGTCAAAACATTGGTGGCGACTCCAAAAGAACCCCTTTTCGAAAACCTTGCTTTTATTAGAGGATAGTTCAGTTGTTGAGCACCTCGGAAGCAATGAACATATTTAAAAATAAAAATGCGAGTCTAAACCATCTTTTTGCGACCGCTCGTATAAACGTTCGAGATGTCCCTGGACGTCGGAACGGACGACGGCGACAACTCGTTAAGAGAATAAATGGCACAGATGATGGAATTAATGCGCTAGCAAAACCTTAATAAGGGTGAGACTCATTGCGATCATGCTTCTCACCATGAGGAGGAAGAAGAAGGGGAATTCTTCTATGAACAGAAGGCCCCCGTGCAGTCTGAAGCAAGGGCGGTACTTATCCAGCCCCCTGAAGTCTCCAAGCAAGAAATCTTCGCCTTGGAAGAGAGATTGAGGGCCATGGAGGGGCACAACTTCAACGTAAAAGAGGCAGCTGATATGTGCCTCGTTAGGAACATCTACTTCCCTCTAAAGTTTAAAGTCCCAGACTTTCCGAAGTACACGGGAATGACTTGTCCCAAGAGCCATCTTACCATGAATTGTCGTAAGATGACGACATATGCTGATAATGAGAAACTCCTGATACATTGCTTTTAGGAGAGCTTAGCTAATTCAACCTTGAGCTGGTATATGTAATTAGAAGGAGAACAAGTCCATACTTGGAGATAGCTGGCAAATGCCTTCCTCCGTCGCTATAAGTATAACATCAACCTGACCTCGGACAGGTCAGATTTGCAAATGCTAACCAAGAGAAGCAACGAGGCTTTCAAGGTGTATGCTCAACATTGGAGAGAGTTGGCCGCTTAGGTAACCTCAAGAACTTCCCTCATGAGTAACCTCAAGAACTTCCCACATTTCCTTGGCAGATTTGCGTTGAGAAACCCTGAAAAACTCATCCATGTTTAATGCAGAAGTAATTATGTTTTTAGCAGTACAATCACTTTGAACTTTTCTTTTTTCTTCATCATTTAAGCTAGACCATTTTTTTTCTGTAATTAATGGATCATTAACAATTACATCTCAAACATTTCTATCAATAGATTCAATAAAGGTCTTCATCCTAATCTTCCAAAATGGATAATCTATACCACAAAATAGTGGATGTCTATTAATAGAAGCTCCCTCAGAAAAAGGTAAATTGTTTTCAACCATGAAAGATTTGGACCGAAAGTCTTGAGTATTTTTCAAGACCCTTGCTCTTGATACCAATTGTTAGAAAAGAAGGCTGAGATCAAGAGGGCGGTGGGTGAATTAATCTTTGAAAGATTTTCGCAATTTACAGATTATCTATTTCAGAGATTAAGAGTTCTGACCAGTTCTTGAATCAAGCAAAACAAGCAATTGAAATAAAGACAGTAGCAGAATTAAAGAGAGTAAGGTTTAGAGAAATACAACCAAGATTTATACTAGTTCACCCAATCCCAGGGCTACATCCAGTTCTTAGCCAAATTCCAGCTGAGTTCCACTAGATTGAATGTTTTACAGATTACAGATTCCAATCACACACCCAACCTACCACATGAACCAAAATTCCAGTCCTTGCACCTAAACCTTTACCAAGTGTCACCGCCGTAAAAAAGAGGCGGTCGAAGCGATGCGATGATTCCGAATTTTCCATTTTTTGCGTTTTTATGGGTGAGGTTACAATGCCTTTAGGTTGTCCGATAACTGGGCTGAACCTAAGGGCGAGGTTTTCGAAAGGGTGTTCTTAGATCGTCCGATAACCAGGCTAACCTAAGAACGAATTTGAAAGGGTTCTTATAAATTCGTCACCGATGTTTTTACCGGACACATCGAAAAAGGAGAGAAAAGGCGTTGGTTTTTGAAAACCAACTTTGGTCGTTAAAACCAGAGTTGGGTAAGGGAGTTAGTTACGTGTAAGGGAAGTGTTAGTTCCCTTACGACACCCCTTTCGGGTTCCCTATGACAGGCTAGTTATTTTATAAATAAACTTTTGAAAATGACGCTTTTACTCTTTTATTCGCGAAATTAAAATAATGACTACATGACCCTAATAGCTATTGCACAATTTAATATAAGTAAAAAGGCAGTAAAAGAGAGGGAGAGAGTGAAGAAACCTCCGAAGCAAGCTTTTGATTAATTCTCTTGAAAAATAGGGTGCATTTTGGTAGCCCTTCGCTCTTACAACGCCGAAATTACTCTCAAAAATGCTATATAAAGTTCTCTTAGACACTCAGAAACTCCAAAAATGCTTCGGAGGGACTCTAGGAGAAGAATTTGAAGAAAGTGTAGAAGGGAAAGTGGAAGAACTGTGTGAAATGAGGGGGGAGCGCTCACTATTTATAGGGATTCACGCCTGTCAGGTCGAGACGGCCGTCTCGATTGGCAAGGTCGAGACGACCGTCTCGCCATTCAGGAAGATGGTCTCGACTTGTTTAAGTGGCAAGATGGCGGTCCCGAAAGGTGAGACGGCGGTCTCGACTCCTGAAGGCGAAAATCCTTATTTTTATACAAAAAATACTCCCTACTCTAATATGGGGCCTAATAGTCTCTCCTAGTGGCTTTTTAGGCTTCGTCCATCTTCGAATAGGAGGTCTTCTCCTCTTATTTTGAGGTCGGGCAAGATTTGGGGTCTACACCAAGAACCAACTTCCAGTTCTTGAACCAACCTGCAGCCAAATTCCAGCTACAGAACCAGTGCCCAACAATTCCAGACACCCAACATACAGTAAAGAAATGTAAAGAAACAAAGAGAAGAAACTAGAACAATCAAACCCGAATTATGCAGCTCTGCAAAATGAGTTTCTTCACAAAAGGAATGCAAAATTTTGTTAGAATCGCGCAGCAAAATGTTTGTGTTTCTGGATAAAAACCAAGAGGGGGGATGAATTGGTTTCTTAAACAAAAATTAGGTTTTAAAATTTTCCCCAAATTTTACCGATTAAAATGTTGTGTAAACATAAATAGAGTAAGGATAGAGTCTTACACAGAAGATTTATACTGGTTCGGATCAAAAGACCCTATGTCCAGTTGCTAATCACTCAAACAGAGGATTAACGCTATCATTATAATCAAGTTTTATAAACAGATAACAATTGAAAAGATAAGGTAAAGAAAACACCTCTCTTGAGTCACACAAGAGATGAAGAACAACTTTCCCTAGAGACGGCACAACACACAATCCACCAAGAAAACCCACTTAGTGATTCTTATCGCTTCTAGCCCACACTAGGTTCCAAAAGCCCCTTTTTCCTCCAACAAACAGTTCTCTGGCAGTCACAACTCTCAATTTTTGTTTGAAAAAGGTTGTTCACTTTGTAGAGAGCCTTAGAGAACCTTAAGTAGACGGATTAGGGTTTGGGAATTGGGGATTTTCGAAACCTGATGAATTGGGACTAGGGTTTTCGAAACTTGTGTTAGAAATGTAGGCTGAGATCAAGAGGGGGGTGAATTGATCTTTGAAAGATTTTCGCAATTTACAGATTATCTATTTCAAAGATTAAGAATTCTGACCAGTTCTTGAATCAAACACAGCAAACAATCAAAGTAAAGGCAATGACAAAATTAAAGAGAGAAAGGTTTAGAAAGATACAACCAATATTTATATTGGTTCACCCAATCCCAGGGCTACGTCCAGTTTCCAGCCAAATTCCAGCTGGGTTCCACTAGATTGAACGTTTTACAGATTACAACTTCAATCCCACACTCAATCTACCACAAGAACCAAAATTCCAGTCCTTGCACCTAAACCTTCACCAAGAACCAAATTCCAGTTTTTGAATGATTAGAAATGTAGGCTGAGATCAAGAGGGGGGGTGAATTGATCTTTGAAAGATTTTTGCAATTTACAAATTATCTATTACAAAGATTAAGAATTTTGACCAGTTCTTGAATCAAACACAACAAGCAATCAAAGTAAAGGCAGTGACTGAATTAAAGAGAGAAAGGTTTAGAAAGATACAACCAAGATTTATACTGGTTCACCCAATCCCAGGGCTACGTCCAGTTTCCAACCAAATTCCAGCTGGGTTCCACTAGATTGAATGTTTTACAGATTACAACTTCAATCCCACACTCAATCTACCACAAGAACCAAAATTCCAGTCCTTGCACCTAAACCTTCACCAAGAACCAAATTCCAGTTCTTGAACAACCCTGCAGCCAAATTCCAGCCACAGAAACCAGTGCCCACAATTCCAGGCACCCACAATACAGATAAAGAAAGTAAAGAAACAAAGAGAAGAAACTAGAACACCCAAACCAGGTTTATGCAGCTCTGCGAGAATGAGTTTCTTCTCCAAAAGAATGCAAATATTTCCTCAAGAAAGAACTTCTATGAACTTCACAAAACTAGTGCGATTCTCTCTTGAAAGTAGCACTTATGATTGCTTGATTGATTGCCAAAAGATGTGTTTGAAAATGTTCAAGCAACTCGTTTATATAGAAGTTTTTCAAAACTATTGGTTTATTTAATCTGTTAAAATAATTTTTTAATATGTTAAAAGTTTTGTTTTAATCTGCTAAAACTTCTTTTAATCTGTTAAAATGTTCTTGATTATTTTCCAAATTTGTTTTAACTGATACGACAACGTTTATATCAATTAAAACTCTTCGTAAACAATCTTCCAAATTGTTTTAATCGATTGCTTCGTCTTTCAATCGATTAAAATACTGCAAAACATTCTTATAAACTTTTCTAAGTGATTTTAACTTATAACAATTTGTTTTAATCGATTAAAACACTTTGAAAAAAGTTCACTTAGTTATTTTAATCGATTGAAACACATTTTAATCGATTATAATTCTGCCAAAAGATTTTATAAAACTTTCTAAGTTATTTTAAGCGATAGCAAGCTTGTTTTAATCGATTAAAACATTCTGGAAAAACCTCTTAGTTGTTTTAATAGATTATTTCGCATTTGTATCGATTAAAATACTCGACAAAACAACTTTCAAAACAATTCAAGTTATTTCAATCGATTATTTCGAGTTTGTATCAATTAAAATTCCGCGAGAACACTTTTCAAAATATTCTAAGTCATTTTAATCGATTATATCAATTCTATATCAGTTAAAAAATACTGGCAGAAGGTTTTCAAAAATCCTTCTAATGAAAACAATCGATTATTTCGAAAACATATCAGTTAAAAACCTATTACAAAAGTGTTAAGAACATTTTAGTTGATAAAGCTTGTTAAAATAGTTAATTAAAAACCTTTTAACAAAAATACTTTGTTTTTAACCATTTAAACCCATTTTAGAGGCATTTGCAAAATCTTTTAAATGAAGAGACCTCATGCAGCAGAGAGATAAAAATGATTATACCTAACTTGGGATGCGGACTCACTAATCACACTACCCTTTTATCTAAGTGACCTTTGAATGCCACAAAGTAGCCTTTGACTTCATTTTTTACTTCATCAAATCAACAAGATCTTTGCCAAAGTAATTCAATAAGATCTTCATCACTTTCAGTCTCCCCCTATTTGATGAAGACAAATACCTCTTTGAATAATATCTCTGTAGAAGAAGTCACTTGAATATATAGATTAGTGATATTCAAAAATTAATCATTTTCCCATCTCTCCCCCTATATTACTACTCCCCCTATATTACTACTCCCCCTAAATAAGGAAAATCAATATTAAAAGCAAAGCAATTATTTCTCCCCCTTTTGACTTCATCAAAAATAGGGAACAGAGGAACAAAGCAAATACAATGCATGATATGTATCAAAATTTTTGTTTTTGAAAAACAGTAAAAGATTTGAACAAGATACCTTACTCATGTAAAGACCAATCAAAGTTGATTCAAACTTATCTTCATTAACACGTTTGTAATGAATACAATTAACACGTGTAAAGATAAAGGAACCATGCTTTAGTAGCATGTTACAAGAACAACCATTAACTAAAGCCTTTAATTTTTCTTTCCAGAGTAATAATCGATTAAAAACAGGACAAAATCAATTAAAATGATCCTGTTACTAGTTTTAATCGATTAAAATAATGTTTTAATCGATTAAAAGAGTGATGAATTTCAAAAGTTTGAAACATAAGTTGATTTAATCGATTAAATCGACATTTAATCGATTAAAATAGTAAGAGAAATGTTGTATAAGTGCTTTTAATCGATTTAAAGCTTGTTTTTATCGGTTAAAACAACCAGTTTTGAAAACTAAGTAATGTTTGATGCATCTAAAATGCCTAATTCAGTTCAGATTTTGTAAAAACGATCACGAGCAAGAGGTTTTGTAAAAATATCTGCTAGTTGTTTTTCAGTTTCTATAAAGAAAATTTCACAATCACCTTTCAAAACATGATCTCTAATGAAATGATGTCTAATTTATATATGTTTTGTCCTAGAATGTTGAATTGGATTTTTAGTTAACATAATGGCACTAGTATTATCACATAAGAGAGGAATTTTTCTGAGAATTAAACCATAATCCTCAAGTTGTTGTTTGATCCAAAGAGATTGAGCGCAACAACTTCCAGCTGCAATGTACTCGGCTTCGGCTGTAGAAAGGGCAACACATGATTGCTTTTTACTATGCCATGAGATTAGACTGCTTCCAAGGAGATGACAGGTGCCACTGGTGCTTTTCCAATCAAGCTTACAACCTGAAAAATCTGAGTCAGAGTATCCAATTAAATTTAGTTTGGACTCACCAGGATACCATAACCCAACATTTAAAGTTCCTTTGAGATATTTGAGGATTCTTTTTGCAGCAGTAAGATGAGATTCTTTTGGTGCAGATTGAAACCTGGCACACATACAAACACTAAACATAATGTCAGGTCTACTTGCTGTTAGATATAGTAAAGAACCAATAAGCCCTCTATATTTAGTTTCATCAACAGGTTTTCCTTTTTCATCAGAATCAAGATAGCAATTTGTGGACATTGGTGTTGATGCTTCTTTGCAATGTTCCCTCTTAAATTTCTTTAAAATTTCTGTGCAGTATTTAGATTGATGAAGAAAACTTCCTCCTTGAAGTTGTTTAACTTGTAATCCAAGATAGTAGTTGAGTTCCCCCATCATAGACATCTCAAATTCTCCCTGCATATCTTTGATAAAATCATTATCTTGGGGCTTGTTTGAGACCGTACAAAGCTTTCTTTAATCTATAAACATATTCTGGATGAATATGATCTTCAAAACCAGGTGGTTGTGTAACAAAAACTTCTTCATTCAAGTAACCATTTAAGAAGGCACTTTTGACATCCATTTGAAATAACCTGAAACTTTTTATTGAAGCATAAGCAAGTAAAAGTCTAACAGCCTCTAATCTAGCAACAGGAGCATATGTTTCATCAAAATCAATTCCTTCTTGCTGATTATACCCTCTAACAACTAATCTGGCCTTTTTTCTAGTAATTATACCATTTTCATCCATTTTATTTCTAAAAACCCATTTTGTTCCTACAATATTGGCATTATCTGCTTTTGGAATTAATTCCCATACTTCATTTCTTGTAAATTGATTTAATTCATCATGCATAGCATTAATCCAGTTATTATCCTTTAATGCATCAGATATGGTTTTTGGTTCAATTTCATGTGATTGCAGAATTTATTTAAAGATCTTCTAGTGGAAACTCCCAGATTTATTTCACCAATGATGTTGTCTATTGAAAGATTTCTTGGAGTCTTCCATTCTTTAGGCAACTGCTCTTCAGATTCTTCAATATCTTCTACCTATTTTTGAAAAAACTGTTGATTCTGTCAGTTTTAACTGATACATTTTTTCAGTTAAAACATCATCTTCTGTATTATACTCAGCATTATTCTGCATACTTGGGTTAGTCTCATCAAATACAACATGAACAGATTCTTCTATAGTATTTAGCCTTTTGTTAAAGATTCTATAAGCATGGCTATTCAATGAATATCCCAAGAAGATACCTTCATCTGATTTGGAATCAAACTTTCCAAGATTTTCCTTTCCATTGTTTAAGACAAAAACTTTACATCCAAATACTCTAAAATAGTTTATATTAGGCTTTTTACCTTTGTATAATTCCTAGGGGGTTTTCTTAAGAAAAGGTTTGATTAAAACACGGTTTAATACATGGCAAGCAGTACTAACGGCATCAGCCCAAAAATATTTTGGTAATGCTTTCTCATTAAGCATTGTCCTAGCTAACTCTTCAAGAGAACGATTTTTTCTTTCAACTACACCATTCTGTTGAGGAGTTATAGGAGCAGAAAAATTATGCTTAATACCATGTTTATCACAAAATTTATTGAAATTTTCATCTGAAAACTCTCCCCCATGATCACTTTGAATACAAGAGATGAAATAGCCTTTTTCATTTTGAATTTGTTTCGCAAATTTCTTAAACATATGGAAAGTATCAGATTTTAATTTTGAAAGTGATGAAGATCTTATTGAAATACTCTGACAAAGATCTTGTTGATTTGATGAAGTCAAAGATAAAGTCAAAGTCAACTTTGTAGCGGTCAACAGTCACTTAGATAAAAGAGTAGAGAGATTAGTGTGTCCGCAGCTATGCTTAGGTATAATCATTTTTATCTTTTCTGCTGCATGAGGTTTCTTCACTGAAAAGATTTTGCAAAATGCCTCTAAAAACGTTTAAACAGTTAAAAACAAAGTATTTTAACAAAACCTTTCTTAAACAAGTTTTTAATTGATATAATTTCGATATAACCGGTTGTTTTCATTAAAGAAAGTTTTGAAAACCTTCTGTCAGTGTTTTAACTGATAAAACTTCGAAATAACCGATTAAAATCACTTAAAATGTTAAGAGAAGTGTTTTTGCAGTATTTTAATCGATACAACTTGGTTTTAATTGATTAAAACCACTTAGAGTTCAGTATGATCGATCAGAATGCAATTATGACCGATCAGAATCAGATATGATCGATCAGAATTGAGTTATGACCGATCAGAACTTTTTCAATCGATTAAAACTCGTTTCAATCGATTAAAACAACTTAGAAAATTTCTACACAGCGTTTTAATCGATTAAAACTTATTTTTATCAGTTAAAATCACTTGGAAAAAATAACAATAAGGTTTTGTAGTATATTAATCGATTGAAACACGAAACAATCGATTAAAACAAATTAGAAGATTTTTTGTAAAGAGTTTTAATTGATATAAACATTGTCGTATCAGTTAAAAAAAATATGTTAAAGAATCAAGAACGGTTTAATGGATTAAAAGAAGTTTTAACAGATTAAAACTGAACTTTTAACAGATTAAAAGATTATTTTAACAAATTGATTAAACCAGCAGTTTTGAAAATCTTCTATAAAAACAGTTTTGCTTGAACATTTTAAACATACAATTGAACATCAATTTTTAGCAATCAAGCAAGCAAACTTTAGCTCTCTTTCAAGAAATATTCGCGTCAGTTTTTGTGAAGTTCTTTGAAATTCTTTCTTGAGGCAAATTGCTTTCTTTTGGAGAAGAAACTCACTGCAGAATTGCATAAAACTGGTTTGAGCATTCTAGTTTCTTCTTTTCATTTCTTTTCATTCTTTTACTTTATTGTTTGGTGTCTGGAATTGTGGGAACTGGTTTCTCTGCAGCTGGAATTTGGTTGTAGAGGTTGTCAAGAACTGGAATTTGGTTCTTGGTGAAAGGTTAGGTGCAAGAACTGGAAGTGTGGTTCTTGTGGTAGATTAAGTGTAAGATTGTAATCTGTAAAACATTTGATCTAGTGGAACCCAGCTGGAATTTGGCTGGAGACTGGACGTAGCCCTAGTATTGGGTGAACCAGTATAAACACCGGTGATATCTTTCTAAACCTTTCTCCTCTTTTAATTCTGTTGCTGCGTTTATTTTTGATTGATTGATTTGTGATTCAAGAACAGATCTGAAATCTTATTTTTACAAATAGATAATCTGTTAATTGCGAAAAACTTTCAAAGATCAATTCACCCCCCCTCTTGATCTTAGCCTACTATTCTAACAATTGGTATCAAGAGCAAGGTTCTTGAGAGTTATTAAAGTATTTCGATCAAATCTTTAATGGCTGAAAACAGATTACCGTTTTCTGAGGGAGCTTCTATTAACAGACCTCCACTGTTTTGTGGAACAGATTATCCTTTTTGAAAAATTAGGATGAAGATCTTTATTGAATCCATTGATAGAAATGTTTGGGATGTAATTTCTAATGGCCCTTTAATTACAGAAAAAGAATGGTCCAGATCTAAATGATGAGGAAAAGAAAAAAGTTCAAAATGATTGCACTCGCTAAAAATATAATTACTTCGCACTTAACATGGATGAGTTTTTCAGTGGTCTCCCAATGCAAATCTGCCAAGGAGATGTGGGATGTTCTTGAGGTTACTCATGAAGGGACAGACGGATGTAAAGAGAGCCGTAAAGCATACTCTCATAAGAGAATATGAGCTCGTTCAAAATGCAAACTGGTGAAAGCATTGCAGATGTGCGAAGCGATTCACTCACATCATTAATCATCTAATGGGCCTAGGTAAAACCTTTGATATAGAAGAATTAAATATTAAAGTCTTGAAATGTCTTGACAGGTCTTGGCGACCAAAGGTCACAAGCAATTTCGTAGTCAAAGGATTTGTCGATCATGACAACAACTTCTTTGTTTGGCAAACTCGAGAGAACATGAGATGGAAATTAACAGATTTAATGAATAAGAAGTCTCCGAGAAGAAAAGCGAAGTATAGCACTCAAAGTTGAAGAAAGAAATCAAGAATCGGAGGAGGAAAGTGAGAGTCTTGGACTGCTTGTCAGAAAATTCAACAAATTCCTCAAGAAAAAGATTCAAGACAAGGAAAAACATAAAAGGTATGAGAAAAAAACTGATTCTTCTAACTTTAAATGCTATGGCTGTGGTAAGCAGGGCCATGTAAGAATGGAGTGCCTAGAAAAGAACAAATATAATGACAAGAGAGAAGAGAAAGTCAAAAGAAGAGCCCATGTAGCATGGGATGACAATGACACTTCATCAACAGACAATTCTGACAATGAAGAAGCCAACCTGTGTATAATGGCAAATCAAAACCTTCAATCCAGCAGTGTAAGTTCTAGTTCTTCTTCAAATTTAGTGAATTATGATTCATTACAAGAAGCGTTTAATGAAATGCATGAAGAGGCTAAGAAACTACAAAAAGAAAATGATAGGTTAAAAGGATTGAATAATTGGCTAGTAAATAAAGTAGACTCTCTTGAAAAGAAAATTCTTGAAGATGAAACTGATCGTGATTTCTTAAAATTAATTCATGATAATTCTGATTGTGCATGTAATAAACCCTGTAATAATTGTTCAGAATTACAAAAGAAAATTGATTTTTTATCACAAACCGTTTCAAGATTTGCACAAGGTCAAGCTAATCTTGACGTTTTACTTGGGTCACAAAAACTAATTTTTGACAAATCTGGAATAGGATTTAAATCTAGGATGAAATTCAGAAAAACAAATGTAAAGAAGAAATCATACTCTGTGATTAAATGTTTTTACTGCATGAAAAGAGGTCATTCAGTGAAATACTGTAGAATTAAAAAATATGTTATTCCTAGAGAAAGAATGAAATGGATTCCAAAGTTAAAGTCATTTCAAATAACCTAATTGGACCCAGTAATTATAAAGGGTACCAGAAACATGTTAAATTTGTTTTGCAGGAACAAAATCTGGGAGTCCCTTGGTATTCAAAACAGCAAATCAGGTTCTGTTTTCATAAATTGATAGTTTTAATTGATATAAAACAGTATTAATCGATTAAAATAACTTACAGAGGATATCAGAAAATCTGTCCGTACCATTTTAATCGATTAAAATGTGAATTAATCGATTAAAATGTTCTCAGGATTTGAGTTTAGCTGTTTTAATCGATTAAAAAGAAATTTATATCAACTACAAACACTAAGATGTCAAAATTAATCGATTCTTTTTCGTTTTAATCGATTTAAATTCTGTTATCATTTTATTAATTTCATCCTATACAAGACTAATCGATTCTTTTATGAATTAATCGATTATTTCACTGTAGCATTTTCAAACCTAGTATTAAAGATCAAATTAATAGGTTAATTAGTTGGTTAATCGATTAAATTGTTTCTGAAAATTAGTTTTATAACATCCAATTGAAGATTGGTAAGCAAATCAAAGTCAAAATCCCAAGTTTTTATGGTAATCAAAATCTGCATAATGCGTTTAAATATTCTTTGACCAAGTCAAACATATTCCCAAGAACAGTTTAGCTGATACACCCACTATACAAGAATTTGTGCCCGTGTTCTCAGTCAAGGGGACATATGCAATTAAAGCTGATTTTGCAGGTTCTGACGAATTGGACTACAATTCACATAATTTGACATCTGTGACTCTTCTTGCTCACTTGAAGACCATTATTCTAATTCTTCAGTCTCTAGTTCAAGTTTCTTCTTTCTTTCTTCTTGTACTCACACTATACAACAAGATGCTCAGAATATCAAAATCAAGAAGGAAGCAGAAAGGAGAGTCTTCCTCTGCTAGAAATCAGGGAGGCCACCTTGAAAATTGGTTCAGTGGTGATAGAGATAAGATGAATAACTTCATCACTAATTTTAGTCAAAAGTAGCTTGTAATCCCCAAATTCATAAGGTTTGCGTGGCTGGATGAAAAAGGATTCACTTCATTAAGAAGGAAACTAAAGAATCAAAAACTGAAGAATTTTCTGGAATATACTGGCAATATTCAACCAGATCCGGTAAGAGTTTTCTATGCAAATCTCACCGTCGGTGGTTCCAGCTTAAGGTCTCGGGTAAAAGGAGTCAATTTGGTCATTACTCCTGACATTTGGGATGAAGTTGATGGCCTCAAAGATGTTGGGGTAAAAATCTCTAGAGGTAATATTGTCGAATTACCGTAGTTTAATAAAACTCAATTTTTTCGCACCTGCCTCAAAGACCAAAATGATTCGGCTAGAATTTTCAATGCTGGGAAGATGAGGCTTGACTCAAGAATTCTTGCCTTCATTATTGCATGGATGCTTACTCCAAGGGGGAGTAATCATGCTATACTCAATGAGGGTGATTTGGCTCTCATGTACGGCATTGAAAATAGGATTCGGGTTAATTGGGTCTATGTTATTAAAGACCACATGGTAAAAGCCAAGAGGCTTGCTGATTACAAATTACCTTATGCTTTGTTGATCAATAAATTTTTTAGACATTTTGTAGTGGATTTAGAAGGGGAGTATGTAGAAACTCCGAAAGCATCAAATGAGATTGATGACTCAACCCTACAAAAAATGGGGTTCATTAAAATTGATGATGAATGGATTTCTAAGATGGATGCTGGTATGTCTGAGGGTGAGGAAGACAATGATGAAGAAGATGAGCAAGGTCAAATTCCTTCCTCTCCAGCTGCTGCAGAGGCTCCAGAATCTACCAGTGGTCAAGCTTCATATGAAAATATGGAGATCATCCCCTACATGGAGCATCCTGACCGTGGGACTCCTCTGTCTCAATTTGAAAGGACAAAGCTTTCTCAAATGGCCACCTTGCAGGAAAACCAGAGAAAGCACATGCAGATGACCTATCAACATTTTCAACAAACCAATAATCAGTTCACCAATCTTGGACATCAGATTGCTGACATTTACACCAAGTTGGAAGACATGCAGCTCAATCAAGGGAACTGGGATGATTAGATTTATGGATAAAAAGGGTCCCTTCTCATCCTTCTTTTATTGCTTATTTCTTTTGATGCTAATTTTAAATTTTATGGGTCTGTAATATTTACTGGTTATATACCAGGCACAATCTCTTTAGCTTTGATTAATATAATGTAGGTTTTAAAATTCGAAACAAACTAGCATAGATAGAATTCAACATAGATCCCCGAGAGTTTTAGCTGATACAAAATGGATTTAATCGATTAAATTGATTAAAGGAAACACTTTTCACAATAAAATAATCGATTAAACTGCGTATCAATCGGTTAAAAATCTTTATAAACTAGCTTACATAAGTTAATTTAGCTAAATAAGATTTTATTCTGATTTTGTTGGATCTATTGGTTAAAATTTAATCGATGTAGTTGATATTATTGTTAAACATCCTTCTAGATGATCAGTTTTACAAAATTTATACTAGATTAGGCATAAATTTGCATCAAACATTACTAAGATTTCAAAACTGGCCGTTTTAATCAATACAAACAAACTTTAAATCGATTAAAAGAATTTATACAACATTTCTCTTTACTGTTTTAATCGATTAAATGTCGAATTAATCGATTAAATGCACTTATGTTTCATACTTTCGAAATCTTTCACTGTTTTAATCGATTAAACCTTTATTTCAATCGATTAAAATCATTAAACAAGAACTTTTTAATCGATTTTGTTCTGTTTTTAATCGATTTTTATTCTGGAAAGAAAAATTAAAGGCTTTAGTTAATGGTTGTTCTTGTAACATGCTACTAAAGCATGATTCCCTTATCTTTACACGTGTTAATTGTATTCATTACAAAGGTGTTAATGAAGATAAGTTTGAATCAACTTTGATTGATCTTTACATGAGTAAAATATCGTATTCATTTTTTTTTCTATTTTTAAAATCTCAAACTTATTTCATACCTTTGTATTGTTTCTCTTCTGTTCCCTATTTTTTTTTTATGAAGTCAAAAGGGGGAGAATAGTTGCTTTAGTTGCTTTACTTTTGATCGAAATAATTCTTTATTTAGGAAGCAACAATTTAGGGGGAGAAATAGGAAAATAATTCATTTCTTTATTTCTCACTAATCTGTTTTATCAAGTGACTTCTCTTGCAGAGTTATTATTCAAAGTGGTGTTTGTCTTCATCAAATAGGGGAGACTGAAAGTGATGAAGATCTTATTGAAATACTCGACAAAGATCTTGTTGATTTGATGAAGTCAAAGATAAAGTCAAAGTCAACTTTGTAGCGGTCAACAATCACTTAGATAAAAGAGTAGAGAGATTAGTGTGTCCGCGACTATGCTTAGGTATAATTATTTTTATCTTTTCTGCTGCATGAGGTTTCTTCACTGAAAAGATTTTGCAAAATGCCTCTAAAAACGTTTAAACAGTTAAAAACAAAATATTTTAACAAAAGCTTTCTTAAACAAGTTTTTAATTGATATAATTTCGATATAATCGGTTGTTTTCATTAAAGAAAGTTTTGAAAACCTTCTGTCAGTGTTTTAACTGATAAAACTTCGAAATAACCAATTAAAATCACTTAAAATGTTAAGAGAAGTGTTTTTGCAGTATTTTAATCGATACAACTTGGTTTTAATCGATTAAAACCACTTAGAGTTCAAGATGATCGATCAGAATGCAATTATGACCGATCAGAATCGATATGATCGATCAGAATTGAGTTATGACCGATCAGAACTTTTTCAATCGATTAAAACTCGTTTCAATCGATTAAAACAACTTAGAAAATTTCTACACAGCGTTTTAATCGATTAAAACTTGTTTTTATCAGTTAAAATCACTTGGAAAAAATAACAATAAGGTTTTGCAGTATATTAATCGATTAAAACACGAAACAATCGATTAAAACAAATTAGAAGATTTTTTGTAAAGATATTTAATTGATATAAACATTGTCGTATCAGTTAAAATAAATCTATTAAAGAATCAAAAACGGTTTAATGGATTAAAAGAAGTTTTAACAGATTAAAACTGAACTTTTAACAGATTAAAAGATTATTTTAACAGATTGATTAAACCAGCAGTTTTGAAAATCTTCTATAAAAAACAGTTTTGCTTGAACATTTTAAACATACAATTGAACATCAATCTTTAGCAATCAAGAAAGCAAACTTTAGCTCTCTTTCAAGAAAGATTCGCATCAGTTTTTGTGAAGTTCTATGAAATTCTTTCTTGAGGCAAATTGCTTTCTTTTGGAGAAGAAACTCACTGCAGAATTGCATAAAACTGGTTTGAGCATTCTAGTTTCTTGTTTTCATTTCTTTTCATTCTTTTACTGTATTGTTTGGTGCCTGGAATTGTGGGCACTGGTTTCTCTGCAGCTGGAATTTGGTTGTAGAGGTTGTCAAGAACTGGAATTTGGTTCTTGGTGAAAGGTTAGGTGCAAGAACTGGAAGTGTGGTTCTTGTGGTAGATTAAGTGTAAGATTGTAATCTGTAAAACATTTGATCTAGTGCAACCCAGCTGGAATTTAGCTGGAGACTGGACGTAGCCCTGGTATTGGGTGAACCAGTATAAACACCGGTGATATCTTTCTAAACCTTTCTCCTCTTTTAATTCTGTTGTTGCGTTTATTTTTGATTGATTGCTTTGTGATTCAAGAACAGATCTGAAATCCTATTTTTACAAATAGATAATCTGTTAATTGCGAAAAACTTTCAAAGATCAATTCACCCCCCCTCTTGATCTCAGCCTACTTTTCTAACAAATTTTAAAAATAATGTCCAGGTAAATCTTGAGTAATCATCTACTATAACCAGTGAATATAGATTTCCTCCTAAACTCATAGTTCTAGAAGGACCAAAGAGATCCATGTGAAAAAGTTCAAGAGGTCTTGATGTTGAAACAATATTTTTCTGTGAAAAAGAATTCCTAACTTGTTTGCCCTTTTGACATGCATCACATACTTTGTCTTTCACAAACTTAAGTTTAGGTAAGCCAATTACAAGATCTTTAGAAATCAGTTTATTAAGGTGATTCATATGAATATGAGCTAACCTCCTATGCCACAACCAGGAATCATTCTCTTTAGAGATTAAGCAACAATTTTTAGCAGAATTAGTATCTAACATGTAAATATTGTTGATCCTCTTACCAGATATCGAGTACTGTTCGAATCTGATTTGATTATTTGACATTGATCTTGACCAAAGACAACTTTGTGTCCTTTATCACAAAGTCTGGCTAATACTAATCAAATTATGTTTTAAACCCTCGAGCATATAATACATTGTTAATAATACCTGATTCTGTGCATTTGATGTCACCTATTCCAAGGATTCTTCCTTTGTTATTATCCCCATAGACAACGAGTCCCACCATTCTTTAGTTTTAAGTTGTAAAATTTTGTAATATCACCTGTCATGTGTTTAGAACGATCATTGTTAAGGTACCAGAGATCTTCAGTTTGCTTTGCTCGAAAGAGAAATTAGTATAGTTGCGAGTACAAACTGATATAGAATCGAAATAATCAATTAATTCATGATCTTGGAAGAAGAATTTTAATCGATTAATTTGATATTCAATCGATTAAGTTCGGAGAAAATATCTCAAAATAATAATCAATTTAATTGGTTAAATTTATCCTTTTAATGATTTTAACGGATATAAATCCTTTTTAATCGATTAAAACAGACTAAACTAAATTCACGAGAACATTTTAATCGATTGATTCGTATTTCAATCGATTAAAATTGTACGGATTGCTTTTACGGTATTCTCTGTAAGTGATTTTAATCGATTAAAGCTGTTTTATATCAATTAAAACATTCGAGTTTATGAAACCAGAATCGAATTTGTTGTTTTGAACACCAAGGGACTTCCAGATTTTGTTCCTGCAAAACATATTTAGCATATTTCTGGTACCCTTTTTATAATTACCGGGTCCAATCAGGTTATTTGAAATGAATTTTTGGGAATCCACTTCATTCTACCTCTAGGAATAGCATCCTGACCGTGGGACTCCTCTGTCTCAATTTGAAAGGACAAAGCTTTCTCAAATGGCCACCTTGCAGGAAAACCAGAGAAAGCACATGCAGATGACCTATCAACATTTTCAACAAACCAATAATCAGTTCACCAATCTTGGACATCAGATTGCTGACATTTACACCAAGTTGGAAGACATGCAGCTCAATCAAGGGAACTGGGATGATTAGATTTATGGATAAAAAGGGTCCCTTCTCATCCTTCTTTTATTGCTTATTTCTTTTGATGCTAATTTTAAATTTTATGGGTCTGTAATATTTACTGGTTATATACCAGGCACAATCTCTTTAGCTTTGATTAATATAATGTAGGTTTTAAAATTCGAAACAAACTAGCATAGATAGAATTCAACATAGATCCACTGAGAGTTTTAGCTGATACAAAATGGATTTAATCGATTAAATTGATTAAAGGAAACACTTTTCACAACAAAATAATCGATTAAACTGCAGTATCAATCGGTTAAAAATCTTTATAAACTAGCTTACATCGGTTAATTTAGCTAAATAAGATTTTATTCTGATTTTGTTGGATCTATTGGTTAAAATTTAATCGATGTAGTTGATATTATTGTTAAACATCCTTCTAGATGATCAGTTTTACAAAATTTATACTAGATTAGGCATAAATTTGCATCAAACATTACTAAGATTTCAAAGCTGGTCGTTTTAATCAATACAAACAAACTTTAAATCGATTAAAAGAATTTATACAACATTTCTCTTTCTTGTTTTAATCGATTAAATGTCGAATTAATCGATTAAATGCACTTATGTTTCATACTTTCGAAATCTTTCAACTGTTTTAATCGATTAAACCTTTATTTCAATCGATTAAAATCATTAAACAAGAACTTTTTAATCGATTTTGTTACGTTTTTAATCGATTTTTATTCGGAAAGAAAAATTAAAGGCTTTAGTTAATGGTTGTTCTTGTAACATGCTACTAAAGCATGATTCCCTTATCTTTACACGTGTTAATTGTATTCATTACAAACGTGTTAATGAAGATAAGTTTGAATCAACTTTGATTGATCTTTACATGAGTAAAATATCGTATTCATTTTTTTTTCTATTTTTAAAATCTCAAACTTATTTCATACCTTTGTATTGTTTCTCTTCTGTTCCCTATTTTTTTTTTATGAAGTCAAAAGGGGGAGAATAGTTGCTTTAGTTGCTTTACTTTTGATCAGAAATAATTCTTTATTTAGGAAGCAACAATTTAGGGGGAGAAATAGGAAAATAATTCATTTCTTTATTTCTCACTAATCTGTTTTATCAAGTGACTTCTCTTGCAGAGTTATTATTCAAAGTGGTGTTTGTCTTCATCAAATAGGGGGAGACTGAAAGTGATGAAGATCTTATTGAAATACTCTGACAAAGATCTTGTTGATTTGATGAAGTCAAAGATAAAGTCAAAGTCAACTTTGTAGCGGTCAACAATCACTTAGATAAAAGAGTAGAGAGATTAGTGTGTCCGCAGCTATGCTTAGGTATAATTATTTTTATCTTTTCTGCCGCATGAGGTTTCTTCACTGAAAAGATTTTGCAAAATGCCTCTAAAAACGTTTAAACAGATTAAAAACAAAATATTTTAACAAAAGCTTTCTTAAACAAGTTTTTAATTGATATAATTTCGATATAATCGGTTGTTTTCATTAAAGAAAGTTTTGAAAACCTTCATCGAGTGTTTTAACTGATAAAACTTCGAAATAACCAATTAAAATCACTTAAAATGTTAAGAGAAGTGTTTTTGCAGTATTTTAATCGATACAACTTGGTTTTAATCGATTAAAACCACTTAGAGTTCGAGTATGATCGATCAGAATGCAATTATGACCGATCAGAATCGAATATGATCGATCAGAATTGAGTTATGACCGATCAGAACTTTTTCAATCGATTAAAACTCGTTTCAATCGATTAAAACAACTTAGAAAATTTCTACACAGCGTTTTAATCGATTAAAACTTGTTTTTATCGAGTTAAAATCACTTGGAAAAAATAACAATAAGGTTTTGCGAGTATATTAATCGATTAAAACACTGAAACAATCGATTAAAACAAATTAGAAGATTTTTTGTAAAGATATTTAATTGATATAAACGTTGTCGTATCAGTTAAAATAAATCTATTAAAGAATCAAAAACGGTTTAATGGATTAAAAGAAGTTTTAACGATTAAAGCTGAACTTTTAACAGATTAAAAGATTATTTTAACAGATTGATTAAACCAGCGAGTTTTGAAAATCTTCTATAAAAAACAGTTTTGCTTGAACATTTTAAACATACAATTGAACATCAATCTTTAGCAATCAAGAAAGCAAACTTTAGCTCTCTTTCAAGAAAGATTCGCATCGAGTTTTTGTGAAGTTCTATGAAATTCTTTCTTGAGGCAAATTGCTTTCTTTTGGAGAAGAAACTCACTGCAGAATTGCATAAAACTGGTTTGAGCATTCTAGTTTCTTGTTTTCATTTCTTTTCATTCTTTTACTGTATTGTTTGGTGCCTGGAATTGTGGGCACTGGTTTCTCTGCAGCTGGAATTTGGTTGTAGAGGTTGTCAAGAACTGGAATTTGGTTCTTGGTGAAAGGTTAGGTGCAAGAACTGGAAGTGTGGTTCTTGTGGTAGATTAAGTGTAAGATTGTAATCTGTAAAACATTTGATCTAGTGCAACCCAGCTGGAATTTAGCTGGAGACTGGACGTAGCCCTGGTATTGGGTGAACCAGTATAAACACCGGTGATATCTTTCTAAACCTTTCTCCTCTTTTAATTCTGTTGTTGCGTTTATTTTTGATTGATTGCTTTGTGATTCAAGAACAGATCTGAAATCCTATTTTTACAAATAGATAATCTGTTAATTGCGAAAAACTTTCAAAGATCAATTCACCCCCCTCTTGATCTCAGACCTACTTTTCTAACAAATTTTAAAAATAATGTCCAGGTAAATCTTGAGTAATCATCTACTATAACCAAGTGAATATAGATTTCCTCCTAAACTCATAGTTCTAGAAGGACCAAAGAGATCCATGTGAAAAAGTTCAAGAGGTCTTGATGTTGAAACAATATTTTTTCGTGAAAAAGAATTCCTAACTTGTTTGCCCTTTTGACATGCATCACATACTTTGTCTTTCACAAACTTAAGTTTAGGTAAGCCAATTACAAGATCTTTAGAAATCAGTTTATTAAGGTGATTCATATGAATATGAGCTAACCTCCTATGCCACAACCAGGAATCATTCTCTTTAGAGATTAAGCAACAATTTTTAGCAGAATTAGTATCTAACATGTAAATATTGTTGATCCTCTTACCGATGAATCGAGTACTGTTCGAATCTGATTTGATTATTTGACATTGATCTTGACCAAAGACAACTTTGTGTCCTTTATCACAAAGCTGGCTAATACTAATCAAATTATGTTTTAAACCCTCAAGCATATAATACATTGTTAATAATACCTGATTCTGTGCATTTGATGTCACCTATTCCAAGGATTCTTCCTTTGTTATTATCCCCATAGACAACAGTCCCACCATTCTTTAGTTTTAAGTTGTAAAATTTTGTAATATCACCTGTCATGTGTTTAGAACAGTCGCTGTTAAGGTACCAGAGATCTTCAGTTTGCTTTGCCTGAAAGAGAAATTAGTATAGTTGCAGTACAAACTGATATAGAATCGAAATAATCAATTAATTCTGTACTGGAAGAAGAATTTTAATCGATTAATTTGATATTCAATCGATTAAGTTCTGGAGAAAATATCTCAAAATAATAATCAATTTAATTGGTTAAATTTATCCTTTTAATGATTTTAACGGATATAAATCCTTTTTAATCGATTAAAACAGCTAAACTAAATTCCTGAGAACATTTTAATCGATTGATTCGTATTTCAATCGATTAAAATTGTACGGATTGCTTTTCTGGTATTCTCTGTAAGTGATTTTAATCGATTAAAACTGTTTTATATCAATTAAAACATTCAGTTTATGAAACCAGAATCGAATTTGCTGTTTTGAACACCAAGGGACTTCCAGATTTTGTTCCTGCAAAACATATTTAGCATATTTCTGGTACCCTTTTTATAATTACCGGGTCCAATCAGGTTATTTGAAATGAATTTTTGGGAATCCACTTCATTCTACCTCTAGGAATAGCATCCTGACCGTGGGACTCCTCTGTCTCAATTTGAAAGGACAAAGCTTTCTCAAATGGCCACCTTGCAGGAAAACCAGAGAAAGCACATGCAGATGACCTATCAACATTTTCAACAAACCAATAATCAGTTCACCAATCTTGGACATCAGATTGCTGACATTTACACCAAGTTGGAAGACATGCAGCTCAATCAAGGGAACTGGGATGATTAGATTTATGGATAAAAAGGGTCCCTTCTCATCCTTCTTTTATTGCTTATTTCTTTTGATGCTAATTTTAAATTTTATGGGTCTGTAATATTTACTGGTTATATACCAGGCACAATCTCTTTAGCTTTGATTAATATAATGTAGGTTTTAAAATTCGAAACAAACTAGCATAGATAGAATTCAACATAGATCCCTGAGAGTTTTAGCTGATACAAAATGGATTTAATCGATTAAATTGATTAAAGGAAACACTTTTCACAACAAAATAATCGATTAAACTGCGTATCAATCGGTTAAAAATCTTTATAAACTAGCTTACATCAGTTAATTTAGCTAAATAAGATTTTATTCTGATTTTGTTGGATCTATTGGTTAAAATTTAATCGATGTAGTTGATATTATTGTTAAACATCCTTCTAGATGATCAGTTTTACAAAATTTATACTAGATTAGGCATAAATTTGCATCAAACATTACTAAGATTTCAAAACTGGCCGTTTTAATCAATACAAACAAACTTTAAATCGATTAAAAGAATTTATACAACATTTCTCTTTCTTGTTTTAATCGATTAAATGTCGAATTAATCGATTAAATGCACTTATGTTTCATACTTTCGAAATCTTTCAACTGTTTTAATCGATTAAACCTTTATTTCAATCGATTAAAATCATTAAACAAGAACTTTTTAATCGATTTTGTTCCGTTTTTAATCGATTTTTATTCGGAAAGAAAAATTAAAGGCTTTAGTTAATGGTTGTTCTTGTAACATGCTACTAAAGCATGATTCCCTTATCTTTACACGTGTTAATTGTATTCATTACAAAGGTGTTAATGAAGATAAGTTTGAATCAACTTTGATTGATCTTTACATGAGTAAAATATCGTATTCATTTTTTTCTATTTTTAAAATCTCAAACTTATTTCATACCTTTGTATTGTTTCTCTTCTGTTCCCTATTTTTTTTTATGAAGTCAAAAGGGGGAGAATAGTTGCTTTAGTTGCTTTACTTTTGATCAGAAATAATTCTTTATTTAGGAAGCAACAATTTAGGGGGAGTGTCGCCGCCGTCAAAAAGAGGCGGTCGGAGCGACGCGATGATTTTATCGACCCTTCCTGTTTTCGCGTTTTTTATTGGTGGTTACAACATCCTTAGGTTGTCCGATAACCGGGCTAACCTAGAGACGAGGTTTTCAAAAAGTGTCCTTGAGTTGCCCGATAACCGGGCTAACCCAAGGACTTATTTATTTTGGGTTCTATGGAGTCGCCACCGATGTTTTTACCGGAAACATCGGAAAAGGGGTTTAAAAGGCGTTGGTTTTCGAAAACCAACTTTGGTCATTAGAACCAGAGTTGGGTAAGGGAGTTGGTTACGTGTAAAGGGGGTATTAGTCCCTTTACGACGCCCCTTTCGGGTTCCCTATGACAGGCCGGCTTATTTTATTGATAAACTAGAAAAATATACTTTCGCCCTTTTTATTCTGCGGAATTTAAAAGTATGACTACATGGCCCTATTATCTATTGCATAATTTAAGATAAAGACAGTAAAGGTGAAGGGAAAGAATTTGAACCTCCGAAGCGCGCTTTATATTAATTCTCTAAAAAAAAATAAGGTGCTTTATGGCAGCCCTTCACTCTACAAGGCGTCGGAAACCTCTCGAACGCCGAAAAATCACTCTTGAAAGCACTCAGAAACTCCGGAAATGCGTCGGAGGGATTCTAGAGAGAAGTTTTAGAGAGAAGGGAGAGCTATGCAGCTGTGGTGTGTCCAAATGAGGGGGGAAGAGCCCCTATTTATAGGTTTTCACGCTGTCAGATGGCGAGACCGCCGGTCTCGTCTGACAGGGTCGAGACCGTCGTCTCGTCCAACGAGACCGCCGTCTCGTTCTTCACAGGAAACGAGACCGGGGTCTGGGTGAACGAGACCGCCGTCTCGTTCTTCGTAGGAAACGAGACCGGGGTCTGGGTGAACGAGACCGCCGTCTGGGTTTCGTAGGCAACGAGACCGGGGTCTCGTTAGACGAGACGGCGGTCTCGCTTGCTACGCGAGACGAAACGGCGGTCTGGGTCATCCAGAAGGCGGTCTCGTCCCTTCGAGGCGAGAAAACTTATTTTTTGACCCAAAAAACCTTCCTATCTTGGTACGGGAGCCTAATAGTCTCTCCTAGTTGCTTGTTAGGCTTCAGCCGTCTTCAAATAGGGGATCTTCTGACTTTATTTGGAGCCCGGGCAAGATTTGGGGTCTACAGCTGCCCCCCCTTTACCCGTCCAGTCGACTACTGGCCTTCTGTTGTCAGGATGATCGACTGGGGGGTAAAGGAGTTGACCCTCTTGCCCGGTTGCCTTTCGGATGTCCCATCTTGTGGCGGATGATCCTCTCGGGGGAGATGGTCGTGTGCCTCCGAGATACTACTTCGACGTAGCCGATCCCTTTGGTGAACACGTGGTAGAACCTCCGGATACTACTTCGACGTAGCCGATCCTTCGGTTGATGGGTATAAACCCCCATCGAGCCGGTACGGTCCTTTGTGTGGGACCGGATGGGTATGAACCCCCATCGGGGTGGTACGGTCCGTTGTGTGGGACCGGATGGGTATGAACCCCCATCGGGGTGGTAATGGCGGCTTATAGTTCATGTGGCCCATGCGCCGGTTAGGCGCTTCTCGTGTGCCGGTTGATAGGTAAAAACCCCCTATCCGGGCCGGTACAGTCCATTGCGTAGGACCGGTGGTAGTGGCGGCTTCATCGCTCGGGTGGCTCATGCGCCTACTCCCCGGGGAATGATTTACGTGCTCGTGCACTTCCAGGATACTACTTCGACGTAGCCGATCCCTTCGATGGACACGTGGTGGAACCTCCGGATACTACTCCCGACGTAGCCGATCCTTCGGTTGATGAGTATAAACCCCCCATCAGCTGGTAGTTGCGGTCCGTTGCGCGAGATTGGATGGGTACGAGCCCCCCATCAGGGTGGTACAGTCCGTTGTGCGGGACTGGATGGGTACGAGCCGCCCATCAGGGTGGTAGTGCGACTTACTGATCCGGCTCGAGCGCAGATCAGGCGCATTCTTCTGGAGAATGCGTCTTATGTTGAGTTGACTGTTTTTCAGATTTCTTGAATAGTCATCCGGGTCACGCCGGGGATTTTGTTGGTGATCAATCGGCCTTTGCTGATTGCCGGGGGTCCTTTGTTTTTGTTCTTTTGGTAGTGATCATCCAATCCTGGCTGGTTGGTTGGATGGATCTTGGTTTTGTTTGACTTTTGTTTGGTGGTCGAAACTTTATTGGTTGGTGGTAGCTTAATCCTGCCTTTTTCTCGCGGTTTTATCTTTTTTCTCGCGATCTTGGGATTTTGGCTTTTTCTTGAGCGTGTGCCTTTTTTCCTTTTTAAGCTTCTTTTATTACGCTGGCTTTTATAAAAGAGGCAAAGCATGTGGGAAATAAAATTTTATTCATGGCAAATTTTATTACAACAACCCCTATTTTTTGGAGCTACTATCCCTAGGGGCTATCTTCTAGACCTGATCCCTGGGGAGGGTAATGCTCGGTACATGTGATATCCGAAGTCTTCTTGCTCTTGGACTTCATCCTGGTACCTCTGCTGAAAAGTCGCCCAGTCTTGGCGCATGCTTTGTTGGTACTGGTACATCTCCCCCGGTCGGGTGTCAAAGGCCTCTTGCCTTTGGGACAGTTGCTCCACTCGTTTGGAATAGCCGCTCACGCCTCGCGGACGCCTCGTTCTTGTCTCACGGTCATACCGTCGAGCCGTCGGCACAGGTCGTCCATGTGATGGTGCATGCCGGCGAAATCATCTGGATACCGGGGCGGCTGTTGCTGCTGTTGTTGCTGCTACTGCTGCTGCTGGGAACCGGGGGATGTGGGCACAACCTGCATCACATCCTGGAGCTCTAAGGCAAAATCCAGGGTGGGGTGGAGAGCCAGCTGGCTCCTCTCGCGGATCAGCATTCCCATACCGACCAAGATCGTCTCGCCAATGAATTCGGGACGCGAGTTGTGGGCCAACTCTTCCTGGCCGGTGCACCCCACTCTCTCGCCAAAGGGGTGATGAGGGGAGCAACGAGGACGCCCCGCCGATCTGTTCCCGAAGTCCCCGAGGGCTTTCGGGAAGAAGTACCCGGGTTGTAGCGCCGCTTCGGCTCATGCGGTATAGTATGAAGAGGTCGGGGAGGGATATCTTACCCCGACTTTCTTTCCTCCCGTGTATGGTTCCGACGGCAGCTTGTGGCAAATGCGGAGTGTCGGGGAAGCGCAGATCCCCTCATCGGCGTGGGCAATGTGGTGGCTCCCGTGAGCTCGCGCCACATCTCGTAGCGAGTAAGGTGGGCGGGCCGTGAGCGGATGGCGTCACGGTACTCTCGGGTCATGGCTTCCTCGGGTCGGATGAACCCGATGTCCACGTTGAATTCTTTGAGGGTGGAAGTCCGGTATCGCCTATTCATAAAATAGGTTACCATCCGAGTGGGTGGTAGGCCCGGGACGGTGGAGGGGCTCTCGGAGTAGGAGACGGAGGCTAAGAATTCCAGGCACCGCCTGCGGGTACACATGTGTAGGTGGTGGGTGCAACAAGAATCCCCACCCAATGCCGTCTAAATAGGCCCGGACGTCGTCTTCCCATCCGAACTCAGCCAGGATGTTGAAATCTAGCTTGAGCATAGGGTGCCATTGGTAGGTTCGGATATTCTCCAGACGGGCTCAGTGCTGCGGCGCAAGGCTGGGAAGGGTCCTGGGATGGCGGTGTTGCGGAACTACTAGCACCGGCGGTGCCCTTCTCTTCCTCGAAGCGCTTCTACCGAACATGGTGGCTTAGAGGAGGCTTGGGAGTGCAGGAATTGAGGGAAAGGAGGTTTTGGGGGCAAAGTGGATTGTGAGGGAGTCCAAAGCCGCGCTCCCTATATATAGGGAAAAATTCCAGATCGAGACCGCCGTCTGGGTGGACGAGACGGCGGTCTCGTTCTGTCGGGCAACCGAGACGGCGGTCTGGTGCACTGAGACGGCGGTCTCGTTTCGCGGAAGAGAAAAATTTTATTTTTTGTATTTTTATTGCTTTTTTGTTATTTTTTGAAAGGAGTAATAGGACCTGATCTAAAAACATTTTATGCATGCAATGTTTTTATGTTTTTGATGTCCTATAATGCCTATTTTGATTAAGTTTTCAGAAGGATTTAACCAACGTGTCTTGTTGTGCTGAAAGCCTTCTGGTTCGCCGTGCTTGCCTTTTGGTTGTACCATGCCGGACTTTCTTGTGACCGAAGAGTAGTTTCTTTCTTTCTTTTCTGTTCGTTTTTCCTTTTGTTTTTCTTTTGTTTTGCTTTTGTAGAGCACTTTTGTCATGCAGTGTCCCTTTTTCCTTGCTTTAGGGATTTCAATCCTCTTGTTGACTATACGCCTCCATATTCCCAAATTAATTATTAGAATATCGTCGTGAGGGTCAAGAGAAGAGAAGCAAAGGGGGTAAAAATCAATGGTTTGTGTTTTAGAGGGTTGATTTTTATTGATAAAGAATTTGTAAGAATGGCTGGTTAAGGGTTAAGTATGGGTGTTTAAGCTTTTGTCTAAGCAAACATTTTCCCTTTTTCTTTTTTTTTTTTTTGTATTTGTTTTTATTTGCGCTCTTTTGGTTTTATTTCTATCGCTTTTAAATAGCTAACTGATTTCCCTAGATCGCCCTTTGCGGGTTTTCGAGCTAGGATACTGTGTGTTGGCCCTAATTTTTGTCTAGGTTCTCTCTCTTGTAAAAATTTGGAGGAATCCTAGCGGACCTTTATTTGTAACCCTAACTTTTGCCTAGGCTACCCTTTATTGTCGTTCGGGTATCCTACCGGGTCGACCCTATCTCTTGTGTAGCCCCCTTAGTGGGTTTCCTACCGGATAATTTGCCCTTTTCTTTGGCCTTTGGCTTCTCTGGGCTTTTTCTTTTTGTGGATTTATTATTTTTCTGTTCACAGTATTTGCGAAGCGTGACTTTCTTTATGGTTTAGGTAAAGTCTTTATTTTTATGCGCTTCTAATCAGCTAACTTAATGATGAGAGCAATGGTTCAATCATTCGGAAGCACTTTTTATTCTTTTCTTTTCTTTTCTTTTTTGCTTCTTTTTTTTTGTGTTTACTTAGACAGGGTTATTTATGTGGTCCAGTCAACAGTAGAGAGAAGAGAAGCAGTTAAAAAGAATCATTCTTTATTAATTAATAAGGGAATATGTGCCCTAATATGCCCGGGGGTCGGGCTCGCCCCGGGGGATAGTCTCTAACAATCATGGGGTTTACATCCCTTGAACGAAGAAAAAGATTTCCTGATGACTAAAGTGGCTCTTGACGCTTGCACCCCTCCACTTTGGAAAATCTGCTTGAGTGTGCGAAGGGTGGATTTCCCTCTTGCTCGCCCCTTGAAAGGGTTATATCCTAGGCCATACTTGTGAGGATTGTCTTTGAATTCTGGGGGCTCCCTCATCCCTTGGGAATCTGCCCCCAGTCCTTGGCCAGGATGGTAGCCATGTTTCAACATCATACGGGCTACTTTCGTATTTCTGGGAAGTCGCTCTATGCTGGCAATTTCAAGCGCTTGAAAAGATGTTTCAAGGGCCTCTTCGGCCGCATCCACATAGGGTTGGGTGGATGGTCCACTGATCAGAATATCATCTTCTGCTTGGACCGTGACCAGTTTGTCTTCCACTATGAATTTGACTTTTTGGTGGAGCGTCGAAGGTACTGCCTTAGCGTCATGAATCCAAGGCCTGCCGAGGAGACAGCTATATGCTGGAGTTATGTCCATTACATGGAAATCGATGTCAAAGATAGTGGGTCCAATCTGGATTGGCAAATTAATTTCTCCCACTACTTCTCGTTTTGACCCGTCGAAGGCTCGAACGATGGTGCTACTTGGGCGCAGACAGGCCCCCTGGATGGTTAACTTATCCAGTGTGCATTTTGGCATTACATTCAGGGACGACTCGTTATCCACCAGAACTTTGGCGATGAGGTATTCCTTGCATTTGACTGAGATATGCAAGGGTCTGTTGTGTTTTGACCCTTCAAGGGGGAGTTCTTCCTCTGTGAAGGCGAGGTGATCGCTTGCCGTAATGTGACCAACGATCCTCTCGACCTTCTCTTGGGATATTGTGTGAGGTACGTGTGCCTCGCTCAAGACCTTCAGCAGGGCGTTCCGGTGCGGTTCCGAGCTCATTATCAAAGATAGCAACGTGATCTTTGCAGGTGTGCGATTGAGCTGGTCGATAATGGAATACTCGCTTTGTCTAATGAATTGGAGTAATTCCTCTGTCTCCTCCTTAGATTCTTTATTTTCTTTTTCTTCTTCGGTCTTTTTATTTTTTCCTTTATTTTGAAGGACATCTTCCCGTGTGTCCTTGGGGGAGTAGATTCTTCCACTTCTAGTCGTGCCCCCAATGCCGGCTATGTTCGTTATTTCTTCTTTTATTGGTGAAGATTCCCCATATCTCCACGGTACAGCTTTATCTGATTCGTAGGGGAAAGGACTTGGCATAAAAAGTCGCACTGGTGTCCTTGCCCCTTCTTCTTTATTTTTGAGGACCAACGGCCGAGGCTTATTTTCCTCTTGCGATGATTCGGCCGTTGGGGTGAGCTTTATCAGGAGTGGCTTTCTCTCCATTCTTCCGAGTTTGGAAGACGTGTTAGTTAATCCTTCCTTTTTATTATCTTATTTATTTAAGCGTGAAGGAGGGAAAATTAAAATATGCAAATGTATGCTTATGCATGCAAGTAGACAACTCGTTGAATAAGAAAAGGATTTCATTAATTCATTGGAAAGGTGTACATTCTCCTACTCCATACTACGAAGCGTCTTTTGACAAAAGCGGAAAAGCCTAAAGAAACCCACAGGTGGGTCTTGTTTTTTTTGTAATTCTTTTTCGGCTTCTCGGACGTGTTGAGCGAGCGCTTCGCTTTGCTTGTGGATCGCTTGGCTCATTTCTTCACTGTATTGCTGAGCGTCCTTGATCTTCGCCTCTTGATGTATGACCAAGGCTTCTAGTTCGTCGAGCCTTGCGACAGCTCGGTCCTTTTCTTGTAGCACTTGGTCATATTGAGCTAGCCCGCTTTTCTCTTTAATGCGCAGCTCATAGATACCTCGGCTGAGTTTTCTGTTGTTCTCTCGCTCTTGGCGGAGGTCTAGCCGGGCCTGGAGGAGTTGTTCTGATAACTCCTTGATCGTCTGAGCTTGCTGAGCTGCTTCCGCCTCAAGGTGTGCTGTTTTGGCAGTTATCTCTTGCAGTTGGCTATCTGAGCTGGTTCTGGCGGATTTGGATGCTCGGATGGCTTGTTCGTTGGCGTCAGCACATTGGTCCTTGAGGCGTTCTATTTCATGATCCTTTTTCTTGCCTTGCCTCTGTAGACCATCAATTGTGAGGATAGAGGCTTGTTCTTTTTCTTCAAGGACCCGTATCTGGGCTCCCATTATCTCTACCCTTTGGGTCAAGGCATTGACTTGTGCCTGCAACTCTTCGTTGTTGGCAATTGGAGCGGGTGTGGTGGATGGTCGGGCCATCTCTCTTCTTCTTCTCCATGCCTCATAGTCACTGGTGACAGTTACCCGAGCCTTTCCTAGCTCTCTGTCTCCCATGTAAACTGGCTTCTCCCATGCTTTCCTCACAGTCAGTGAGTTGGCCATTGTGCATGGATCTCCAAAGAAGCACAGTCCTCCGAGTTCCCCTCGGGAGATGGTAGTTTGAGTCCTCATAAGTTATCTTATAGCTACTCTAGGTGAGTAGGCTATGCAACCTCTGAGTCCTATCAAGGGTACATTCGGATGGTTCCCGCATCTGACGAGAACTGGGCCGGGTCGGAACCAAGGACAGACCCAAGATATGTTGTTGGCATCCTTCTGTTCTAACTCATCCCTCCATTCTATGGTCAGGCGTCGTTGGAGGGGGATCTTGGAGAAGCTTCTCAAGGGGTCGGGGAATATCCCCATGTGACTGGAGGCATAGAGGTGCGTGATGCTCCACACATAAAGCAGCGAAGAGCAGCAGCGAAGTGTTCTTCCTTGCTTCTGACGGCAGAAGTCTACAGAAAGCAAGGTGTCAGCAAGAATAGCGGGCAAGGGACTCTTTGAGTTCACGTCCCTAGCGAAGAAAGCGTCCATGACGGCGTGGTCAACCGTGTCGAGTTGGAAGGGGAACAGGATTGTTCCGAAGATTAATAGCGCCAGGGTTTTGTTGAAGGCAACCCACTCTGCCCTTTCAGCCAGGTAGGACAGGTGGTCTTCTAACATTGCTACTTTCCACCCCTGGGTGTTTCCTCTTCCCATCAGGGTACTCTGTCGGTATGGCAGATGGATAAGGGCAGCGACTGGTGCTGCAGGAGTATACGCCTCGTGGCGGATATGGACCCCAGCTGATTTGGGCCATTTTAACATGGTTTCGTACTCCTCCAGGGTGGGCACCATGTCGAACTGCGGAAATTCAAAGCACCGCAGACTTGAATTCCAGAAGTGAACTAGTACCCTGAGAAAGACTTGATCGACACTGATTTTCAGGAGGTCCAAAATCCGTCCATAGGATTTTTCAAACTTAGTTTGGACCTCCGGGGGCATCGTTGCACTGAGCCGCTCTAGCTTCTCAGTATGGCTTCGGAGAATGTCCACCTTCCCCACTTGTCTACTTGACCCCTCCATCTTCTAAAACCAAAATGTATGATTTGATGAAGATGATGTTTATTGTATGAATGTGAGTGTTTATTTTGCTATTTTATCATGTTTTTTCTACATGATGTATGGTATTTGCATTTATTTTTTGGAAGAATAAACTATCTATATGAATGTTTTATGAATGCAATGTTTTGGACCAGGTCTTATTTGTGAATTTTGAATGAATTTTTTTTTTTTTTTTTTTGGCTTGTATTTTATTGTTATTTGTTTATTTTATAGTCTTTTATCTCTTCTGTCGGAACTGCGTGGCTACTTAGCTTACAAAGAACCTGAAACCAGGCTAGCTAAAAGGCAGACTGTCCGAGATAAAAATATGGCTTTATGAAAGAATATTTATCGTCCCTTATCTCTTCTGTCGGAACTGCGTGGCTACTTGGCTTACAAAGAACCTGAAACCAGGCTAGCTAAAAGGCAGACTGTCCGAGATAAGGGTGTTTATTTGAAAAATATTTTTTGTGATTTTGTTCTGTTTGTTTATGCTATGCAACATACAAATGCAACAAACATATGCACACACAATTCGATCATCCCCGAACCAGCGAGATTCCGTTTTTATCACGAGGTAGGGTTTTCCTGTAGAAAAGTGCATTGGTTTAGGGTAGGTTCTAACTGTTCTCACCAGGCTAAGGGCCCCAAGGTGCCCCCATTATAGGGTCCCCACTCTTCAGCCGTCCGACCATGCTCAACACTAAGGTCAGAGTCGGTCTTGTTGCCAAAAGAGGAAGGTTATCACCTTGAGTGGTGGTTTCCGATCACACTGGTGGGCACACGGCCCTAACTGCAGCGTACCGTACCTGCCACCCAGTCCCTATGGTTATCTCACTTGCCCCGGGTATAGGAGGAACTGTAGTGTGCAAGGGATTGTGTGCAATTTTTATATCAAGCAATTGCGTAAGTATAAACAAACAACAGTTTATTGAAAGCCAAACAATAAAGCATGTTATAATACAAGTTAAGGGCAAAAGTGTTATTTTCTTGGTTTATTTATTGTTTAAGCCGCCCATCACTAAATGGGATTAACTCTCTAGGCTTCCCCAGTGGAGTCGCCATCATCGCCGCCGTCAAAAGAGGCGGTCGGAGCGACGTGATGGTTTTATCGACCCTTTATGTTTTCGCGTTTTTTATTGGTGGTTACAACGTCCTTAGGTTGTCCGATAACCGGGCTAACCTAGAGACGAGGTTTTCGAAAAGTGTCCTTGAGTTGCCCGATAACCGGGCTAACCCAAGGACTTATTTATTTTGGGTTCTATGGAGTCGCCACCGATGTTTTTACCGGAAACATCGGAAAAGGGGTTTAAAAGGCGTTGGTTTTCGAAAACCAACTTTGGTCATTAGAACCAGAGTTGGGTAAGGGAGTTGGTTACGTGTAAAGGGGGTATTAGTCCCTTTACGACGCCCCTTTCGGGTTCCCTATGACAGGCCAGCTTATTTTATTGATAAACTAGAAAAATATACTTTCGCCCTTTTTATTCTGCGGAATTTAAAAGTATGACTACATGGCCCTATTATCTATTGCATAATTTAAGATAAAGACAGTAAAGGTGAAGGGAGAGAATTTGAACCTCCGAAGCGCGCTTTATATTAATTCTATAAAAAAAAATAAGGTGCTTTATGGCAGCCCTTCACTCTACAAGGCGTCGGAAACCTCTCGAACGCCGAAAAATCACTCTTGAAAGCACTCAGAAACTCCGGAAATGCGTCGGAGGGATTCTAGAGAGAAGTTTTAGAGAGAAGGGAGAGCTATGCAGCTGTGGTGTGTCCAAATGAGGGGGGAAGAGCCCCTATTTATAGGTTTTCGCGCTGTCAGATGGCGAGACCGCCGGTCTCGTCTCGACGAGGTCGAGACCGCCGTCTCGTCCAACGAGACCGCCGTCTCGTTCTTCACGGGAAACGAGGCCGGGTGCGGGTGAACGAGACCGCCGTCTCGTTCTTCGTAGGAAACGAGACCGGGGTCTGGGTGAACGAGACCGCCGTCTGGGTTTCGTAGGCAACGAGACCGGGGTCTCGTTAGACGAGACGGTGGTCTCGCTTGCTACACGAGACGAAACGGCGGTCTGGGTCATCCAGAAGGCGGTCTCGTCCCTTCGAGGCGAGAAAACTTATTTTTTGACCCAAAAAACCTTCCTATCTTGGTACGGGAGCCTAATAGTCTCTCCTAGTGGCTTGTTAGGCTTCAGCCGTCTTCAAATAGGGGATCTTCTGACTTTATTTGGAGCCCGGGCAAGATTTGGGGTCTATAGGGAGAAATAGGAAAATAATTCATTTCTTTATTTCTCACTAATCTGTTTTATCAAGTGACTTCTCTTGCAGAGTTATTATTCAAAGTGGTGTTTGTCTTCATCAAATAGGGGGAGACTGAAAGTGATGAAGATCTTATTGAAATACTCTGACAAAGATCTTGTTGATTTGATGAAGTCAAAGATAAAGTCAAAGTCAACTTTGTAGCGGTCAACAATCACTTAGATAAAAGAGTAGAGAGATTAGTGTGTCCGCAGCTATGCTTAGGTATAATTATTTTTATCTTTTCTGCTGCATGAGGTTTCTTCACTGAAAAGATTTTGCAAAATGCCTCTAAAAACGTTTAAACAGTTAAAAACAAAGTATTTTAACAAAAGCTTTCTTAAACAAGTTTTTAATTGATATAATTTCGATATAATCGGTTGTTTTCATTAAAGAAAGTTTTGAAAACCTTCTGTCAGTGTTTTAACTGATAAAACTTCGAAATAACCAATTAAAATCACTTAAAATGTTAAGAGAAGTGTTTTTGCAGTATTTTAATCGATACAACTTGGTTTTAATCGATTAAAACCACTTAGAGTTCAGTATGATCGATCAGAATGCAATTATGACCGATCAGAATCAGATATGATCGATCAGAATTGAGTTATGACCGATCAGAACTTTTTCAATCGATTAAAACTCGTTTCAATCGATTAAAACAACTTAGAAAATTTCTACATAGCGTTTTAATCGATTAAAACTTGTTTTTATCAGTTAAAATCACTTGGAAAAAATAACAATAAGGTTTTGCAGTATATTAATCGATTAAAACATGAAACAATCGATTAAAACAAATTAGAAGATTTTTGTAAAGATATTTAATTGATATAAACGTTGTCGTATCAGTTAAAACAAATCTGTTAAAGAATCAAAAACGGTTTAATGGATTAAAAGAAGTTTTAACAGATTAAAACTGAACTTTTAACAGATTAAAAGATTATTTTAACAGATTGATTAAACCAGCAGTTTTGAAAATCTTCTATAAAAAACAGTTTTGCTTGAACATTTTAAACATACAATTGAACATCAATCTTTAGCAATCAAGAAAGCAAACTTTAGCTCTCTTTCAAGAAAGATTCACGTCAGTTTTTGTGAAGTTCTATGAAATTCTTCTTGAGGCAAATTGCTTTGTTTTGGAGAAGAAACTCACTGCAGAATTGCATAAAACTGGTTTGAGCATTCTAGTTTCTTCTTATCATTTCTTTTCATTCTTTTACTGTATTGTTTGGTGCCTGGAATTGTGGGCACTGGTTTCTCTGCAGCTGGAATTTGGTTGTAGAGGTTGTCAAGAACTGGAATTTGGTTCTTGGTGAAAGGTTAGGTGCAAGAACTGGAAGTGTGGTTCTTGTGGTAGATTAAGTGTAAGATTGTAATCTGTAAAACATTTGATCTAGTGCAACCCAGCTGGAATTTAGCTGGAGACTGGACGTAGCCCTGGTATTGGGTGAACCAGTATAAACACCGGTGATATCTTTCTAAACCTTTCTCCTCTTTTAATTCTGTTGTTGCGTTTATTTTTGATTGATTGCTTTGTGATTCAAGAACAGATCTGAAATCCTATTTTTACAAATAGATAATCTGTTAATTGCGAAAAACTTTCAAAGATCAATTCACCCCCCCTCTTGATCTCAGCCTACTTTTCTAACAAATTTTAAAAATAATGTCTAGGTAAATCTTGAGTAATCATCTACTATAACCAGTGCATATAGATTTCCTCCTAAACTCATAGTTCTAGAAGGACCAAAGAGATCCATGTGCAAAAGTTCAAGAGGTCTTGATGTTGAAACAATATTTTTCTGTGAAAAAGAATTCCTAACTTGTTTGCCCTTTTGACATGCATCACATACTTTGTCTTTCACAAACTTAAGTTTAGGTAAGCCAATTACAAGATCTTTAGAAATCAGTTTATTAAGGTGATTCATATGAATATGAGCTAACCTCCTATGCCACAACCAGGAATCATTCTCTTTAGAGATTAAGCAACAATTTTTAGCAGAATTAGTATCTAACATGTAAATATTGTTGATCCTCTTACCAGTAATCAGTACCTGTTCTGAATCTGATTTGATTATTTGACATTGATCTTGACCAAAGACAACTTTGTGTCCTTTATCACAAAGCTGGCTAATACTAATCAAATTATGTTTTAAACCCTCAGCATATAATACATTGTTAATAATACCTGATTCTGTGCATTTGATGTCACCTATTCCAAGGATTCTTCCTTTGTTATTATCCCCATAGACAACAGTCCCACCATTCTTTAGTTTTAAGTTGTAAAATTTTGTAATATCACCTGTCATGTGTTTAGAACAGCCGCTGTCAAGGTACAGGAGATCTTCATTTTGCTTTGCCTGAATGAGAAATTAGTATAGTTGCAGTACAAACTCGATATAGAATCGAAATAATCAATTAATTCTGTACTTGGAAGAAGAATTTTAATCGATTAATTTGATATTTAATCGATTAAGTTCTGGAGAAAATATCTCAAAATAATAATCAATTTAATTGGTTAAATTTATCCTTTTAATGATTTTAACGGATATAAATCCTTTTTAATCGATTAAAACAGCTAAACTAAATTCCTGAGAACATTTTAATCGATTGATTCGTATTTCAATCGATTAAAATTGTACGGATTGCTTTTCTGGTATTCTCTGTAAGTGATTTTAATCGATTAAAACTGTTTTATATCAATTAAAACATTCAATTTATGAAACCAGAATCAAATTTGCTATTTTGAACACCAAGGGACTTCCAGATTTTGTTCCTGCAAAACAGATTTAGCATATTTCTGGTACCCTTTTTATAATTACTGGGTCCAATCAGGTTATTTGAAATGAATTTTTGGGAATCCACTTCATTCTACCTCTAGGAATAGCATACTTTTTTATTCTACAAAATTTCACAGAATGACCTTTTTTCATACAGTAAAAGCATTTAATAAATGGAGACGAAACAAATTTACTATATGCAAAATAGTTTTTAGATGCTCTAGTTTTCTTTCCAACAAGAGGTGTAAAACCTATGCCACCACGATCAATAACCAATTTTTGAGAATCAAGTATCATATCAAGACTAGTTTTTCCTTGTGCAAGTTTAGATGCAGTTTTTATTAAATATGTTAATTTCTTTTGTAACTCAGGACAATTTTTACAATCTTTATCATTACACATGCAATCAGAATTATTATTTATTTCCAGATTTTCATTCTTAGTTTCTATATCAACTATTTTCTTTTCAAGAAGAGTGATCTTGTTTTCTAATAGACTATTCATGCTTTTTAATCTTTTGTTTTCAATTTCTAATTTCTTAGCTACTGCATGCATTTCATAAAAAGCATCTTGTAATGAACTGTAATTCATAGTGGTTGTTGAATCAAAACTTACACTGGTCATGGGAGAATTTGAATTAACCATCAAGCATATCTCTGTTGTTTCTTCATAGACCATTTCCAGAGTTTTCCACATTTGTGCAGCAGTTTGACAATGTGCTATCCTAAAAAAATCATTTCTGTGAAGTGCAGATATGATGATATTCTTAATAATACAATCATCTTGGATTAGTTTCTTTTCACAATCATTTAAACTAGACCATTCTTTGTTAAAAACATAAGTTCCTTGTTCAATGATATTCCAAACATTTATACCAACAGATTCAATAAAAATCTTCATCCTAATCTTCCAAAAAGAGTAATCTGTACCACAAAACAGTGGAGGTCTATCAATACAAGCACCCGCAGAAAATTTATTTCCAGCCATTTGGATCGAAAGACTTGAATAATTCTCAAGAACCTTGCTCTGATACCAATTGTTAGAAATGTAGACTGAGATCAAGAGGGGGGTGAATTTATCTTTGAAAGATTTTCACTATTTACAGATTATCTATTTCAAAGATTAAAAATTATGACCAGTTCTTGAATCAAACACAGCAAACAATCAAAGTAAAGGTAGTGACAGAATTAAAGAGAGAAAGGTTTAGAAAGATACAACCAAGATTTATACTGGTTCACCAAATCCCAGGGCTACGTCCAGTTTCCAGCCAAATTCTAGTTGGGTTCCACTAGATTGAACGTTTTACAGATTACAACTTCAATCCCACACTCAATCTACCACAAGAACCAAAATTCCAGTCCTTGCACCTAAACCTTCACCAAGAACCAAATTCCAGTTCTTGAACAACCCTGCAGCCAAATTCCAGCCACAGAAACCAGTGCCCACATTTCCAGGCACCCACAATACAGTAAAGAAAGTAAAGAAACAAAGAGAAGAAACTAGAACACCCAAACCAGGTTTATGCAGCTCTGCAGAATGAGTTTCTTCTCCAAAAGAATGCAAATATTGCCTCAAGAAAGAACTTCTAAGAACTTCACAAAACTAGCGCGATTCTCTCTTGAAAGTACACTTATGATTGCTTGATTGATTGCCAAAAGATGTGTTTCAAAAGGTTCAAGCAATTATGTTTTTATAGAAGATTTTCCAAACTGCTGGTTTATTTAACCTGTTAAAATAATCTTTTAATCTATTAAAAGTCTTGTTTTAATCTGTTAAAACTTCTTTTAATCTGTTAAAATGTTCTTGATTATTTTCCAGATTTGTTTTAATGGATACGACACCGTTTATATCAATTAAAACTCTTTGTAAAAAATCTTCCAAATTGTTTTAATCGATTGTTTCGTCTTTCAATCGATTAAAATACTGTAAAACATTCTCATAAAATTTTCTAAGTGATTTTAACTGATAGCAAACTTGTTTTAATCGATTAAAACATTCTGGAAAAACCTCTTAGTTGTTTTAATCGATTATTTTGCATTTGTATCGATTAAAATACTGACAGAACCACTTTCAAAACACTTCAAGTTATTTCAATCGATTATTTTGAGTTTGTATTGATTAAAATTCTGCCAGAACACTTTTCAAAATATTCTAAGTCATTTTAATCGATTATATCAATTCTATATCAGTTAAAATACTAGCAGAAGGTTTTCAAAATTCCTTCTAATGAAAATAATCGATTATTTCGAAACCATATCAGTTAAAAACTTGTTACAAAAGTGTTAAGAACATTTTAGTTGACAAAGCTCATATACTATTAGTTAAAATAGTTACTTTAAAAACCTTTTAACAAAATATTTTGTTTTTAACCGTTTAAACACATTTTAGAGGCATTTGGAAAATCTTTTAAATGAAGAAAACCTCATGCAGCAGAGAGATAAAAATGATTATACCTAAATAAAGATGCAGACTCACTAATCACTCTACCCTTTTATCTAAGTGACCTTTGACTGCAACAAAGTAGCCTTTGACTTCATTTTTTACTTCATCAAATCAACAAGATCTTTGCTAAAGTAATTCAATAAGATCTTCATCACTTTCAGTAAAGAAATGTAAAGAAACCCAACATACAAAAAACCTAACCAGTGCCCAACAATTCCAGACACCTAACATACAGTAAAGATATGTAAAGAAACAAAGAGAAGAAACTAGAACAATCAAACCCGAATTATGCAGCTCTGCAGAATGAGTTTCTTCACAAAAGGAATGCAAAATTTTGTTAGAATCGCGCAGCGGAATGTTTGTGTTTCCGGACAAAAACCAAGAGGGGGGATAAATTGGTTTCTTAAACAAAAATTAGGTTTTAAAATTTTCCCCAAATTTTACTGATTAAAATGTTGTGTAAACGTAAATAGAGTAAGGATAGAGTCTTACACAGAAGATTTATACTGGTTCGGATCAAAAGACCCTACGTCCAGTTGCTAATCACTCAAACAGAGGATTAATGCTGTCACTATAATCAAGTTTTACAAACAGATAACAATTGAAAAGATAAGGTAACGAAAACACCTCTCTTGATTTACACAAGAGATGAAGAACAACTTTCCCTAGAGACGGCACAACACACAATCCACCAACAAAACCCACTTAGTGATTTTTCCTCCAACAAACAGTTCTCTGGCAGTCACAACTCTCAACTTTTGTTTGAAAAAGGTTGTTCACTTTGCAGAGAGCCTTAGAAAACCTTAAGTAGACGGATTAGGGTTTGGGAATTGTGGATTTTCGAAACCTGATGAATAGGGACTAGGGTTTTCGAAACTTGGTCCAATTTTGAAATTCAAAACACATATCTGACTGAAATAATCGATTATCTTGAGTGTTAATCGATTATTACAGAGCCAAAATCATCAGGAACCCTTAACCACGCAGTTTAATCGATTATTTGACCTGTTAATCGATTAACAACCCTTTTAATCGATTAATAGGAGCTTTAATCGATTATTCCGGAGAGCTGATATAGAAAATAGTTTTTCTCTCTGTAATAATCGATTATCTTGCCTTTTAATCGATTAATCCAGTGTGTTTTTGATAAAAATAAGTTTTTGAAGCTTCTAAAGAGTAGACTATGTGCTGGCTATCTTAGACTCTAATATTACAGACTCAAAATAATCAAAACAAAGTTATTACATCATATTACAAGTTTTCAAATCTTTACGTCCTTTGTTCTTGAATCATCATCAAAATATACAGGCTTCATATCCATGTATGTTCAACATTCATATCCTTGTATGTTTCAACAATCTCCCCCTTTTTTATGATGATCAAAATTTTCTTTAAAGCCCTATAATAACCTGTTTTATCTGTCACACTAACAAAACATTAAACATACCAGATAATATTTAATAAACATAATAAGAGGCTTTAAATAAATTTCTCCCCCTATTTTGATTATGATAAAAAAATTGAAAGCTCCCCCTTAATAGATGCATAATTTAAAAAATAACTCTCCCTCAAACAAAGCAAGGAAATACAAATTTTATTTCATAAAGAAACGTCTTTACAAACAAAGAGATATGTGGAAGAGATTAAAACTTTTCATTGGCATCGCTATTAAACTGAGCGTCAAACTTATCCTCTAGATTACAGACCCTATCATCTACATCAGAGATACGACGAATGATTTCCTCATGCCGTACTTCAGAAAGGGTGAAAAATTCCTGCATTTTCTGATTCATATCAAACAACATCTCTTCCATAGATTGTCGGGATGCAGAAGGGGCAGAAGATGTTCCAGCATTATGAATATGTTCAGAGGGAAACTCAGCAGCAGGAGGCATCTCTTCGTCATAATCTTCAGCATTGTCAGCCATGTTGGGAATGTCGTCTTTGTGAACATAAATGTTATTGACTCGCACCATTTGAAGTTGAGTTAGTGTATTATCAAGCATTCGGTTTAAGTTAGTGGTACTTACCTTTTGTTCCCCTTCAACATTCACTCCTTTGTACTCTAAAATGCGAGAGATAAGAAGAGCATAGGGAATTTTAAAAGTAGGATGACGCTTCGCCTTCAGCATGGTCATTGTGACAAGGCTGCCCCAATCGATTGGTTCAATATTCATGATTGCATGAATAATGCGAAGATCTATGGATGACCATTGGGCATGGTTGGTTGCCCGGGGACATAAAATCCAGACAAGTAGATGTAGGAGCAGACGTTCCTCCTTCTTTAATGGGCCGGCTAAAAGAAGACACCCAATCTCCATGGAGGGGTTGCGGAGAAAAGAACGGTAAGCCATAATTCTGTCAAAATCGTCTAACTCCGCAAAAATGTTAATAACATCATCTCTTAAAGGAAAATGTGCAACGTTTTCCCATATATCATCATCAAGGATGATAGTTACACCCTTGACACGAGAAGTGGCTACTTGATCCCTAAATTTGAAACAAGAATAAAATACCCTAACTAAATCAGGGTAGTATGTACCTTGCATTTGGATAAAAGGGAGGACGCCTTGAATTTCAAGAAGATTCGGAAAATTGAATCCTCTATTTATGAATTGATCACCAATAATGAATTTTGGAGTAATTATACCTCTTTCCTTCCAAAAGGTGAGAAATTCTTGTCGGCCCTCATCATCGGAGATCCATCCTTCAACAAAATTAGGATGGGGATGAGAGGCAGGAGCAAATCTTCTTCTAATGGGAATTTTAGCATGAGAAAATGAGGCCATTTTAGGATTAGAAGAACAACAAGAGAGTTTTGGAAAACAAGTGAGGTTAAGAGAAGAAAAGGAGGCTTGAATGATGCTAGAATGATTGGATTCAAGAGTTTGAGGTGTGAGGAAGTGAAATGAAGGCTTCCTATATATAAACCATGTGTGCAACGGTCATAAACGGTCACTTGGGAGTGAAGAGGAGCCAAAAGAGCCGTTGAAAACGGCTAGTTCACAAAAACTGCCAGGTTTAATCGATTAAAACTTGAAATAATCGATTAAACCAGCAACAGACCCATTTAATCGATTAAAACAACCTGTTAATCGATTAAATCAGTAGTTAATCGATTAAAACTTGATTTAATCGATTATTCCAGAGAGTAATTTCATATTTTGGACATTTAGGTGCAGATAATCGATTATTGCTTCAAATAATCGATTATTCCAGAGAGATCATCAAATTTTTTAGGTTTAGACACATGATAATCTATTAATACCCTACATAATTGATTATAACATTACAACCATCCAAAAATTGTTTAATTAAGCAGAATTTAAGCTATTTCTAATATCCCTAAGTCTCTTCTAAGATCATAGAATCTATCCTTGGGAAGAGGTTTAGTAAAAATATTCGCTAATTTATGCTTTGTATCGACATATTCAAGTTTAGAATTTCCTTTGCTAATATGATCTCTTACGAAGTGATGTCTAATCTCTATATGCTTAGTTCTATAGTGCATTACTGGATTTTTAGTAAGATTTATTGCACTTGTATTATCATACATCAATGGAATATCACTTAGAAATAGACTATAGTCTTCTAATTGTTGTTTCATCCACAAAATTTGAGCACAATAATTACCAGCTGCAATATATTCAGCTTCAGTGGTAGATAAAGCAACACATGCTTGTTTCTTAGAATGCTAAGATACTTTTTCTATCTATTTTGCATCCATCATAATCAGCATCAGAATAACCTATTAAGCTAGGAGAAGCTTCAGATGGATACCATAAACCAAAACCAGTAGTTCCTTTTAAATATTTTAAAATTCTTTTTATTGTAGTTAAGTGAGATTCTTTTGGACATGCTTGAAATCTAGCACACACACAAACAAAATGCATAATATCAGGTCTACTTGTAGTTAAGTATAATAGTGAACCTGTCATACCTCTATGCATAGATTGATTAATTTCCAAACCTGATTCATCCTTGTCTAAATAGCATGAAGTTCCCATGGGTGTGTTAGCTTCCTTTGAAGTGTCCATTCCAAACTTTTTGAGAATCTCTTTGCAGTATTTGGTTTGAGAGACAAAAATGTCATCTTTAAGTTGCTTGATTTGAAGTCCAAGAAAGAACATTAATTCTCCCATCATAGACATTTCAAATTCTCCCTGCATTATCTTAGCAAATTCTACACACAAAGAATTATCAGTTGATCCAAAACTGATATCATCAACATATACTTGAACCAATAAAATATGTTCTTTTACTTTCTTTATAAACAGAGTAGAATCAATTTTTCCTCTAGAAAAATCATTTGAAGTTAGAAAGCTACTTAATCTTTCATACCAAGACCTAGGAGCTTGTTTCAAATCATATAATGCTTTCTTTGATTTAAAAATATGATTAGGATAACTAAAATCTTCAAATCCAGGGGGTTGCTCCACATATACTTCTTCTTTAATAAACCCATTCAAAAATGCACTTTTAACATCCATTTGATATAATTTAAATTTCATCAATGATGCATAAGCAAGAAGTAGGCGTATAGCCTCTAACCTGGCAACAGGAGCATAAGTTTCATCATAATCAATACCTTCCTCTTGACAGTAACCTTTGGCAACAAGTCTGACTTTATTCTTTGTTATATTTCCATCTTCATCAAGTTTGTTTCTAAATACCCATTTAGTTCCAATTACTTGATGTGATTCTTCTCTTGGAATTAATTCCCAAACTTGATTCCTTTCAAATTGATTAAGTTCTTCTTGCATTGCTATGCACCATTGGTCATCTTTAAGCGCTTCCTCAACATTTTTGGTTCTATCTGTGAAACAAAAGCTACAGTCATGCAGAAATTAGTCATATTTCTAGTTCTTACCCCTTTTGAGATATCACCAATAATATTGTCCATTGAGAGTCCTCTTGGTGATTGCCATTCTTTAGCTAATTCAGTTGGTTGAGAAGGCTCATTTTCATTCAAATACAATTCTTCAAGAGCCTCTCTTATGTACTCATCATCACCTGCAAGTTCTTTATTTGACTCAAGAGGATTTCCCCCAAGGTCTACAATTTCATCAAAAGCAACATGTACAAATTCTTCAAAATTTTAAATTCTTCTATTAAACACTCTATATGCTTTGCTAGTTAGTGAATAACCTAAGAAAATGCCCTCATCGGCTTTTGAGTCAAATTTTCCTAAGTTGTCCTTTCCATTATTTAACACAAAGCATTTACATCCAAATATTTTCAAATGAGCAACATTAGGTTTTCTACCATTTAATAATTCATAAGGTGTTGATTTTATAATTGGCCTAGTAAACATCCTATTTAAAACATAACATGCAGTACTCACAACATCAACCCAAAAATATTTAGGAACATTTGATTCATTTAACATTGTTCTAGCAAGTTCCTCTAGTGACCTATTTTTCCTTTCTACTACACCATTTTTTGGGGAGTCCTAGGTGCAGAAAAATTATGCAATATTCCCTTTTCCTCACAATAATTTTCAAACCTTTCATTTTGAAACTCACCACCATGGTCACTTCTTAAAACTTTAATTCTTAAGTCTTTCTCATTTTGAATTTGCTTTGCAAACTTCCTAAAGACCTTAAAAGCTTCATTTTCAATATTAAGAAAAATGTCCAAGTATATCTAGAAAAGTCATCAACAATCACAAGAGCATAATAATTTCCACAAAAACTTTTTATCCTAGAAGGACCAAATAAATCTAAATGTAATAATTCTAAAGGTTTTGATGTGGAAATAACATTCTTTGATTTAAATGATGATTTTACTTGTATACCTTTTTGACATGCATCACATAATCTATCTTTTTCAAATTTTAACTTAGGCAAACCAACAACTAAGTCCTTTGATATTAATTTGTTTAAATGATGCATATTTATATGAGTCGCTCTCTTATGCCATAACCATGGGTTCTCTTCCTTAGCAGCTAAGCATGTTATACTAGTATCATTATACAATCCAAATCAATCATATATATATTATTATGCCTAATGCCTTTCAATGCTACATTTTCGGAATCTATCAAATGTATGGTACAAAATTTACTTTCAAAGATTACCTTGAATCCTTTGTCACAAAGTTGACTTATACTTAGGAGATTATGCTTTAGCCCGTCAACAAGAAGCACATCCTTTATCTCCAAATTGTTTGCACCACCTATATTTCCAATTCCAAGAATCTTTCCTTTGTTGTTGTCCCCATAGGTTACATATCCTTGTTCTTTAGCTTTGAAACTTACAAATTTCGTTTTGTCTTCGGTCATATGTTTTGAGCATCCACTATCAAAATACCACATAGACTTCTTTGATTTGGAAGTTTCCTAAAAAAAAGAACATAGTAAACTTAGGTCCCCATAACTTTTGGGTCCTTGGGGTTAGAGACAAACAAGTCATTTAACAATAGGAACCCAAACGTATTTTCCTTTAGGAAAACCAAAATGCTTAATTTTACATCTATTTGAGGTATGACCATGTTTCATACAATAAAAGCATGCTTTAGATGTAGTTTTTGAATATGATACATTTCTAACTATAGATTCTTTAGTTCCTTTTTCAACCCATACTCTTCTATTTTTAATTTTAGGCTTTTTCAAAGGAACATGATGGTTTTCTCTATTTTGAGCAATAACAACTTTATCCTTATTATTATTACTTATTTCCTTCTCGGCTTTATCAAGCAAATGATTAAGTATATCAATATCATATTCATACTCTTTACATGATGCACATGCTATATTCTTATTATCTTTTTCATCTACACGTACAATTTTCATTTCTAAGGTTTCCTTTTCCTCTAAACATGCAATTTTCGTTTTTAAGGACTCCACCTCCTTTTCGGATCTATTCAAACTCTTTTTCATAGCTTTGTATTCATTTTTCAAGTCCTTAAAAGCATTAAATAATTCTTCATATGCATTTTGTAATTCATAAAAGTTATTTTCATCATCACTTGAAGATGATTCGGAATCACTAACCTCAAAGTCGGAAGATATATTGTCATTTGCCATCAAGCAAATGTTAGCTTCTATTTCCGAATCACTTGACTCCGAACTCGAATCACTATTGTCCCAAGCGATGTAGGCTTTCTTCTTGAAGAATTTCTTGCCTTTGTTATCTTTATTCTTCTTGTTTGGACATTCGGTTTTCACATGTCCTGTTTCACCACAACCATAACATTTGATATTTAAGGAAGTATTTTATGTTACCTTTCCCTTACCTTTGAATGGATGCTTCCCTTTAGCTTTCATGAATTTGGTAAATTTATTTATCATAAGACTCAATTCTTCTTCTTCATTCTCCGAGTCTTCTTCTTCCTTTTTACTCTTACCTTTGGAAATTTTAGTTTTGAAAGCTAAGTTCCTCTTTTGGTGTTGACCTTCTTCATCATTTAGCCTTCCTAGTTCTAGCTCATTCTCTCTCAACTTTCCAAAGAGCGCCGCCATAGACATTGTGGCAAGGTTTTGTGACTCCGAGATGGCCGTCACCTTAGGTTGCCATTTCCTATCCAAAGATTTCAAGATTTTCACATTTAATTCATCAACATAAAAAATATTACCTAATCTAGTGAGATGGTTCACAATGTGTGTGAAACGCTTTTGAACGTCAAAGATTGTTTCTCCTTGTTGCATTCGGAACATCTCATATTCTTGGATTAAAGAATTTTTCCGTGCTCTCTTAACGTCGTCGGTACATTTGTGGGTCACTCTCAACATTTCCCACATCTCTTGAGCACTTTTACAAACGGAGATCCTATAAAACTCATCAAGGGTTAACGCAGATGAAATTATATTTCTAGCCCTAACATCAAATTGAGTTTTTCTATTTTCCTCCATCGTCCATCTAGAAAAATGGTTTTCGAACATCTACTCCGTTTTCAGAAACTTTAGGAATATAGGAACCGTTTAAAATAGTGTCCCAAACACCTCTATCAATAGACTGTAAAATGATTTGCATTCTAACTTTCCAGAAAGGATCATTTTGACCCGCAAAAAGTGGGGGTTTATTGATAGAAGCACCCTCGGCAAATGTTTGATTTTGTCCGGCCATTTTTGTAAAATTGAATGACTATCAAACCTGGCTCTGATACCACTTGTTAGAATCGTGCAACAGAATGTTTGTGTTTCCGGACAAAAACCAAGAGGGGGGGGTGAATTGATTTCTTAAACAAAAATTAGGTTTTAAAATTTTCCCCAAATTTTACTGATTAAAATGATGTGTAAACGTAAATAGAGTAAGGATAGAGTCTTACACAGAAGATTTATACTGGTTCAGATCAAAAAACCCTACGTCCAGTTGCTAATCACTCAAATAGAGGATTAACGCTGTCACTATAATCAAGTTTTACAAACAGATAACAATTGAAAAGATAAGGTAACGAAAACACCTCTCTTGAGTCACACAAGAGATGAAGAACAACTTTCCCTAGAGACGGCACAACACACAATCCACTAAGAAAACCCACTTAGTGATTCTTATCGCTTCTAGCCCACACTAGGTTCCAAAATCCCATTTTTCCTCCAACAAATAGTTCTCTGGCAGTCACAGCTCTCAACTTTTGTTTGAAAAAGGTTGTTCACTTTGCAGAGAGCCTTAGAGAACCTTAAGTAGATGGATTAGGGTTTGGGAATTGGGGATTTTCTAAACCTGATGAATTGGGACTAGGGTTTTCGAAACTTGGTCCAATTTTGAAATTCAAAACACATATCCGACTGAAATAATCGATTATCTTGAGTGTTAATCGATTATTACAGAGCCAAAATCATCAGGAACCCTTAACCATGTAGTTTAATCGATTATTTGACCTGTTAATCGATTAACAACCCTTTTAATCGATTAACAGGAGCTTTAATAGATTATTCCAGAGAGCTGATACAAAAAATGGTTTTTCTCTCTGTAATAATCGATTATCCTGCCTTTTAATCGATTAATCCAATGTGTTTTTTATAAAAATGAGTTTTTGAAGCTTCTAAAGAGTAGACTATGTGCTGACTATCTTAGACTCTAATATTACAGACTCAAAATCATCAAAACAGAGTTATTACATCATATTACAAGTCTTCAAATCTTTATGTCCTTTGTTCTTGAATCATCATCAAAATCTATAGGTTTCATATCCATGTATGTTCAACATTCATATCCTTGTATGTTTCAACAAAATTTCCTCAAGAAAGAACTTTGAAAAACTCCACAAAACTTGTGTGATTCTTTCTTGAAAGTAGCTCTTATGATTGCTTGATTGATTGCTCAAAAGTATATATTAAAAGACTGAAGCAATCCTGTTTATATAGAGATTTGTTCTAACTGCTAGTTTAATTAATCTATTAAAACAATCTTTTAATCTGTTAATAGTCTTGAATTAATCTGTTAAAACTTCTTTTAATCTGTTAAAATGTTCTTGATCATTTTCCAGATTTGTTTTAACTGATACGACAATGTTTCAATCGATTAAAACACTTTGTAAAAAAATCTTTAAGTTGTTTTAATCGATTAATTCGTAATTTAATTGATTAAAATTCTGCCAAATATTTTCATAAAACTTTTTAAGTGATTTTAACTGATAACAGCCAGTTTTAATCGATTAAGACAATTAGCAAAAAGTTCCTTAAGTTGTTGTAATCATTAAATCATAGTTTAATCGATTAAAATTATTCTGATCGATCATATATGAGATTTAATGGTTAAAACTCATTCTGATCGATCATATTTGGGATTACATCAATTAAAAAGTACTTCAAGTGGTTTTAATCGATTATTTCGAAGTTATATCGATTAAAATACTGCCAGGATACTTCCAATAACATTTTAAGTTATTTTAATCGATTATTTCAAAACTATATCAGTTAAAATACTGGCAGAAGGTTTTTAAAAACTCCTTTAATGAAAATAATCAATTAATTCAAAGGTATATCAATTAAAACAGTTCCAGTAAATGTTTTAAAAGATTTTAATCGATTATTTCGAAAACCAATCAGTTAAAAAAACTATTATATAAGTTTGAAGAACATTTTAATTGATAAAGCTCATATAATATCAGTTAAAACAATTTCTTAAAAACCATTTAACCGATTACTTTTGTTTTTAACAGATTAAACATCTTTAGAGGCATTTTCAAAATCTTTTAAATGATGAAACCTCATGCAGCAAAGAGATATGAATGATTAAACCTATGTATAGATGCAGACTTACTAATCACTTCTACCCTTTTAACCAAGTAACCTTTGACTTCATCAGAATAGTCTTTGACTTCATTTGACTTCATCAAATCAACAAGATCTTCGTTTTATCAAATGATTCAATAAGATCTTCATCACTTTCACAATCCACCAGTACTGGTGCCTCCCATTGAAGGAAAACCTCTGTTTCTTTATCTATCGGTACTCGAAAAGTCTATGGGATGTGTGCTCGGTCAGCAAGATAATACAAAAAAGAAAGAGCAAGCCATATACTACCTCAGCAAAAATTCCTAGATTACGAGACCTGTTATACACCACTCGAAAAAACATGTTATGCATTGGTGTGGGCAACTCAACGTCTCAGGCAATATATGGTTAGGCACACAATTGGTTGGTTTCCAAAATGGATCCAATCAAATATCTATTTGAAAAACCCGTCCTGACCGGAAGAATAGCTAGGTGGCAAGTACTCCTTTCAGAATTTGACTTTGTCTATGTCACCCAAAAAGCTATCAAAGGTAGTCCACTAGCAGACTACCTAGCACATCGATCAACAAATGAATATCAATCCCTACAAGACGATTTTCCAAATGAACATATCATGCATATCCAACACGAAGAACCTGAAGATGATGCATGGACCATGTTCTTCGACGAAGCCTCGAATATGCTTGGACACGGGATCAGAGTTGTTCTAATATCCCCTGAAAAGAAGTACATCCCAGTAACAGTCAGGCTAAACTTCAATTGCACCAATAATATGGTCGATTATGAAGCCTGTGCCTTGGGATTCCAAGCAGCTCTAGATCATGGGGTAACCAAACTCAAAGTTTTCAGTGACTCATCCCTTGTTATCTACCAACTCAAGGGTGAATGGAAAACCAGAAACTCCAAATTGGTCTCATATCTAGATTACATCAGTAATATGATTTCAAGGATGAAAAACGTCACTTTCGAGTATATTCCTTGGGAAGATAATCAATTCACAAATTCCCTCGCTACTTTGTCATTCATGTTCGCCTTAGATCAAGAACGTGAGATACTGATTATCCAAATTAGGTTGTATGACAAACAAGCCTTTTGCATGGCAGTAACTGATAGAATCGCGCAGCGGAATGTTCGCGTGGTCGGACAAAAACCAAGAGGGGGGGTGAATTGGTTTCTTAATAAAAATTAGGTTTTCAAAATTTTCCCCAAATTTTACCGATTAAAAACTGTGTAAATGTAAATAGAGAAGAGAAGAGAATCTTACACAGGAGATTTATACTGGTTCGGATCCAAAGACCCTACGTCCAGTTGCTAATCACTCAAAGAGAGGATTAACGCTGTCACTATAATCAACTTGTTACAATACAAATTACAATGGAAAAGATAAAGTTAAAGATAACACCTCTCTTGAAACCCACAAGAGATGAAGAACAACTTTCCCCAGAGACGGCACAGCACACAATCCACTAAGAACTCCGCTTAGTGATTTTTATCGCTTCTAGCCAACACCAGGTTCCGAAAGCCCCTTTTTCTTGCAACAAACAGTTCTCTAGCACTCATAGCACTTAACTTTTGTATGAAAAAGTTTGTTCTTCTTTTCTGAGTGCCATAGAAGAGTTTAAGTAGAGAAATTAGGGTTTACGAATTGGGGATTTCGAAACTAGGGTTCTTGGAAATAGGGTTTTCGAAAATAGGTTTGATTTGAAGTTAAAAATCAAAATCTGACTGAAATAATCGATTAAAAGAAGTATTAATCGATTAAAACAGAGCCAAATATCAACAGAACCCAAACCTCTCTGTTTTTATCGATTAAAAGGTGATTTAATCGGTTAAAATTTGGTTTAATCGATTAAACCAGTGAGTTGTTACAGAAAATGATTTTTCTCACTGTTTTAATCGATTATTTCCCTATTTAATCGATTAAAGCCGAGCCTGGATGATAAATATGAGCTTTTTTAAGCTTCTAAGGTGCATACTATGTACCGGCTATCTTAAACTCTAATATTACAGACTCAATCTAATTGAAACAGAGTTATTACAATACAAAACAAGTCTTCAACACTCTAAGTCTTTGTGTTCTTGAATCATCATCAAAATCAACAATCTTCATGTCCATCAAGTGCAACATCAAGTCCTTGAATGTTCAACAATCTCCCCCTTTTTGATGATGATCAAAATTATTCTTTAAAGCCTTGTAATAACCTGTTTTATCTGTCATACTAACAAACACATCAAACATACCAGATAATATTTAAATGCAATTCATAAGAGGCTTTAAATATTTCTCCCCCTATTTTGATTATAATTAAAAATAACTCTGCAATAACAATCATAAGAGCTCCCCCTCAATCAAAGCATTAAAGAAACATCATATTTTATTTCAGAAATGTCAATACATTACATCACAAGAAGAGAAAATAAACAACAAATTTAAAATTCTTCACTATCATCACTATGAAAGTGTGCATCAAATCTATTTTCTAAATGGCACACTTTATCATCTACATCAGATATACGGCGAATTAATTCCTCATGCCGTACTCCAGAAAGAGTGAAGAAAGATTGCATCCTCTGATTCATGCCAGATAACATGTCTTCCATGGATTGTCGGGTTTCATGATGAGTAGAGGAAGTTCCAACACTTTGGATTTGGTCAGAGGGAAACTCAGTAGCTGGAGGCATATCTTCATCAGAATCTTCATTAGCATCACCTTGATTAGGAACGTCATCTTTGTGAACATAAATATCATTGACTCGCACCAATTGAAGTTGAATCAATGTGCTGTGCAGCATGTGGTTCAAGTTATTTGTTCTAACTACTTGTTCACCTTCAACATTAACTCCTTTATATTCAAGAATACGAGAGACAAGTAAGGCATATGGAATTTTGAATGTGGGATGACGTTTTGCTTTTAACATGGTCATTGTGACAAGAACGCCCCAATCTAACGGCTCATTATTCATTATGGCATGAATAATACGAAGATCAATGGAAGAACATTGGGCATGATTTGTAGCTTGAGGACATAGAATCCATACAATTAGATGGAGAATCATGCATTCCTCCTTCTTTAAAGGTCCAGCAAGAAGGAGACGCCCAATCTCCATGGAGGGATTTCGTAGAAAAGAACGGTAAGCTAAGAACCTGTCAAAATCATCTAACTCACCATAAATGTTAATAGCATATTCTCTAATTGGAAAGTGAGCGACGTTTTCCCAAATATCATCGTCAAGAATAATTGTGACACCCTTTACTCTAGAAGTAGCAATTTGATCTCTAAATTTAAATCTAGAGTAAAATACCCTAACCAAGTCCGGATAATAAGTACCTTGCATTTGGATGAAGGGAAGAACTCCTTGAATTTCAAGAAGGTTGGGAAAATTGAATCCCCTATTGATGAATTGCTCACCAATAAGAAACTTGGGAGAAATAATAGCCCGTTCCTTCCAGTAGGTCAGAAATTCTTGTTGGCCATCTATATCAGAAATCCATCCTTCTACAGAATTAGGACGAGGACGAGATGAGGGTGCAGATCTTCTTCTAGTAGGGATCTTAGCACGAGAAGATGAGGCCATTGAAAGATTTGAGGAATAACAAGAAGATTTAGAAAGCTAAGTGTATTGAGAAGAGGGCAATTTAGCTAGAATAAGGCAAGATAGCTTGATTTCAAGAGATAGAAGTGAGTAGAAGTGAAATGAAGGTCCCTATTTATAACCAAGCATCTCCAACGTTCATATGGAAGGGAATAATAGTCAAAATATCCGTTGGCAACGGCTAGGAAGCCAACTTGGTCAGATTTAATCGATTAAAATTCAAATTAATCGATTAAATCACTTCCAGACCTGTTTAATTGATTATTTTGGGCTGTTAATCGATTATTACTGGTTTTAATCGATTAATGGACGAATTAATCGATTATTCCAGAGAGGAATACCCTGTTTTAAGTGTTTTGGATGCAAATAATCGATTATTACTCCAATTAATCGATTATTCCAGAGAGGAATGCACTGTTTTGAGTGTTTTAACACATGATAACCTATGAACATCCTACAAAATGAATTATAACATTACAACCTTTCAAAAACAGTCAAATTAAGCAGAATTTAAGCTATTTCTAATATCCCTAAGTCTCTTCTAAGATCATAGAATCTATCCTTGGGTAGAGGCTTAGTAAAAATATCTGCTAATTGACGTTTAGTATCTACATACTCTATTTTACAGTTTCCTTTGCTGATATGATCTCTCAAAAAGTGATGTCTTATTTCAATATGTTTAGTCCTAGAGTGCATTACTGGATTCTTAGTAAGATTTATTGCACTCGTATTATCACACATCAACGGAATGTCATTTAAAAAGATACTATAATCTTCTAACTGTTGTTTCATCCACAGAATTTGAGCACAACAACTACCAGCTACAATATATTCAGCTTCAATGGTAGATAAAGCAACACATGCCTGTTTCTTAGAATTCCAAGATATTAAGGATGAACCTAACAAATGACATGTCCCACTAGTACTTTTCCTATCAATTTTACATCCACCATAATCAGCATCAGAATATCCTATTAAACTCATACAAGCATCGATCGGATACCACAAACCAAAACCAAGTAGTTCCTTTTAAGTATTTTAAAATATGTTTCACTGCAATTAGATGAGATTCTTTAGGACAAGCCCGAAATCTAGCACACACAAGTACGTAATGCATAATATCAGGTCTACTTGCAGTTAAGTATAACAGATGATCCTATCATTCCTCTATACATAGTTTGATTAACTTCCAAACCTGATTCATCCTTGTCTAGATAGCATGAAGTTCCCATGGGTGTGTTAGCTTCCTTTGAGGTGTCCATTCCAAACTTTTTAAGGATCTCTTTGCAGTATTTGGTTTGAGAGATGAAAATGCCATCTTTAAGTTGCTTGATTTGTAGTCCAAGGAAGAATGTAAATTCTCCCATCGTAGACATTTCAAACTCTCCCTGCATTATCTTAGCAAATTCTACACATAACGAATTATCAGTTGATCCAAAAATAATATCATCAACATATACCTGGACCAATAAGATATGTTCTTTAACTTTCTTTATAAATAGTGTAGAATCAATTTTTCCTCTAGAAAAATCATTTGATGTTAGGAAACTACTTAGCCTTTCATACCAAGATCTAGGAGCTTGTTTCAACCCATATAATGCTTTCTTTAATTTAAAAACATGATTAGGAAAACTAAAATCTTCAAAACCAGGGGGTTGCTCCACATAAACTTCTTCTTTAATAAAACCATTCAAAAATGCACTTTTAACATCCATTTGATATAGTTTAAATTTCATTAAAGATGCATAGGCGAGAAGTAGGCGTATAGCCTCTAACCTGGCAACAGGAGCATAAGTTTCATCATAGTCTATACCTTCCTCCTGACAATAGCCTTTGGCAACAAGTCTAGCTTTATTCTTTGTTATGTTCCCATCTTCATCAAGCTTATTTCTAAACACCCATTTGGTTCCAATAACTTGATATGATTCTTCCCTTGGGATTAATTCCCAGACTTGATTTCTTTCAAATTGGTTAAGTTCTTCTTGCATGGCTATGCACCATTGTTCATCTTTAAGTGCTTCCTCAACGTTTTTGGGTTCAGTCTGTGACACAAAAGCTACAGACATACAAAAATTAGTCATGTTTCTAGTTCTTACCCCTTTTGAGATGTCACCTATGATATTGTCTATTGAGAGTCCTCTAGGTGATTGCCATTCTTTTGCTAATTCATGCGTTTGAGAAGGCTCATTTTCTTCCAAATACAATTCATCAAGAGCCTCTCTTATATATTCATCATCACCTGCAATTTCTTTATTTGACTCAAGAGGATTTCCCCCAAGGTCTACAATCTCATCAAAGGTAACATGAATAGATTCTTCTATATTCAAAGTTCTTCTATTAAATACCCTATAAGCCTTGCTAGTTAATGAATAACCTAAGAAAATGCCTTCATCAGCTTTAGAGTCAAATTTTCCTAAGTTATCCTTTCCATTATTCAACACAAAGCACTTACATCCAAAAATTTTCAAATGAGCAACATTAGGCTTTCTACCATTAAACAATTCATAGGGAGTAGATTTCATAATTGGCCTAATGAGCATCCTATTCAAAACATACTAAATGATCAATTTTCTTTGAATAAATACAAGAGACAAACAATTCATTTAACTATAGGAACCCAAATATATTTTCCTTTAGGAACACCAAAATGCTTAATTTTACATCTATTTGAAGTATGACCATGTTTCATACAATAAAAGCATGCATTAGGTGTAATTTTAGAATATGATACATTTCTAACTATTGAAGTTTTGGTTCCTTTTTCAACCCATACTCTTCTATTTTTACTTTTAGGCTTTTTCAAAGGAACATGACAATTTTCTTTAATTTGAACACTATCCTTATTCTTATAATTATCACTTAATTCCTTTTTAGCTTTATCAAGCAAATGTCTAAGTAAATCAATATCATGTTCATACTCTTTACATGATGTACATGCTATAGTCTTATCATCATTCTCATCTATGCATACAATTTTCGTTTCTAAGGTTTCCTTTTCCTCTAAACATGCAATTTTCGTTTTTAAGGACTCTACCTCCTTTTCGGATCTACTTAAACTCTTTTTCACAGCTGTGTATTCATTTTTCAAGTCCTTAAAGGCACTAAACAATTCATTATATGCATTTTGTAATTCATCAAAATCATTTTCATCATCACTTGAGGATGAGTCGGAATCACTAACCTCAAAGTCGGAAGATATATTGTCTTTTGCCAACAAGCAAATGTTAGCTTCTATTTCCAAATCACTTGACTCCAAAATTGAGTCACTATCATCGGTTCATTCATAATTTACTCTTAGTTTATCCCACATTTCTTGAGCACTTTTACAAACAGAAATCCTGTAAAACTCGTCAAGCGTTAAAGCAGATGAAATTATATTTCTAGCCCTAACGTCAAATTGGGCTTTCCTATTTTCTTCTGCAGTCCATCTAGAAAAAGGTTTAAGAACGTCAACACCGTTCTCAGTAATTTTAGGAACAAATGGACCATTTAAAATAGCGTCCCAAACGCCTCTATCAACAGACTCTAAAAAGATTTGCATACGTACTTTCCAGAAAGGATAATTTTGACCCGCAAAAAGTGGGGGTCTGTTGATAGATGCACCTTCGGCAAAAGTTTGATTTTGTCCGGCCATTTTCGAAAAATTTGAATGACTATCAAAGCAAGCTCTGATACCACTTGTTAGAATCGTGCAGCGGAATGTTCGCGTGGTCGGACAAAAACCAAGAGGGTGGGTGAATTGGTTTCTTAATAAAAATTAGGTTTTCAAAATTTTTCCCAAATTTTACCGATTAAAAACTGTGTAAATGTAAATAGAGAAGAGAAGAGAATCTTACACAGGAGATTTATACTAGTTCGGATCAAAAGACCCTACGTCCAGTTGCTAATCACTCAAAGAGAGGATTAAAGCTGTCACTATAATCAACTTGTTACAATACAAATTACAATGGAAAAGATAAAGTTAAAGATAACACCTCTCTTGAAACCCACAAGAGATGAAGAACAGCTTTCCCCAGAGACGGCACAGCACACAATCCACTAAGAACTCCACTTAGTGATTCTTATCGCTTCTAGCCCACACCAGGTTCCGAAAGCCCCTTTTTCTTGCAACAAACAGTTCTCTGGCACTCACAGCACTTAACTTTTGTATGAAAAAGGTTGTTCTTCTTTTTTGAGTGCCATAGAAGAATTTAAGTAGAGAAATTAGGGTTTAGGAATTGGGGATTTCGAAACTAGGGTTCTTGGAAATATGGTTTTCGAAAATAGGTTTGATTTGAAGTTAAAAATCGAAATCTGACTTAAATAATCGATTAAAAGAAGTATTAATCGATTAAAACAGAGCCAAATATCAACAGAACCCAAACCTCTCTGTTTTAATCGATTAAAAGGTGATTTAATCGATTAAACCGCCTGATAATCGATTAAAATTTGGTTTAATCGATTAAACCAATGAGTTGTTACAGAAAATGATTTTTCTCACTGTTTTAATCGATTATTTCCCTATTTAATCAATTAAAGCCGAGCCTGGATGATAAATATGAGCTTTTTGAAGCTTCTAAGGTGCAGACTATGTACCGGCTATCTTCAACTCTAATATTACAGACTCAATCTAATTGAAACAGAGTTATTACAATAAAAAACAAGTCTTCAACACTCTAAGTCTTTGTGTTCTTGAATCATCATCAAAATCAACAATCTTCATGTCCATCAAGTGCAACATCAAGTCCTTGAATGTTCAACAGTAACCAACAAGGAAGACAAATTCCCTTTGTATCATGACATCAAGTGATACCTCATCAAGGGTGAAAGAGTAAAGATTTTTGTCGCAATTTCAACACTTTCAAATAAGTTCCCCTAAAATAATAATAATGCAGTACAATGGGAACCAGAATATCAATCCGAGGAAGTAATAAGAGTGTATGAATGAGTTATGAATGATTCAATGAGGAACTAAACTAAAAATGAAATTTACAATCTTAGACTAAACTAAAATGAGGTTAAATCCTAATATGCAATGAATGAAAATACTACAGAATGCAAAAATGGCTAAAAATATGCAGAATAACAAAAACAATGTAAAATCTCAAATCTGACCGTGATGAACAGTAACCACGGTCAGTATCGCAAATCTGACCGACGTGAACAGTAATAACAGTCAGGAATCACGGTCAGAAATTTGTGCTCTTGGTCAACATGCAAATACTATAAGATGTCTCGGTCAAAAATTGAAATCAGTGAACAAAATATATGGTTGACCGAAAAGAATGCTAACAGAAATGAAAAATAATGCAAAAGAATGAAATTAAACCAAATTCATCAATCTGATCGTGATGAACAGTAACCATGGTCAGAAACACACCAGACTTAGTAAAAAATATGTGATATCGGTCAAAACAAAATGTAAAAACAATTACTCTGTCAAGAATCAAATGAAAGGTGTAAAATATATGAATGACTGAGTGAAATGTACTTATTTTTTAGTTTTGAGCTTTTAAAATAAAAAATTATTGTAATGAACAATATTGTCAGTTGGAAAATGAACAAAATGAAAAGGTCTCGGTCAAAATGAAATTATGACGAGATGTCTTGGTCAAGATTTGAATGCAATGTATAAAATGTATGATTGACCGAGAGAAATGAAATTATTTTTGTATTTTGAGGTTTTAAAACGTGAGATGACCGTGTGATAGTGTTTTGGTGCGCGTGGCTAGAAACCTGATCGAGTGACAGTGGTCAATTCGGTCAAAATGTTCAAAACAATGGTAAATGTGATTTGAAAGTATTGGAATGAGTGCAGTAATGTATATTTACGAGTTTTTCAATTTTCTAGGGGGATTTGCAGTGCAGAAAACTAAATTGAGAACCTAGCTACAACAAATCTATTCCAAACTAACTTATTGTGTGACAGAACAGAAAATAGTGTAGTAAAATCTACCTAAACCTAAAACTAAGCTTCTATAGAGATTAAAGCAAGTAATCAAAGCAATAAAACCTAACTACCGTGACTGTAAAGCAATTAAAACATCAAAACAGTAAATTCAAAGCAGTAAAATGCAGAAAATTAAAGAAAGCAAGAACAAGAACTATGAACATGATTCGGTGTAAGCAAGATTGCAAGACTACTGCATTTTTGACATTGTGAAAACCTAATTAATCAATTAAGCATTCACCATACAGTTCAACAAAGTGATTACAAGCTTCAATCCTCAACCGAGAGACATCCACAAGCTAAACCAAGTCAAGAACACAAGTTTAGAATAATTTGTCACATGCGATTCAATTTCACAGATTTTGTTCAGTAAAAACCTAATCTAATTGATGAATTCAGTAAAGGAAAAGCAATAGAAAGAGTTGAAGATGAAGATACAGAACCAATTCATGAAAAACAGTGAAGAAAACGGAATACATACATGGAGAGTGTGATGCAAGCAATGAAGAAACCCATGGAGAGAAGCTTGAGGTGAGAGAGAAAAACCAGTGTAGAGAAAATGTGATTTTGATTGATTCTGAATTCTACAACTTCGACTAATTGTTTCTACATTAAGTTAATCTAATATAAGCTTTAACTAATGTACAATTACGAATTCCAAGGCCCATAACCAGAGATAATTTAATAACTTGAGAGAGATGTTGAAGAGTCGCGCTATCTTCGCTTCAGTGCAGTACCGCGTAATTCAAACGCTTGCAGTTTCTTCAATACTTCTTCAAATTAAACTATTTTGGTCTCTTTAGAAATATTGTTAAGTTAGATTTCAAACTCCACCAATTTTACTAATTTTGGCGGTCTAATTAATTTAGGATAATTATTTTACTGAGGCATGCCTGTTGGACCGACTCTGTGCGAGTAAACTCTCTTTAATCATTTATATAAAATTAAATTTAGCTCCAAATTGAGTGGTTCTTGATCCTCTGGAAATCGGAATTTATCTAGTTTTTAATTCTTCAAGAATCATGATTTTAGGAGCTATGTAGAAAATATGATAAATAAAACAGTGAACCAATGTCAGTACCCATATACAATAAAATACAACTAATTTATTGTTTTTATGCAGAATTTTTAATTAAGGCTTCTAAAGGCCTAGTAATACAAATTATAGTTAATTAAGTTTTATTAACACATTATAAACAATAACAGAAAATTATAAGCTACTTAAGATGTGTTGAAAATCAGTCACATCAAATACCCCACACTTAACCCTTTGCACTCCTGGGAAAGCTTAAGTTATGCAATTCCATGTTTTACAAATCAATTAAGTAAAGTGAGCATATAAAAATTCATATCCAAGCCTCATGCATCTAAGTTACAGCATCAAACACTTGACTCCTTAATTAATAGGCACTCATGAATAATTTAAATAAAAATCTATCCAACTTTACTTGAAAATTTCCTCACTAGGTCAAGTGTTTCACTCATCTTTCAACTATTTAAATATAGGTGTTGTTTCACTCAAATATTCTCAATGCAAAACTATTATCATAGGCTTAAATAAATTCTAATTTCAATCATCATAATTACCATGCATCCAAAGAATCAAAACGACTTTAATTAAGCTTATAACGTGGCCATGGGTTATAACTTTTACGTATGGATAACAAAGGGATGCAGGGCTTTAAATAATGGAACTTTGATAAAAGAAACATGGTTTTAAATACTGCATAAGTGTGGCGGAAATCTTTAATACATAACACTTTTCAATGACTTTGGTTTCATAACTTATCAATCTTTTTTTCTTTTTTTTTTTTGCTTTTCAATACAATCCAGCTTAGCTATTTTTAGCTTTTCAACTTTTTTTTTTAAACCTTACATAATTTAAACACCACCCCACACTTAAGCTTTGCTAAATCTATAAATTAAAACCTCTTTCCTTCACCAAAGTCTAGGGTTAAAACTGTTTTTTTTTTTGCTTCAGGCTTGTAATGTACAGGTTATAAACAAAGAAAAGATAAATCAGGCTCAAGGGGGTGACTAGGGTCAGTAATATTTAAAGGTTGGCTTTATTTGGTCAGTGGCTACAACAAAGATGGCCTGGATCATTTTCAACAGATGCATAAAACTAGATAATTTACTCAGAGAATAAAGTCAAACTCTGCAATAGTCTAAACATCAAGAATAAATCACTCATCAATGAATGAAGGCTCAAATCTCACGACTTTTAAACTCAATTCAGCTGGAATCACTAGTGCAGAATAGGGCTTTTACGTCACCCAATTGTCGTCGCATGCATGTATATTCGACGTAAATAAAACGCGGTGGCAATTTTTGTAAATATGAGACAAAAGTTTTACATCGCACATCCCAGTATGCGACGTAAAAAGCCTCTTTTACGTTGCACCTGGGAGGCGCGACGTAAAAGATGGACTTTTACGTCGCGCCCTCCAGGTGAGACGTAAAAGATGGCTTTTTACGTCGCGTGCTGGGATGCGCGACGTAAAAAGTCTATTTTATTTCCCTCCAGACCCACTTCCTCGTCTCGCGCAACCAGGGTTTTTGAGAACGACGACGAGAATGATGACAACAGCTACCTCTGCACACCATTTTCGAGCAGTTTTACAGTGAAAAGCATCTACATTATCGTGTCATTTGACGAACTTGATCTTTCTCCCCGATTGGATTCGAGTTTGAAATCCGTTTTCGTCTACACTCGAGGTTAGTGTTCTATGTCATTGCTATATGTTTACATTGAATCCGTGATTGTTTTTGGGGATCTCAATCACGTTATAGTATGAATGTCTCCACTGGATTGTTATTGGAATGTAATTATTTGTTTATTTGTTTGAGTGCATTCGGTTTACACACTCCATTGTTGTTGGAACGTGCTTTGTTGTTTGTATATTAATTTTTTTACATATAATTTTTAAATCTCTAGGAGTGACGAAACTTTATAACATAATATGAATCGAAGTTGGATGAATGCACGTCGTATTAGTGAAGAGTACTGAAAAGGGAGTTGAGGAATTTTTGAAATTTGCTAGTGAAAATGGAAAAGCTATGAAAGGGACATATTATTGTCCATGTGTTCATTGTTTGAATCAAATTCGTCATAAACTTGAGGATATACGTGATCACTTGTTTGTTTATGGTATTATTAAGAGTTATACAATATGGACATGGCATGGAGAAATATTAGACATCCCAACTGTGTCAACTATAGACAATTTTGATGAAGGGATGGATGATAATCTAGAGGATATGATACGTGATATTGGTGACGAAAATTTTATGAAAGCACATCTATATAATTCTTTGAAATCTGATTTTGCGCAACAATTGTACATAGGATGTAGTTTTACAAGATTATCAGCAACTTAAAATTTTTTTACTTTAAAAGCAAGAAATGGATGGACTGATAAAAGTTTCACCGAATTATTGGAGTTGTTGAAGGAGATGCTTCCTGAAGATAATACATTACCTATTCGTAACTATGAGGCAAAGAAGATATTATGTCCAATGGGTTTAGAGTACAAGAAAATACATGCATGTCTTAATGATTGTATATTGTACAGAAATGATTTTGCTAAATTAAAGATGTGTCCGACATGTGGTTTGTCGAGGTTCAAAAACAAAGTTGAGGAAAGTAGTGGTGAGGAAGAAGTAGATGGTCCCCCTGCTAAGGTGTTATGGTATTTGCCAATTATACCTAGATTTAAAAGATTATTTGCCATAAAAGAAGATGCAAGAAACTTGACATGGCATGCAAATGGTAGAAAATGTGACAATCTTCTTCGACATCCAGCTGATTCTCCACAATGGAAAAGGATTGATGAAACCTTTCCAGAATTTGGTGCAGAGCCAAGAAACTTGAGAATTGGATTAGCTACGGATGGGATGAATCCTTATGGAAATTTAAGTAGTAAACATAGTTCATGGCCAGTTATGTTGATCATTTACAATTTGCCTCCTTGGTTATGCATGAAGAGAAAATATATGATGTTATCTATGATGATTTCAGGACCTCGACAACCAGGAAATGACATAGATGTATATCTTAGTCCTTTAATTGATGATTTGAAAATGTTGTGGGAAACAGGAGTGGATGTATTTGATTCATATCACGAAGTGAATTTCAGAGTTGCGTGCAATGTTATTTTGTACTATAAATGATTTTCCAAAGCATATGGTAATTTGAGCGGTTATAGTGTGAAAGGTCATTTAGCGTGTCCTATATGTCAAGAAGACACAAGTTATATCCAATTGAAACATGGACAAAAAACTGCGTACAATAGGCATAGAAAGTTTCTAGTTGCTAATCATCCATATCGTAAAATGAAAAAAGCATTTAATGGATGTCGGGAGAATGCAGTTGCATCAAGTACTCACGCAATGGTGAACAAGTATATGAGCAAGTGAAAAATATTAATATTGTGTTTGGAAAGACCCAAAAGAAATCCACTCGAGAAAAACATTTGGAAGAAACAATCTATATTCTTCAATCTTCCTTATTGGTGTAAGTTGGAAGTTAGACACTCGTATAGATGTGATGCATGTTGAAAAAAATGTTTGTGATAGTATAATTGAGACATTGCTTAACATAAAAGGAAAGACAAAAGATGGAATAAAAGCAAGACAAGATTTGGCGTACATGGGTATACGTTCGAATTACATCCACAATCGCTTGGAAAACGCACTTACTTGCCTCCAGACTTGTCATACTCTATCAAAGAAATAAAAGAGAAGCTTTTGTGAGTGTTTACGTGAGGTCAAAGTGCCACAAGGATACTCCTCAAATGTTAAGAGTCTTGTGTCTATGCAAGAGTTGAAATTAGTTGGTTTAAAGTCTCGTGATAGTCATGTGTTGATGCAACAACTTTTACCAGTGGCTATTCGAAACATCTTACCAACTTCGTTAGAATTGCTATTACTCTGTTATGTTTGTTTTTCAACGCCATTTGTAAAAAGGTAATTGATCCAAAAAAGTTAGATGAATTAGAAAATGAAGCAATTGTAATAGTGTGCCGATTAGAAATGTATTTTCCCCCTTCATTTTTTGATATCATGGTGCATTTGATAGTCCATTTGGTAAGGGAAATTCGGTTATGTGGTCATATTTTTCTTAGATGGATGTATCCTGTTGAGAGATACATGAAGATCTTAAAAGGATATGTGAAGAATCAAGTACAGGCCGAAGCTTCTATTGTGGAAAGGTACATTGCAGAAGAAGCCATTGAGTTTTGTCAAGGATACATGTCAAAATCAGAACCAATAGGTATTCCTAAGATGAGACATGATGGAAGATGTGAAGGTAAGGGTACTCGAAATTTGAAGATTAAAAATGTTAGTCGGAAAGAAGTTGACCAAGCACATTTATACATATTGAACAACACCGATGAAGTAATCCCTTACATATCACAACACATAACTCGAAATAAAGGCAACACATCCACGAATGAATGAAAAATGGGTATTGAATGAACATAACAAAAGTTTCCTTTCTTGGTTTAAAAAAGGGTATATGTTGAGATTAATGCTTCGAAACACTTTTGAGACTTGCTCGTGGGCCTAATAGTGATGTCATTACATTTGGTGGGTATGGCATTAATAACTATTGTTTCTACTCAAAAATAGAAGATGATAAAGGTAGAGTACAAAATAGTGGGGTCACAATTCAAGCTCGAATCTATGCATTTTTCTAGTTCTAAAGACAAAAATCCTATCACAGACTTCTATGAGTTATTTTGGGGTCATACAAGAGATATGGGAAATTGATTATGTTACTTTTAGGGTGCCTGTCTTCAAGTGTAAATGGGTTGAAGGGAATACTGGTGAGCGAACAGATGACCTAGGATTTACTTTGGTTGATTTGAGTAAAGTTGGGTATAAGGATGAACCTTTTATTTTGGCATATCAAGCGAGACAAATATTTTATGTCAAGGATCCATGTAATGAGAGATGGTCAATTGTCCTAGAAGGAAGAAGCATGCACTGAATTCATGAAGATGAGTCTCTAGATATACATGAAACACCTTCATTTTCAAGTAGACCATTTGATGACATAGTTGACAATGAAGTTGATGACATACATGCAATTCGAAGTGATCATGATGAAGGGATATGGAAAAACATACCAACATAATAGGTGTTTATCTTCACATTTTCTAGTTCTTTTTATTCAAACTTATAAAGTATGTTGACTTCATATTGTTTTGATTTTTAGGATATGTCGGATTCCACACATCGGTAGTGGCAGTGGCAGGGAGCGTGAAGTGGTGATAAAGGTAGATCTCGTCACTCTGCTAAAGGGGTTGACAAGAAGGAGGGTAGCTAGAGAGAAAACTCAAGTTGAAGTTGATCCACGTTCGGTAAGGCATCCGGCCCAAATGTCTGCTAAGTTTAAGAGCTATTTGGGACTACTAGCTCGACACCATGTTCCGATTACTACTCCATCTTGGGATGATGTTGAGTAAACCGAGAAGAACCTCATGTGGCGGGATGTTCAGGTATTTCTATATTTGTTGAATACTTTATATATCATTATTAATTGAATTTAACATTTATTGGTCATTTCACGACAAAATTTTGATGTTCCTAACACCGAGGTGATGAGGAAGAAGATTTTATCCTCCATTGCCATTAGATGGAGGGACTTTAAGACTTTCTTGACACGGGAGTATGTATTTGGAAAGTTTCGAGATGAATCTCCCTGTATAAAGTATCAAATTAGTGAGGAGGATTGGTTACAGCTTTGTGCCAGCCGAATGGACCCCTCTTGGCAGGATAAAAGACAAGCTGCCCAACAACGTCAGAGGTTGAATGATGCACCCATGTATTGTCACGAGGAGGGTATGCATTATTGGAGCAACGTCTCATGAAATCCAGAGAAGAGTCGCCAGGAGTTGATTCTATCGACCTTGCATCTCCACCCTCGCTATCGATGTGGAAGGCAGCCGGACAAAATCTGATGGACAAATGACTTCGAGTCCGCACGAATCATTGCTCGTAAAATCGTAAGTTATAATGTCAATTTGAATTTATTCTAATTTGAAAGTTAGTGTATGACTTAATTATTGTTAATGTGTTGTAGGATGATTTAGTTGAGCAGACTCACCAAGGATCATTTATTCCTCATGGTCGACAAGATATATTGGCGACAGCCATAGGAAAACCAGATTACTCAGGACGTGTGCGTGGTGCTGGTGGAACCTGGGGCCTTCGTGATTACTTTGGTCCAACATCACGAAGGACCACTGCCGACTCTTGCAGCCAGGAGGCCTTGCATAAAATGGAGATGCAGTTTGAAGAAAAGTTAAATCAAATAAGGCAGTCCTTGCAGCAAGAGTTTGATGAGAAAATTTAATCTCGCCCGCTCTAAGCAACAGACTCAAGGAACACCTCAAACAATTGAACATGATATTGTTCGAGTCAGCACTAAAGGGAGTTGTGCTGCTACTACTGCTGATCCTTCAGGAGAATATACTCAGATCGATGCATCACACCAAGTGTGAGTTATATGTTGAAGATGACCCCCGCATCTAGTGGTCGTTGGTCGAGTTTTTGAGGGTGGCTTAACCATCCATGGTGTCCCTCTACAGACCTGGACCGGACACGAGTAGTAGTTGATGAAGTTCATGATGCTAATGCTCCAAGTGCCTTTTCCTAATGAAGAGATTCAATTAGTGGGGCAGCAAGCGGGACATTCTTGGCTTGGCCAAGACGTTTGGTTATGCCACTATCAAGACAGCACCAAGGTAATATATATATATATATATACATATTGTCTATTTACTCTTTTCTAGTATTATAATTATATAAATGTTTAATTAATTGTTATCATTTGTTTAGGAGGACTTGCGTCGTGCTAAGCATCAAAAACAACCTATTATTGATGAGGATCTCGATGAATGTGATGATGATCTCATCTCTATGTTGTTAGCCGTATTACCACTGGCTGAGGAAGAGACCGTGTCAGATACAATGGGATGTTAGAGTGTTTGGAATTGACAATTCCAGATGTTCCATTGTACATTTCCTTGCCCGATGCTTTAGAAATTGCTGGGGAAATTGCATGTTAAACATTTCCATCATACAATTGTGGGCAATGTAAGTCATTTTCATTTATGTTTCTAAGATTATAATAATTATATTCAACTTATAATTAATTGTTTTAGGTACCTTGACAATTTGATTGTGGAACAAGAAAAATCCGAAGTATACTGATTTATTGAGCCTCAATCCATCCAAAAATCTAGAAATACAAAGGTTGGAATCCAACAATATATGCAAACATGGATGAGTGACTCAAGAAGAAATATATATTTGGCTCCATACATTGAAGGGTAAGTATTTTAATTTGTATTTTAATTTATATTTTTGTAACTAATTTTTATGTCATACAATGTAGGTCCCATTGGCAGCTAATTGTAATCATGCCCCGGATTACACCGTGGTGTGGTTTTGTTCATTACATCGGAAACCGAGTCAAGAAATGAAAAGCTTATTACAAGGGTAACTTTATCTTTTATTCATTAATTATGTTTTTAAATTGTGAATACATATTGAATAATATATGACTTTTTTTCACTTAGAATCGTGTATCGGAACTAATGTTCTAAGTGGAAAACCTAGAACAAAGACTTTGCAGTTCATTTATCCTAAGGTTAGAAACTTATTTATATAAGTGAATACCATAATTATTGTTTGTATTTCAATTTTGAAAATAATATTATGTTTTTTTCATCATTTCAGTGTAATAAGCAAACTGACTCGTTTGAATGTGGTTACTATGTAATGTATTGGATGAGAGCCATAGTTTGTGCGGGTTTAATTGATTCTTGGACTGGAGGTAATTACTTTTAACATTAGTTAAGTTTATTTAACTTTATTCATGTTGCATGCTTACAAGAGTCAAATTCATGTTTCAGGTATTTCAAGATCCATCTCCATTACCAGAATCTGAGATTACGTAAATTAGAGAACAATGGGCAAAATTTTTTGTTCAACAATTCTAGTACATTATTTTTTAAGTTCTTGTTCATATTATATTGTGTGTATTATGTAGTTTAGTTTAGTTTGTATAGGTAGCTTAGTTTGTAATAGATTTTTTAGTTTGTATGTTTGTATTATATTGTTTTATTATGTAGTTTGAATTATATAATATTATATTTTTAATTTACTAGCTAAAGAAAACTGAACATCTGGACTATCTGGTTGTAATATTTGCAGGTTTTAGTTGTAAAACAGAATAAATAAACCCAATTTAAAAAAAAACAGTAAATTTACGTCGCATATTGGTATATGCGACGTAAATTTACGTTGCGTATTGGTATATGCGACGTAAATTTACATCGCGTATACCATATGTGACGTAAATTTTCTGTTTTTTTTTTTTAAATTGAAAAGGTTTTTACGTCTGTTTAGTGTAAATCTACGTCGGATCTTGATAACTGACGTAAATCTACGTCGGGCAAAAGGGTACGACGTAAATTTACGTCTCCCGCTTTAACGTCGAACTTAAATACGACGTAAAAAGCCCTAAATACCTGACGTAAAAGCCTCTTTTTGCACTAGTGAATCAATCCTGTTTTAACTTATCATGGCATCCACTAATTCAGTTATCAAAATGTCTAAATACCTCACTTAAATAATCACAAAGCAATGAATAAATCAAGGTTGTAGCTCACATAATTTAGAAAATCAGATTATATAAAACATAATACTGCATCAACTTGCTCAACTCAGAATTACAAAGCTCAAGTATGAACAACTCAAAGTCATTAATTTAAAAACCTCCCTAAATACCCCACACTTGAAAGACACATTGTCCTCAATGTGAGTCAAATAAGTTTAGAAAAATAATACCTGAAAAAGCTTTAATTCGCATAATTAATCAGCACATAACTTACTGTTGCATAACTGGGTTAGCTAAAGAAATAATATGATTATCCACATGTGTAACCGGTTGACTTTCATGGAATATCTTAAGTCTATGACCATTAACTGTAAATAAATTACCTGTCTTTGGATCAGAAATTTCAACAGCTTCATGGGGAAATACTTTAGTAATAACATAAGGACCTTTCCATCTGGATTTTAATTTACCTGCAATAAGTTTAAGTCTAGAGTTAAATAAGAGTACCTTCTGTCCTTCTTGAAAGTGCTTCCTACATAAGTTATCCTCATGGAAACTCCTTGCTTTTTCTTTATATATTCTACTATTTTCATAATCTTGGAGTCGTATCTCTTCTAGCTCTTGGAGTTCCAATTTCCTTTGTTGTCATGATTCCTCCATGGATAAATTACAAGCTTTCACTGCCCAATATGATTTGTGCTCTATTTCCATGGGCAAGTGGCAAGATCTACCATAAACAACTCAAAATGGGGACATGCCTAATGGTGTTCTATAGGCAGTCCTTTGAACCCATAATGCATCTTCCAAATGTTGGCTCCAATCTTTCCTATTTGGTTGTACAAGTTTCTGCAATAAATTATTTACCTCTTTGTTAAATACTTTTGCTTGGCCATTTGTTTGTGGTTGGTAGGCTATGGATACTTTATGTGTGACTCCATACTTAGTAAATAAGGCGGCCATTGTTTTATTACAGAAGTGGCTCCCTTAGTCACTAATGATGGCCTTAGGTACTCCAAACCTGCAAAATATGTTAGAACGAATAAACTTAACCACAGTCCTGGAATCATCATCCCTAACTGCTTTAGCTTCCACCCACCTGGATACATAATCAATAGCCAATAATACATAATTAAATCCATTAGAAACAGGAAAGGGGCCCATAAAATCAATACCCCAAACATCAAATACTTCACAAAATAAAATAGCTTGTTGTGGCATCTCATCTCTTTTAGAAATGACATGCCCAACTCTTTGGCATTGTTCACAATTTAACACATAACGATAGGAATCTTTAAATATAGTAGGCCAATAGAATCCACATTCCAGGACTCTTATAGTTGTCCTTTTTGAACCAAGGTGTCCTCCAACTGGTGAGTTGTGACACAATTGTAAAATGTCAATACTATCTTCATAAGTTACACATCTGCGAATAATTTGATCAGTGCACAATTTCCATAAATAAGGTTCTTCCCAAAAATAATACTTAGCATCAGATTTCAATTTATTCAAATAATTCTTACCAACATTAATAGGTAAAACAGAAGAAGAAATATAATTAGCCAAGTCAGCAAACCAAGGAATAGATTTAACTTCATACAAATGCTCATCAGGAAATAACTCATTAATTTTATCAGGGGGAACAGTGGATTGGATTCTACTTAAATGATCAGCTACTTGGTTACACAGTCCAGCTCTATCCTTAATAATCAAATCAAACTCTTACAATAATAAAATCCATCTAATGAGCCTCGGTTTGGAATCTTGCTTCTTTAATAAATACTTAAGAGCTGCATGGTCAGTATAAACAACAATCTTTGTACCTAATAAATAAGATATGAACTTATCCAAAGCAAATACAATATCTAATAACTTCTTCTCAGTGGTAGTATAATTAACCTGTGCAGAATCTAAAGTTCTGGATGCACAAGCAATAACATAAGTTACTTTATCTTCCCTTTGAGATAACACAACTCCTAGAGCATAATTAGATGCATCACACATTAACTCAAATGACAAGCTCCAATTAGGGGGTTGCATAATAGGAGCAGAAATTAACTTATTTTTTAACTTATCAAATGCAAATTTACAATCATCATCAAATACATATTTCACATCTTTTTGCAATAATTTAGATAAAGGAGAAGCTAATTTACTAAAGTCCTTAATGAATCTTCTACAAAAACCTGCATGCCCAAGAAAAGATCTTACCTCCTTTACAGATTCTAGATAATTTAGGGCTACAATTGCTTCTACCTTAGTCTTGTCAACCTGGATACCTTTAGTTGAAATCAAATGGTCGAGGACTATGCCTTCTTGAACCATAAAATGACATTTCTCATAATTTAACACCAAATTAGACTCTACACATCTATGCAATACTTTAGATAAATTATCAAGACATAAATCAAAATTAGAACCAAATACAGTAAAATCATCCGTATATACTTCCATACAATGCTCAATTAAATCGTTAAATATACTCAACATACATCTCTAAAAAGTAGCGGGGGCATTACATAAACCAAATGGCATCCTAGAATATGCAAAGGTATCAAAAGGACATGTGAATGTAGTTTTGTGTTTGTAGACCCCTAATTTTTCCCGGTCTCTCAATAAAGGCTAAGAAGACTTCCTATATGAAGATAAAACTTCGGTGGACGTCTATCGGCATCAATCGATTTCCGAATAAAGAAAGGAAAGCTTCCCGGGAGTCCCAGAACACAAAATCTGGCCAAAACAGTCAAGATGGGCGTCCCAGAAGTCGGGATGGCTGTCCCAGTCAGCCCAGACGGCCGTCCCACATGCCAGACGGCCGTCTCAACCAATTTTGTTACTTGGGACGGCCGTCCCAAATCCCAGACGGCCATCCCGACCTCCCCAGACGCCCATCCCTATTTTCTGCACCCCAGACGGTCGTCCCGAGCTGCTAGGCTGCGAAAACTATAAATAGGAAGCTCATTTGAGCATTTTTCACACTCCAGACACTTGTCTTCTCTCCCTATTTCGAATGAACTCTCCGATTGCCTAAAAAAGGTAACAATCGGTTAAGGAATATTATTCTAGCATTCGATTCTTCTTAAAAATTTTAGTAGAGTCGATCTTGTATTCGGGGAGGAGAGTCTTTGTAGAGTGGGGGATTGCCAAAACGCATCCTCACAGTTAAAGATTTGCAATACAAAGCTTGCTACGAAGGTTCTTTTCACTTCTCTTCTCTTTTATTGCTTTATTTATTGCTTTATGTATGCAATAGAAAATAAAATCATGTAGATAACCATTTTAAAAATATTGTATAAATAAAATAGGGTAATAGCGTAATTTCTCGTAATCTTTGCTTAATGAATTAATCCGTCATAGGGAACCCGAAAGGGGCGTTGTGGGGTGCTAACACCTTCCCCACATGTAACTAACTCCCTTACCTGACTCTGGTTATAATGGCCAAGTTTGGTTTTTCTTAAAATCAACACCTTTTTATCCTTTTCCAATGTTTATGGTCAAAACATTGGTGGCGACTCCATAAGAACCCTTTTGCGAAAACCTTGCTTTTATTAGAGGATAGTTCAGTTGTTGAGCACCTCGAAAGCAATGAAAACATTTTAAAATAAAACGCGAGTCTAAACCATCTTTTCGCGACCGCTCGCATAAACATTCGAGATGTCCCTAGACGTCGGAACGGACGACGACGATAGTGTTGGTCCTCTGGTGCAACATGTATCTGAAAATAACCAGAAAAACCATCCAAAAAGCAATAATGTGACTTACCTGCAAGGCGCTCTAACATCTGATTAATAAAAGGAAGAGGGAAATGATATTTCCTGGTAGCCTGGTTAAGCTTTCTATAATCAATACACACCCTCCATTTATTTACAATTCGTTCTTGCAACATCTCTTTATTTTTCCCTTCAATAACTGTAGTTCCTGATTTCTTTGGTACAACATGCACAGGAGATACCCACTCACTATCTTAAATTGGATAAATTATGTCGGCCTTCAATAACTTAGCTACTTCTTTCTTCACTTCTTCAGCTATGGTTGGATTGACTCGCCTTTGATGTTGCCTACAAGTCTTAATATTATCATCAAGTAAAATCCTATGCATACATACAACAGGACTTATCCTTGGAATATCCTCAAGGCTGCATCCAATATCTTTTTCATTTGCCTTTAATACATTAATCAAAACTGCTTCTTCTGCAACAGATAAATTATTAGCAATAATCAAGGGTTTTGTATTTAACTTACACAAAAATGTGTATTTGAGGTGAGCAGGCAGTTATTTAAGTTTATTTGTACTTTGTGGTTGCTTCTCACACTCTTATTCAACTTTTGTTCTTGTATTTTCTTCATTTTCTTCCTTTTTTTGTGCATTTTCAAGTGTAATACCTGCAAAAAACAAATCTAATGGAGTATCTACATCATTGTTAGTGTAAAACTTTGCAAACTGGCCAATGTGGCTGTAGACCCCTAATTTTGCCCGGCCTCTCAAAATAAAAGCTAGAGGAACTTCGCCCGAAGATGGAGTTCATCCGGCTTCCCAAAACCGAGGAAACCTCCCACAACAAAGACAAAGTTCACCCATTCACACAATAAAGACTAAAGAGACTTCCTACACGAAGACAAAGCTCGCCCATCATCTTAATGAAGGCCAAGAAGACTTCCTATATGAAGATAAAGCTTCAACGGACACACATCGACATCAAACGACGTCCGAAAAAAGGAAAGGAAAGCTTCTCGGGGGTCCCGGAACGCGAAGACAGGCCAAAGCAGTTTGGGACAGCCATCCCAAACTGGGACGGCCGTCCCAAACACACCTGGCCATCCCAAACACAAAAAATGCATGTGAGACGCACGTCTCACATTTGGGACGCGCGTCCCAAGTCCCTAAATTCAAATGGGACGGCCGTCCCAAATGCACCAGGCCGTCCCAAACTGTCCCAATGTAAAATGTGCAGTTGGGACGGCCGTCCCAACCCAGATGACCGTCCCAGATGTCCAGGCAAAAAATGGCTATAAATAGGAGCCTCATTTGTCTCATTCCACACACCAGACAACTCAGAAGACTTGTCTACTTCTCTCCCTCTCTCGAATGATCTTTCTGATTGCCTTTAAAAGGTAACAATCAGTTAAGGAATTTGTATTCCAGCATTCGATTCTTCTAGAAAATTTAGTCGAGTCGAGTCTATAATCGAGAGGAGAGTCATTGTAGAGCGAGGGACTGCCGAAAAGCGTCCTTATTGTAACAAAGTTGATATATAAAGCTTGCTACGGAGGTTCTTCTCAAATCTCTTCTCCTTTACTGCTTTATTTATTGCTTCATAAAATGTAAATAAAATCATGTAGATAGCCATATTTACTGTACGAATAAAATAAGGGTAACTGCGTAATTTCTCATAATCTTCACTTAATGAATTAATCCGTCATAGGGAACCCGAAAGGGGCGTTGTGGGGTGCTAACACCTTCCCCACACGTAACTAACTCCCTTACCCAACTCTGGTTATAATGGCCAAGTTGGTTTTTATTAAAATCAACGCCTTTTTTCCTTTTCCAATGTTTCCGGTCAAAACATTGGTGGCGACTCCAAAAGAACCCCTTTTCGAAAACCTTGCTTTTATTAGAGGACAGTTCAGTGTTGAGCTCCTCGGAAGCAATGAACACAATTTTAACAAAAAACGCGAGTCTCAATCATCTTTTCGCGACCGCTCGCATTAACGTTCGAGACGTCCCCAGGATGTCGGAACGGACGGCGGCGACAGATGGCGACTCCACTGGGGAAGTCTGAGAGTTGATCCCATTTAGTGACGGATAAATTCAAACTAAGCAAAGATTTGAAATTACGCCTTTACCCTTCTGTATGTTTTTATTGTATGGCTTTAAATAACTGTTGTATGATTATTTCTGCAATTGTTTGAAATATAAATTGCACACAAAAACCCTTGCACACAACAGTCCCTCTATACCCGGGGGCAAGAGTGAATACCTATAGGGAGTGGGTGGCAGATACGATCGGTTAGTTGGCACACAGGGCTACTACCGTTGTCGGAAAACCACCAACTCAAGGTGATAACTCTCTTCTTTTGGTCTAAGGGTGTTGCCACAGAGTTTCGTGCATGACCCGAGGATTGAGAGATTGAGAGGTCCCTATAATGGGGGCACCTTGGGGACCTTTGGCCTTGGTGAGAACAGTATAGAACCACCTAAACCAAACACGTTTCTGCAGGAAAACCCTACCTCGTGATTAAATAAGCATGGCTTTGCTCGCGAATGTATGAATTGTGTGTGCATTTATTTGCTGCATTTGTATTGATGCATTAGCATTGGGTAATCATACAACAGACAAAAAATGAAAAAACCCTAAAAATCATAAAAAGCGAAAAGATAAAAGACTTTTATCTCGGACAGTCTTCAGTTAAGCTAGCCTGGTTTCAGGTTCTTTGTAAGCTAAGTAGCCACGTTGACCGACAGAAGAGATAAAGGGTCATAAAAAATATAAAAACGAATGAAAGCCATAAAAATGCCTTTTTATAATAAAAAGATTCTTGGCAAAGTCGTATCGTTCATACCACATCATCCAATAAGTGGAAAAACTAAGAGAGAAAATAAATGCACTAAGAAAAATATGCATCATTTTAATAAACCTCCAAAAAATGGTTCTTAGGAGCGTTTTTTGGGAAAATTACTGGGCCAAATCGCCTGCAGCAATTTGTAGTTTGGTTCTTCACCCTTTTCTCTTCGTTTTGACATGCTGTGCGTCCAAATCGGACAACCCAGTCAAAAGTTATGCCACTTTCAATATCTGCTGTCATAAAAAAGTATTTTTGTAGTGCATGCATAAAGCACATTCATTCTAGGATGCATTAGATATCCTTAGATAATAGCGAAAGAGACCCAAGTGCGTTTATAACCTTCCTAGAAGAGATAAGTGCGCTAAGGTATGATGATAACCTTTTGAAAAAGGGAACCATCACACTCGAAGTGGGTATGGTACTCCTTAAAACATAGGTTTTTGAGAAGATACCAAAGCTATTGTCTAAGACATATCTATCTCACACTAATCATTTAAAATAAAAAGACAATAATAAAAATCTCTAAATCATTTAGAAAGTGGCTGGTCTTCTACTTATTCTCACTCGCGCTCAAAAAGCAAAGAAGATGGAGAAATTAGAGGAGCAGAACCGTATGCTCACCGCTGAGCTTAATGTCATAAAGGAAAAAATAGCGCAGTTGACGGAGCTAATGTATCAGCAATGCTTCCACAATACGGTCTCTGAGCAACGAATTTTTGCCTTAAAGGAGAGATTAAGGGCATTAGAGGGATACAACTTTGATGTAAAGGAGGAGGTAACCGATGTCAAAAATACTAGATTCCCTCCCAAGTTTAAGAAATCCCACGCATCATTCAGGAAGCCCTTTGGCAAGAAGAAGGAAGGAGACGTGAATGCTATCAACTTCGCCACTCCTTCGTCCACCTCGCAGCAGACCAAGTCACGCAGACAAGAGAGGAAATTCACTTCCATACCTACCTCCTATGGAAGTCTGCTTCTGAAATTGTTGGACGCCAAGCTCCTCGTGCATGTCCCTCCTAAGAAGATGGAGCCACCATACCCAGAATGGTATAAATCTAATGAAAGTTGTTATTATCATTCAGGCTCTCCGGGACACTCCGTTGAAAACTGTGTGGCCTTAAAGCATAAGGTCCAAAGATTTAATAGACGCAGGATGGATTACTTTCGACGCGTCAACTCCAAAAGTGGATGACCAGCCCTTATCAAAGCCCGAATGAAAGACGGGATAAGGAAGACCAGCTATCTAGGGCTCATCATTTTTATCATCTTTAAAAATGTAATAGAAAATATATCAAAAAGCTTCCGATGTATCTCTCGTGATCCCTGCCCATGATCACGAGATTTTTGATTAAAATGGGCTTTGTAAATATTTTCTTCTATCAATACAATGAGGCATTATTCATAATATTCATATTCTTTGTTATTCTTTTCTCTCTCATTCCAAAATAATTGAATAAAATCTAAACCCAAATATAGACCATATAAACAGTCATGTCTGTGATTGAAAACTCTCTGCGGGATCTGAAAGCCGAAGGCGAATGGATTGAGTCAGACAGTGAGGAGGGGACCATTTCCCCGGACATGCAAAGACTGTTAGAAAAATAAGCTCAATTGAGACCCATAAGGAAAAAACTAAGGCCTTCAATTTGGGACAAGGAGACAATAAGAAAGAAGTAAATGTCGATACCCAAATTGATAATGTCAGGGAAGGGGCAATAACTCCTTTGCGCTTATACATTGGATAAAAGTTGTACTGTGGAAATGCACAGAAGAATTGTCCGTCAATGAAGATATCTCCAATATAGTCGGTATTGGGGGCACGACGGGAAGCAAAAGAATTTATTCCCCAAGGAGCTACAAGATAATGCTCCTAAAAACAAAGGAAAAATAAAGAAATTGAAGAGAAAAAAGAAAATATCCAAGGGGAAGATTGAGCAGACCTTGGATTCAAAGTGCTAAGGCAGTTTCTTCAACGTTCCACCGAAAAATCAAATTCGTGGTAGGTGACAAATTGATCATGGTTCAAGTTAAAGACTAGATTCGAATCAGCGAACCGTCTACCATACCTTAAATGGATGCGGCTGAAGAAGACATTTGAAAATATGGAAAGACATCCTAGCAGTTTAAAAGTGGCCCATATAATGAAGAGATATGGATACAGCCCAGGCAAGGGCTTGGAAAGGATGTTCAAGGAATAAGAGACATCCTAAATTTTAAGGATAATCCTTTAAAGAACAACCCTACAAAAGGACAAGTTGTACGATGAAAAGGGAAGTCTCCCCTCCGTACCTTAAAAAGACGATCTTCCAAAAAGGAGGGATATTAGCATCAAGGGTAGCATTAGTCATTAGATGTCCTTCTTCCGATTCTAAGGGATGTAAACCCAATGACTATTAGAGATCACTCCTCGGGTGTGCCCGACCCCGAGCATCTTTAGGGCACGCATTTCCCCGAAATTATAAAAGAATGCTATTCTTACTATCTCGCTTCTTTTCCTCGCTAAACATGTCTATACCCCATTAAATAACCCTCGTTTAGACAAACGTTTTGTTCCAAAATGCGTCAAAATAATCAAAACGCCATACACAAAATGAAGCCAAAGTTAACATGATTGATTAGCTAGAGACACGAATAAGAAAATCGTGTTTCGACAATGTTTGAGAAAAGAAATTATTATTCAAAGAAGCCCGTCAAGGTCAAAGGCCAAGACAAAAAGATAAAAGGGCAAAATCCTAGGCAGACTAGGAATGTTAATCAGTCATAAAGTAATCAGCTGAAGACGCTATCTCATTAAAACAAAACGTTTGTTTGAACTAGCCTAAACACTGACCAACTCTGGCTAGCCATTCTTACAAAAACTATTATTTCAAAAAAAAAAATCTCACTAAAACACAAGCCTTTGCAGTAAATCTCTTTCCTTCTATTCTCTTGACCCTTCACCACAAAGCATTCAAGTAATAAAGGGGAATGTGGAAATATGGTGATCAATAGGAGGATTGAAATTCCTAAGGAAAGGAAGAGGGGCATTGACATGACAATTGCTCTACATTCAAAATGATTACTCTTCGGCCATAGCAAAGAAAATTCCAAGACGGCAAATCAATACAGCTAAGCTTGTTATCCAAGAAACAAGATGACGTTAAGGTACAACACCAAGAACGCACCCGAAGTCAAAGCACATCAGTTAAAACTTTCGAAATATTAACTGAAATAGATCATAGGATGCATTTCATAAAACATTACATGCATTAAAACATCAATGAATGGAGTCCCATCTTCTTTCTCATCAAAAACTTGAAAAACCAGCATAAGAAGCTTGGGACGGTCGTCGCAATGTCCAGACGGCCGTCCCAAGTGCCATTTATTGTTTGAGACGTGTGTCTCAGGTGGGGGCTGAGCCATGACCAATTTTGCCATTTGAGACGGCCGTCCCAACCCAGACGGCCGTCCCAAACTCCCCTGCGCGGCTATATATGAGAGGTGCGGGAATTGAGCTTTGGCACCTCATTCCAAGCTTCCTATCTTGTTTTTCTTCCTCCTCCATACATTTTTAGCATTTCTAAGAGAGTAGAGCTCACAATGGAACACGGAGAAGCCTCGTCCAGAAGAAAACGCACCAGGACTGCTGCTAGGAGAACTCCTGTCACTAGCATGATGATGGCAGAAGCGCATCAACAACGACTGGCAAATATCCAACAATTTGCCTGGTACCCTATGCTGCGGTTAGATTTTGAGATCCTTGCTACATTCGGCTGGGAGCAAGACGTTAGGAAGTTCATCCACAACATAGGATGGGACTTCCTACTCCGCGAGCCGCCCACTCGGATCCATCGCACCGCTACAATGGAGTTTCTCGCCTCTGTCAACATGATGGAAATGCCATCTGCAATGCCTGGAGTGCCACCAACACAAGCTGTCTCATACTGGATGGATGGAGCCTACCGGACCACTGCCCTGGATGACTTCAACGTCATCATGGGATTCTGCCAACGAGCCGATACAAGAACACCGGAATATCGGTCCGCATATCTGGAGAAACCTACCGTTCTCACCACCACCAGTATGTGGAAGGAGATTACTGGAGCTATCAATCTCCCATCTAATCTGAAGGGTGCAGCCTTCAATCCCCCTCTTCGCATTTGCCACAAATTGCTTGCTGGGACCATTCACAACAGGAAGGAAAGCCAGGGAAAGGTCACGCTGGCTGATCTTTTTATAGTTTACTGCATGCATCAGGGACACCGATGCAACCCGTGATACGCATTCCTGAAGGTTGTAAAGGAATGCGGTACTCGGGGACCAGCGGGAGCGATCATGGTGGCTCCCTTCCTTACCCCTCTAGCTGAATATTGGGGATGCACAGACGGAGAAGATCTCCCAGCTGAACTTCAACCAGAGCCAATCAACGGAGGAATGCTAACACACATGAATATCCTCAGTAGACAAGGAGCAGGGTTTATCTTAAACCCTATCATATCCATCTCATGGGACATGTGAGACTTCGATGCACCGCATGACATCCCCACTACTTCAGAGTCCCAGCAGCAATCACGCGATCCGGACTTCTCCGGCTTGTACCGACGCTTAGACGAGGAGCACACCTATATGGAAGGAGAGTTCCAGTTTATACGCCAGCAGTTTAGCCAGCTGACTGTCAGGTAAGACAGGACAGACCGCCAGATAGAGAGCCTGGTCCAGACTCAGGCGAGATTCCAGCGCCGCCTACTCCGCCGCTTCCCTTCGCCAGCACCATCTGCCCATTCTAGCCCAGAGGCAGATGATTAGGATTTATTTTTATAGCTTTCTAGCATTTCGAATATGCTTGAAATGTATCCAACAAAAAGCAGTAATAAATATTTCTGTTTTACACTTAGCATTTTAAAAGCCCATGTGTACAAAATAAAAGGCACACATGATCTATTAAAAAGTCAAATTTCAAACAAAGCTCGCGATAAAAATTAAATCGCGAAAGAAAAGACGAAATCAAAATCACTTCAACAAAATAAAGAGCTTTAAGAAAACCATAGCTCCAACCATTCTCCTCAAATCCCAATAGAAGGAGGGTACATCAAAAAAGGCCAACGGAAAGGCCCGATGATCCCCAAGCGGATCCTTGCCTCAGCAACACCACCACATGAGTCATCAAACATAGTCATTCAAAGCTGCAATCAGCATCCTTCCATCCAAGAAAGAAGGACACCATCAAAATGAAAAAGCCAAATGGAAAGGCTTGACCATCCCCAAGAGGATCCTTGCCTACTCCAAAGGCAAAACAAAAAGACTACTTCACGACTCAGCTTCATCGCCACATGAGTCATCAAGCACACTCATGCAAGAGTCTCCGTCACTTCCCCAAAGCAGAATAAGGAGAATAAGGACTACATAAGAGTCCATCAAAGAAAATAGGGAGTCAAGTCCTCCACATAACCCGGGGGCAACAAAAAGAAAAAACTTTTCCATCCCCAACAGAGGCCACAACAAAAAAGGGTCAAATAAAAATCTCCAAGAAGAATATATCAAGAAAAGTCTACAAAAAGACAAAAAGATGAAAACAAAATTTTTCCATCTTCCAGCTCAAATAAGAAGCTTCACAAAGCCAGGGGCCAGGACTCCGTCATCAAATTTGGATCCCCAGGAAACCAACAGACTCCTCGGTGAATCCCAAAAAGAGAAAAAAGAAGAAAATCTCTTCATTCCGCTCAATAAAGAGCCTCACAAAAGTTAGAGCCAAGACTCCATCATAAAAAATCAAACCAAGGATTTGATCCCCAAGAAGCAAAGAAAAATTCCCCAGGGATCTCCAAAAAGAAAAGAGGAAGAAAAAAGATATCTTTCTCATCCAAAGATCAAGCCAATGTGCATAAAAGGAGCACATATGCAAAAGCTAAATCGCAAAAAAAAAAGAGAAATTGCAAGAAAAGGGTAGAAACCCATTCCCCAGCAAAATAAGAGCATAGGCAAAGCCAGCTCAAACAACAAATAAGGAGTCAAAAACTCCATTTCTCCCTCGGAGGGCAATTCAAAATAGATCTCCGGAATGAAATCAATCCCCCATTGGATCATCAACAACAAAATCCCCAAGTGGATCTTCGCCTAATCAAGAGGCATAATCAATAAGAGAACTCAAAATCCCCAGCGAGCCTACCAAATGAAGGCAAAACTACAAGTTTATATCCTCAAGGAATCGCGTATAAATTCCCAAATACGGATATCCCCAGTGAAAAGCAAAGTCTTCACTTCCAACAGGCAAGCAGAAAGCCAATATCCCCAAGAAACGGGAAATCAACCTACGCAGGAGGCAATCCAAAACCTAAGTCTTCACCACTATTGAAGCATATGCCTAAATCAAGAGGCACAACCAAATAGAAATCACATCCCCAAGTAGGTTCTTGCCTAAACAAAAGGCACAATCAACAAAAAGCTCAAATCCCCAGAGGATTTTCGCCTGATCAAGAGGCGCAACCAAACAAGAATCTCCCCAAGTGGATTTCCGCCTAATCAAGAGGCGCAACTAATAGAAATCAAATCCCCAGAGGATTCCTGCCTAAACAAGAGGCAACCAACAAAGAATCCCCGGTCAAGACCGGATGGCTAAAAGAAAAAGCCAAAATAATGAAATCCCCGGTTAAGACCGGATGGCTAAAAGAAAAAGCCAAAACAATGAAATCCCCGGCAAAAGCCGGATGACTAAAAGAAAAAGCCAAAACAAAGAATCCCCGGCAAAAGTCGAATGGCTAAACAGAAAAGCCAAAAATCAAGAATCACCGGCCAAGACCAGATGGCTAAAAGTCAAAAACAAAGAATCCCCGGCAAAAGCCGGATGGCTAAAACAAGAAAAGCCAAAATACAGAAATCCCTGGTAAAACCAGATGACTAAAACAGAAAAGTCAAAAAGAAAAATCAATTACTCCCCAGAGACGTATGATCAAAAACAGTAAGCCGTCAACTCATCTCCAAAAACAGATGATCATAGGATTGACTACAAAAAAGTTCATCCTGAAAGCCTTGCAGAACGAGGCTTATCATTCACACCGAGTGGGGGTGCGTACTCACCTAAGCCTTGCAGAATGAGGTTTATCATTCACACCGGGTGGGGGTGCATACTCACCTAAGCCTTGCAAAACAAGGCTTATCATTCACACCGGGTGGGGGTGCGTACTCACCTAAGCCTTGCAGAACAAGGCTTATCATTCACACCGGGTGGGGGTGCGTACTCACCTAAGCCTTGCAGAATGAGGCTTATCATTCACACCGGGTGGGGGTGCATACTCACCTAAGCCTTGCAGAATGAGGCTTATCATTCACACCGGGTGGGGGTGCGTACTCACCTAAGCCTCGCAGAATGAGGCTTATCATGCACACCGGGTGGGGGTGCGTACTCACCTAAGCCTTGCAGAATGAGGCTTATCATTCACACCGGGTGGGGTGCGTACTCACCTAAGCCTTGCAGAACGAGGCTTATCAAAAAACCTAGCAAAAATGCATCAGGTGGAGTAAAAATACTCACCGGGAGCATTGCAAAAAAACGGGTGCAAAGACCTTGCTTCTATTAGAGGATAGTTCGGTGTTGAACACCTCGGAAGTAAGTACCCATAAGAGTTTAAGCAAAACGTAAACTCATACCAGGTGAGGGTAGGTACTCACCAAAGCCTTGCAGAACAAGGTTCATACCTAGTGGGGGTAGGTACCCACAAAAGTCTAGTAAAAATACAGACTTATACCCGGTGAGGGTAAGTACTCACCAGAGCCTTAGAAAAAGAAGGCTCAAACCAGATAGGGGTTAGTACCTATCAAAACATTTATCATCCGGAGGATCAGCAAGGAGCAACATCCGAAGGATAGCCGGGCAAAAGGGTTAACTCCTTCCCCTACCAACTAATTTTGTCGGCATATTAAAACCAACAAATTAGTTAGGCAGGTGAAGGGGGGCAGCTGTAGACCCCTAATTTTGCCCGGCCTCTCAAAATAAAAGCTAGAGGAACTTTGCCCGAAGATGGAGTTCATCCGGCTTCCCAAAACCGAGGAAACCTCCCACAACAAAGACAAAGTTCACCCATTCACACAATAAAGACTAAAGAGACTTCCTACACGAAGACAAAGCTCGTCCGGCATCTTAATGAAGGCCAAGAAGACTTCCTATATGAAGATAAAGCTTCAATGGACACACATCGGCATCAAACGACGTCCAAAAAAAGGAAAGGAAAGCTTCTCGGGGTCCCGGAACGCGAAGACAGGCCAAAGCAGTTTGGGACAGCCATCCCAAACTGGGACGACCGTCCCAAACACACCTGGCCGTCCCAAACACAAAAAATGCATGTGAGACGCACGTCTCACATTTGGGATGCGCGTCCCAAGTCCCTAAATTCAAATGGGACGGCCGTCCCTAATGCACCAGGCCGTCCCAAACTGTCCCAATGTAAAATGTGCAGTTGGGACGGCCGTCCCAACCCAGACGGCCGTCCCAGATGTCCAGGCGAAAAATGGCTATAAATAGGAGCCTCATTTGTCTCATTCCACACACCAGACAACTCAGAAGACTTGTCTACTTCTCTCCCTCTCTCGAATGATCTTTCCGATTGCCTTTAAAAGGTAACAATCGGTTAAGGAATTTGTATTCCAGCATTCGATTCTTCTAGAAAATTTAGTCGAGTCGAGTCCGTAATCGAGAGGAGAGTCATTGTAGAGCGAGGACTGCCGAAAAGCGTCCTTATTGTAACGAGTTGATATATAAAGCTTGCTACTGAGGTTCTTCTCAAATCTCTTCTCCTTTACTGCTTTATTTATTGCTTCATAAAATGTAAATAAAATCATGTAGATAGCCATATTTACTGTACGAATAAAATAAGGGTAACTGCGTAATTTCTCATAATCTTCACTTAATGAATTAATCCATCATAGGGAACCCGAAAGGGGCGTTGTGGGGTGCTAACACCTTCCCCACACGTAACTAACTCCCTTACCCAACTCTGGTTATAATGGCCAAGTTGGTTTTTATTAAAATCAACGCCTTTTTTTCCTTTTCCAATGTTTTCGGTCAAAACATTGGTGGCGACTCCAAAAGAACCCCTTTTCGAAAACCTTGCTTTTATTAGAGGACAGTTCAGTGTTGAGCTCCTCGGAAGCAATGAACACAATTTTAACAAAAAACGCGAGTCTCAACCATCTTTTCACGACCACTCGCATTAACGTTCGAGACGTCCCTAGGACGTCGGAACGGACGGCGGCGACAGTGGCCGAACACTACATGTGAGTCTATGTTGCTCAACTGTACACAGTCCAAAGAGTCATCTACATTTATACAGTCCAAAGTTTTATCTACATCTGTACAATCTATACTATTTAAAGCATCTAAAACAAACAAAGAATGATCATATATTACAGAGTGACCCTCTATAGGAAACTTCAATGCAGCAAATATGTTGAAGGTCACTTTCTCTTCTCCAAATTCCATAGTAAGTACACTAGCATACATAGCAATCTTTGTCTTTGCTGTCATAAAAAATGGCCTACCCAAAATAATGGTGGATTGGTTGGTCTTCCTCTCATCATCCATGTCAATTATGCAGAAGTCAGTAGGGAAAATTAAATTGTTTACCTTAACAAGCACATCCTCAAGAAGACCAAGTGGCTACACAATGGTTTTATTAGCAAGTTGAATCACCACATTGGTTTCTTTGAGTTCTCCGAACTGAAGCATCTTATACAAAGTTGTAGGCATGACATTTATACTTGCACCTAAATCAATTAAAGCATTTCCAAAAGTCAAGTTTCCAATAGTGCAAGGGATAGAGAATGAACCAGGATCACCACACTTCTGAGGTAGTGGAAACTGTGATAGTGTAGAAACAACCTCAATGTTAGCTCCTTTAAGTTTCCTCTTGTAAGTACTGAGCTCTTTCAAAAACTTAGCATATTTAGGGACCTGCCTGACAACTTCTAACAAGGATAAATTAATCTCCACCTTTTTAAACATCTCCATCAACTCTGGATCTACCTCCTTAGACTTTACAACACGAACTCTAGATGGAAAAGGAGGGGGAATCACAGGTTTAACACGAACTTGTTGTGGTGGGACATCCTCCTCTAGTGATTTGTCCTGGACAGTGGCAGAGATCTGAACTTGTGCATCATCAAATTTTACCTGCTTGCCACTTCTCAGGGTAATGGCATTCAAATATCCCCTAGGATTTACTTTAGGTTGTGATGGGAGTGCACTGGAACCCTGTTGTTTCAATTGATTAAGCTCAATGGATAACTGACCAATCTGAGTCTTCATGTCATTCATACCAGCTACTATATTTTCCAGCAATTTACCCACATTTGGGTTGTTTTTCTAGTGCACCATTGGCTTTTGCAGAGGCTGCACATGCTGTTGTTGGTTCCTGTAAGTGTTATACTTGGGCTGGTTCTGTTGATTGTATTGTTATTGTGGTTGTTGATACTGGTGGTACTGGTCTGATCTAGAATACTATGTAGGATAAGGATGGTTTGACCGTGTGAAATGTTGTTGTTGTTGTTTCTACTGTTGGTGTGGGAAATATTGGCTCGTTTGGCCTTGACTAGGTGCACCATATTTGAGATTTGGATGATCTCTCCAACTTGGATTATAAGTGGAAGAATAAGGATCATACATTGGCTGGTTAGACTGCATAGGTGGCTGCACTTGTCTCAAATAAGACTGTTGTCCTACAAACATAGCATCGGCTAACTCAATATTATTAGCTTCTTGCAACTGGGGGCATGAATATGTATGATGATTAATAGTTGCACAAATGCCACAACTAGAATGCATAAGAGGCATGTAATTCTGTTGCTGTGATGAATGAATAGGTTGTTGTGTAAGAGCTAGCTGCCTCACTAATGATGCCAACTCTGTCAATTTATTCTCCAGACGCCTAGTGTCTTGAGTAGCCTCATAATTCCGGATAATCTCATGTAATCCTCTCATGCTCTGTCTAGAATGAAACTGTTGGGAATTCTCAGCCATGTTGGAAATCAAGTACCTAGCTGCTGCAGGTGTTTTATCCATCAAAGCTCCTCCACTGGCTGCATCTATCATACTCTTATCCATAGCCATCAGTCCCTCATAAAAATACTGGATCAAAAGTTTTTCATTAATCTGATGGTTAGGACAAGTAGCACATAATCTGTTAAATCTCTCCCAATATTCAAACAATGATTCTCCCTGCTACTGTCTAATACCACTAATCTTTCTTCTAATTGCAGCTATTCTGGATGCAGGAAAGAATTTTTCAAGAAATTTTCTCTTCATTTCAGGCCATGAAAGAATAGGAGCAGCTTGGCTATATAACGAATCTTTAGCAACATCACATAAGGAAAATGGGAAGGCTTTCATCTTCATGTGGTCTTCAGGTACATCAGCTGGTCTCATTGTAGAACACAACATGTGGAACTCCATCAAATGTTTATGAAGATCTTCTCCAGCCAAATCATGGAACTTGGGCAACAAATGAATTAAACCAAATTTCAGCTCATAACCCACCATTCCTTCTCTTCGCGGAGGCATCTGTATACATAACCAACGGTAGTGCTTAGCAAGTGCTACCATCTCCTTCAAAGTCTTTTCTTGTTGTGAACCCATATCAGAATCAATACTCGTCAGGTCTTGACCTATTTTTAAGTTTTTTGTGTTTTGTTGTTCTTGTGTCCTTTGCCTCAGTCTTTTAGACAAGTTCCTAATGCAAGTTCTGGCAATTTCTGGATCAAATGGAGCTAGATCAACTCCGGAAGCTCTGGTCATACACCAAAGTACCTGTATAAGAGCTGCAACAAAACAACACAAGTGAAAAAATGAAAAATAAACTATATGCAATGAAATGAATCAATCACAACTACAACTTTTTAATGATCCTACTTCACACCGGCAACGGCGCCAATTTGAAAGAATAAAGGTTTTTGTCGTAGTTTCAACACTTTCAAATAAGTTCCCCTAAAACAGTAATAATGCAGTACAATGGAAACTAGAATATCAATCCGAGGAAGTAATAAGAGTATATGATTGAGTTATGAATGATTCAATGGGGAACTAAACTAAAAATGAAATTTACAATCTTAGGCTAAACTAAAATGAGGTTAAATCCTAATATGAAGTGAATGAAAATACTGCAGAATAAAAAAAACAATGTAAAATCTCAAATCTGACCGTGATGAAAAGTAACCACAGTCAGTATTGCAAATCTGACCGACATGAATAGTAATAATAGTCAGGAATCACGGTCAGAAATTTGTGCTCTCGGTCAACATGCAAATACTATAAGATGTCTCAGTCAAAAATTGAAATCAGTGAACAAAATACATGGTTGACCGAAAAGAATGCTAACAGAAATGAAAAATAATGCAAAAGAATGAAATTAAACCAAATTCATAAATCTGACCGTGATGAACAGTAACCACGGTCAGAAACACACCAGACTTAGTTAGAAATATGTGATATCGGTCAAAACAAAATGTAAAAACAATTACTCTGTCAAGAATCAAATGAAAGGTGTAAAATATATGAATGACCGAGTGAAATGTACTTATTTTTTAGTTTTGAGCTTTTAAAATGAAAAATGACTATAATGAACAGTACTGTCGGTTGGAAAATGAACAAAATGAAAAGGTCTCGGTCAAAATGAAATTATGACGAGATGTCTCGATCAAGATTTGAATGCAATGTATAAAATGTATGATTGACCAAGAGAAATGCAATTATTTTTGTATTTTGAGGTTTTAAAACGTGAGATGACCGTGTGAGAGTGTTTTGGTGCAAGTGGCTAGAAACCTGACCGAGTGATAGTGGTCAATTCGGTCAAAATGTTCAAAACAGTGGTAAATGTGATTTGAAAGTACTGGAATGAGTGCAGTAATGTATATTTATGAGGTTTTCAATTTTCTAGGGGGATTTGCAGTGCAGAAAATTAAATTGAGAACCTAGCTGCAACAAATCTATTCCAAACTAACTTATTGTATGACAGAACAGAAAATAGTGCAATAAAATCTACCTAAACCTAAAACTAAGCTTCTACAGAGATTAAAGCAAGTAATCAAAGCAATAAAACCTAACTACCGTGACTGTAAAGCAATTAAAACATCAAAACAGTAAAGTCAAAGCAGTAAAATGCAGAAAATTAAGAAAGCAAGAACAAGAACTATGAACATGATTCGGTGTAAGCAAGATTGCAAGAATACTGCGTTTTTGACATTATGAAAACCTAATTAATCAATTAAGCATTAACCATACAATTCAACAAAGTGATTGCAAGCTTCAATCCTCAACCGAGAGACATCCACAAGCTAAACCAAGTCAAGAACACAAGTCTAGAACAATTTGTCACATGCGATTCAATTTCACATATTTTGTTCGGTAAAAACCTAATCTAATTCATGAATTCAGTAAAGGAAAAGCAATAGAAAGAGTAGAATACGAAGATCCAAAACCAATTCATGAAAAACAGTGAAGAAAACGGAACACATACATGGAGAGTGTGATGAAAGCAATAAAGAAACCCATGGAGAGAAGCTTGAGCGTGAGAGAGAAAACCAATGTAGAGAAAATGCGATTTTGATTGATTATGAATTCTACAACTTTGACTACTTGTTTCTACATTAAGTTAATCTAATATAAGCTTTAACTAATGTACAATTACGAATTACAAGGCCCATAATGGAGATAATTCAATAACTTGAGAGAGATGTTGAAGAGTCGCGCTATCTTTGCTTCAGTGCAGTACCGCGAAATTCAAACGCTTGCAGTTTCTTCAATACTTCTTCAAATTAAACGCTTCTAGTCTCTTTAGAAATCTTGTTAAGTTAGCTTTCAAACTCCATCATTTTTACTAATTTTGGCGGTCTAATGAATTTAGGATAATTATTTTACTGAGGCATGGCCGTTGGACCGACTCGTGCGTGTAACCTCTCTTTAATAATTTATATAAAATTCAATTTAGCTCCAAATTGAGTGATTCTTGATCCTATGGAAATTTGAATTTGTCTAGTTTTCAATTCTTCAAGAATCATGATTTTAGGATATCTGTAAAAAATGACAAATAAAACAGTGAACCAATGTCAGTACCCATATATAAAATACAACTAATTTATTGTTTTTATGCAGAATTTTATATTAAGGCTTCTAAAGGCCTAGTAATACAAATTATATTTAATTAAACTTTATTGACACATTATAAAAAATAACATAACATTATAATATACTTAAGATGTGCTGAAAATCAGTCACATCAATGGTTGGCATAAAGTAGAGGCAACCAATACGAACATTAAGAAATAATCCAGAAGATGGTAATAACATATAAAGATTGGCATGAAATGTTTCCCTTTGCCCTTCACGGATATCGAACTTCCGTACGGACCTCCACAAGAGTCACTCCATTTTCCCTCGTATATGGAATGGAGGTCATGCTGCCGGTGGAAGTCGAAATACCCTTCCTACGAGTCATTATGGAAGCAAAGTTGACAAAAGCAAAATGGGTCCAAAATTGATACGATCAGTTGAACCTAATTGAAGAAAAACGATTGGACGCCATATGTCACGGACAAGCCTACCAAAAGAAATTCAAGAGGCCTTACGACAAAAAGATCAACCCCCACACTTACCACGAAGGGGATTTAGTGATATAAAGAAATTGCTTCCAGCCCAGAAAGATAAAGTCGAAAAATGGGCGGCAAACTATGAAGGACCCTTTGTGGTCAACTGAGCTTTCTCAGGAGGAGCCCTTATCCTCACCAACATGGACGGAGAAGAACTTCGACACCCGATCAATTCAGATGCGGTAAAGAAGTATTACGCTTGAAGGCATTGCTCATGACCCGCCAGGATAAAAACCTGTAAAGGGCGTCTTGGGCAAAAGTTAGGGTCCATAAACTTAGAGGTTCCAAAAAAAAAAAAGAGCAATGGCTATCTTAGCCGAAAACTGCAAGGCGGCTAAGATAACGTGCTTCCGAAAGCAGGCAAGTTTTGCATAGCCTTTACTCCGGGCTCGAGCATCTCGATTGAAGCAACTAGGAGAACCAGGGGGGCAGATATTAGAGGCATGATTGTTATAGCTTATACAGTGTAGCCAACCTTGGCCAACCATGCTTCTAAATTCCCTTGTAAATCTTTCTGTGAACAATAAACCATTTGTTTATATCAATAAAATTGTCTTTCACTTATTTTCTCTTGACCAATTTATAAAAATGCCTCTGTGTTAATGAATCATAAACATGCATAAAAGAACCAACACAAGAAAGTATTAGGAAAGAAATGAAAAAGAATAAACTCCTGCTAGGAAATTCTTAGGCAAAAATTAGGGCAACCCGCTAGATCAAAAACCCGTAAAGGGTGGTCTAGGCAAAAGTTAGGGCATTCATAAAAAAGGAAAAAGCCCGCTTCCTAGGAAAAAAAATCAAGGCAACCTGCTAGATCAAAAACACCAAAAGGGCGGTCTAGGCAAAAGTTAGGGCTAAAACAAAAATATAAAAGAGAGAGGCCATCAACATAGTCATAAAAATTTAGCAGGAGAATGTCGGTTGCTTTTCTAGATGCATAAAAAAGAATAGTTTGCATTTAGAACATCCACTCACAAGTAGTCACACAATACGACTCTGTCAAAATCAAAAAAATAAAATAAAATCTCTGTAAAAAAATAAACAGAAAATAAGAATCATGCATAAGGATACTAGCTCCATGTTTGTGATTGAAAAATAGGAAGCACCCAGACCAAGTCTCCAAATGAAGCTCCCCTCAAGAAAACGGAGCAAGCCGTCATCAATCAAACAACTCCACAAAAAATAGAAGCTTCTAGAAGCCAAAGCTTCAACTACCATCCTTCCACCAAATAAAGAGAAGGCATTCTTTACAACCAAAACAAAGCCGACAGAAAGGCTCAATCCCCAAGCGGATCATTGCCTACTCCAGAGGCAAAAAAAAACATCCTCGCACGACTCAGTATCGTCGCCACAACGAGTCATCAAGCACACTCAATCCATTCTCCATCACATTCGCCAAGGGAGAATAAGGGCTTTGTGAAAGCCCATCACCAACATAATCAAGGAGTCAATACTCCATTTCCCCCCATTGGGCTACCAAAATTAGATCCCCAGGGAAACAAAATTCCCCAACGGATTGCTAAAAAGAGGAACCCATCCCCATTGAGCCGACTGCAAGGGAAATCTTCAAAAGACATATCCTTAGTGAGTCATTCTCCTACGCATAGGCAAAACCTGGCAAACAAAGAGCCAACATCCCAAAAGGGAATATCAGCCTACTTAGAGGCAAAGCAATAGAAGTCGAAAGCCTTCACTTCCGATGAAGCATCCGCCTATTCAGAGGCACCAACTAAATCAACAAATCCTCAATGGATTCCTACCTACTTAAGAGACATTCATCAAGAATCCCCGACAAACAGAGTCGGATGGCTACGTAAAAAAGCTAAAGATACATTTTCAAATGAAAATCACTCCCCATGGAGTCGGCGCATGAGCTAGAGCAGTAAGTCACAACCACTTTCTCTATCAGAAGGATCAGCCACCACAACAAAGGGGATCAAGAAGATAAAGACCCACACATTGTCCGAAGGATCAACTCCATTGCAAAAGAGTATCTAGAAGACACAATATGTCGTCATCACCCCAATGATCAGCTCCGTTGCAAAGGAGTATCTTGAAGGCAGGATTTACACACATCATCCGAAGGATCAGCCCCGTTGTAAAGGGGTATCCGAAAGACACAACCCACCTTTATCGTCCGAAGGGTCAGCTTCCGCAGCATGGGAGCATCCAGAAGACAAAATTCTACTTTGCATTCACCACTTGAGGGGTCAGTTGCCGCATCGAAGGAGTATACCGAGGGAAAAACTTTCTTCATCAGCCGAAGGGTTAGCTACCGCATCAAAGGAGCATCCTGAAGCTTCACACATATTGTTCGAAGGGTGATGAGTCATTATATTCCCGTATTTTCTTCCCTTTCTGAACTTATTTTAATTAGTGTTTTGGGCTTAACTTTATATTATTAGTGAATTTTTATTAATTGGGCTTCATTGGGCCAATAATTAGATTTTAATTAATTTAAATCTATTTGACCTAATTTTTTCTCATTATTAATTTTAGGACAGTTAAAGCAATTTTGGGCCTAGAAGATTGGGCTAGATGCCATTTTACAGTTTAAAGCAATTTTGGGCTTGGAAAATTGGGTCAAATGTCATATTTTATTCTATACGGGTACTAACATTGGTTCACTGTTTTATTTATCATTTTTTATACAGATCTCCAAAAATCATTATTTTCAAAGAATTATAAACTAGACACATTCAGCTTTCCATAGGATCCAAAATCATTCAATTCGGAGATAAATTGGATTTTACATAAATTATCCAACACGGGTCAAGCGCACTAGGGCGGCCCAATGGACATGCTTCAGTAATTTAAGTCTCCTAAATTCATTAGACCTCCAAAAATAGTATCAATGGTGGCGTTTTAAAGCTAACTCAAAAGGATTTCAAAGGATACCAAAATAGCTTAATTTGGATAAGTATCGAAAATTCTGCACGTGTTTGAAATTCACGGACCTGCACTAAAGCCAACTATTATGATGTGTTTCATGGACCAGTTGAGCCCAAACCTCAATAAAGATTAGGGTTAGGGTTATTTATATAAGAGAGGCACATCACACATGGGAAGACACACATCACACAAGGACTACGCAGCCACCACACTTCCACCTTTCATCTTCTGCAATTTATATTCAAGTTTGTTTATTCTTCTGTCATTATTTTTAAATTCTTGTTTCAATTTTAATTATGTTTCTTCTATTGCGTTTTCAATTTTCCATGGATAGCTAAATCTTTGTATTGATTTTCTGAGAAGAATGCAAGTAGATCTTTGAGGTTTTTTTCTTCAATTTCATTTTGTTTGTTCTCTTAACTCTTCATCTTCTAATCTTAGTATTGAATTATAATCTGTTTATGCTTAATAAACTGAAACTAATATCACAGTTTGCTTAATTCTATGTTAGAGATGAGATTATGTGATGTATGCAATGCTTAATTGTATAAGAATATAATTTGGGATTTATCTTCGCTTAGTTGGTTAATTTCGAATTAATTCCGTAATCTAGGATAAGTGACACTCATTAGAATCAGGAAATCAATTGCATTTTAATTTGTTTTTAATAAGCATTTTTATAATCTGCTTTTGTTCTGTTTCATCTAATATTTTAATTTTGAAAAATTCCCCTTTTAATTTTTTGTTACTAAAAATTGATAAGCTTTGATAGAAATTCGTGGTCTTTGGGAGACGACCTAGGAAAGCTTCCTAGTACTACATTTATCTGTTTTAATTATTTGACCGAGTACGACATCGATCAAAGGGTCAGCCTCCGCAACAAGGAAACATCCTGAAGACAACGTCAGACTACATTCATCATCCCAAGGGTCGACTACTGTCGCCGCCGTCAAAAAGAGAGGCGGTCGGAGCGACGCGATGGTTTCGACCCTTTTGATTTTTCGCGTTTTTTATGGGTGCTTACAACGCCTTTAGATTGTCCGATAACCGGGCTAACCTAGGGGCGAGGTTTTCGAAAGGGCGTCCTTGGGTTGTCCGATAACCGGGCTAACCCAAGGACTAATTTTTGTGGGGTTTTGTGGAGTCGCCACCGATGTTTTTACCGGAAACATCGGAAAAGGGGTTTTAAAAGGCGTTGGTTTTCGAAAACCAACTTTGGTCATTAGAACCAGAGTTGGGTAAGGGAGTTAGTTACATGTAAAGGAAGTATTAGTTCCTTTACTACGCCCCTTTCGGGTTCCCTATGATAGGCCAGCTATTTTGTTAATAAATAAACCAGAAAAATACGCTTTTGCCCTTTTTATTTTGCGGAATTTTAAAATTATGACTACATGGCCCTAATCTATTGCATAATTTAAAATTAAAGCAGTAAAAGTAGAGAGGGAGAATTTAAACCTCCGAAGCAAGCTTTCTTTTTATTTCTTTAAAAAATGGGTGCTTTTTGGCAGCCCTTCACTCTACACGACGCTGGAAACTTTTCTAGATGCCAAAAAAACACTCACAAAAGCACTCAGAAGCTCCGGAAATGCGTCGGAGGGATTCTAGAGAGAAGTTTTAGAGAGAAGGGAGAGCAAAAGTTGTGTGATGTGTGGAAATGAGGGGGGGAGAGCCCCTATTTATAGGTTTTCGCGCCTGGCAGTGGCGAGACCGCCGTTCTCGTCTGACAGGGTCAAGACTACCGTCTCGTCAAACGAGACCGCCGTCTCGTCAAGCCAAAGTGGCGAGACCGCCATCTCGCCAAACGAGACCGCCATCTCGCCAAACGAGACCGCCGTCTCGTCATTCGCACGTGGCAAGACTGCCGTCTGGTTTGGTGAGACGGCGGTCTCGCCATTTGCGTGAGGCGAGACGGCGGTCTCGATTTCGAGATGGCGGTCTCGTCCCAAAAAGGTGAGAAAACTTATTTTTTTGTGCAGAAAATCCTTCCTATCCTAGTATGGGGCCTAATAGTCTCTCCTAGTGGCTTGTTAGGCTTCATCCATCTTCGAATAAGAGGTCTTCTTCTCTTTATTTGGAGGCCGGGCAAGATTTGGGGTCTACAACTACCACGTCAAGAGGAGCATCCGAAGGAAAACCGGGCAAGAGGGTTAACTCCTTCACCCGCCAATCGATTTCATGGCACATTAGCCCATAGTCAATTGGTCGGGTGAAGGGGGGACAGTTGTAGACCCCAAATCTTGCCCGACTTCTTAATAAAGACCAGAAAAGCTCCATTTGAAAATGGACAAGGCTTCTTTATGCCCCTAGGCATGTTCACTAGGCTCCATGTAAGGATAGGAGGACTTTCTATACACACAAAAAAAAAAACAAAATAGGAGAACCTGACAGAAGGCTCGAGACAGCCATCCCGTTTGGCCAGATGGTCGTCTCACCTTCCTTGAAGGTCGAGACGGCTGTCCCATTTGGCCAAACGGCTGTCTCGCTTTTCTCTGAGCCTGAGACGGCCGTCTCGATATCCTAGACGGTCGTCTCGCCTGTCAGAAGCCCAGACGGTCGTCCCGGCCTTCCTGGCACGAATTCCTATAAATAGGAGGCTCCCCCCCCTTATTTCACACACTCTCACACCCTTCTCTCATCCTAGAAGCTCTCTTAAGACTTTGGGATAACTCTGAGCACTTTCCAGAGTTCGAGTAAGCTTTCCAATTTTCCTTTAAGGTAGAAATCGGTTAAGGAAGTCTCCTTTTGAGACATCCGGCACTCGGTAGAATGGTATTTTCTCTTTCGCTAGTGAGGAGCGTGCTTGTAGAGCGAGAGGACTGCCAAAAAGTGTCCTCAAGTTTGAAGAGTTAATATAAAGCTCGCTTCGGAGGTTACTTTCCTTATTCTCTCTCTTTTACTGCTTTCTCTTATTGTTTTCCTTGTATGCATTAGATATTAAGGTCATGTAAACATTTAAATTCTGCAAGTAGATAAAATAATAGGGTAAAAACATAGTTTTTTCAGCCTTTATTTATGAATTAGTCCATCATAGGGAACCCGAAAGGGGCGTTGTGGGGTGCTAACACCTTCCCCACACGTAACTAACTCCCTTACCCAACTCTGGTTGTAATGGCCAAAGTTGTTTTTTTTTTTAAAACCAATATTTTTTCTTCCTTTTTCGATGTTTATGGTTAAAACATTGGTTGGGACTCCATAGAACCTGTTTCGAAAACTTCATTCTTAAGATCAGTTCGGTTATCAGACATCTTAAGAATGTCGACCACCTTTATAAAAAATGCGAGTCTTATAAAACTATCGCATCGCTCCGACCGCCTCTTTTGACGGTGGCGACACTCCATATAAAGTAAAAACACTTCGATGACAACACATGTAACTACCATCCAGACAAACATGCAATAATTCATTAAAAGAAACAATGAAAAACAAATGGAGTGATATCAAGACATAGTATTTTTGCATGCATAGTACCTACAATAATGGGAGAGGAATGCACTTACTTGACTGGTGCAAGTGCAAGTGAAGAAGAAGACTTGAGGAAGATAGTGAGAAAGATGAAGATTGATGGTGAGAGAAATGTGAAAAATCAAGAATTTTTGGTGAATATGGGTTCTAGGGTTCGTGAGAAGCAAAAGGGGAAAGTTTAGCTAAAACTGAGTTGCTCCCTTATTTAAAAGAACCCAACAGATATTAACACTTTTTGCTCGAGCGAAGGTTTCTAACCCCAGGGATCCTCACTTGAGCAAACCTACGGTTGCTCGAGCGACAAACTCCTCGCTCGAGCGACAAACTCCTTGCTCAAGCGAGATATGACTCGCCCGAGCGAGTACGCGACCAAGAGCAATGCTCAAATTTGTTGTTGGACTCACTTGAGCGATATATGGTATCTCGAGTGAGGTATGTTGATGGTGCTTACCTTAAAACTTGATTTTTCTCCCTTAGACATTGAATCATGCCAAATAAGACACTTTCTTATACTACACAATATTTTAAAAACTAAATAAATTAAACATCAATTAGAAATTCAAAATACCGGGTTACCTCCCAGGAGTGCTTGGTTAATGTCTTTAGCTTGATGCCTGTATGATTCAAAGATCATTAAGATGACTAACAATGGTGAGCCTTTCAACTTCACCTCTGTAGACCCCAAATCTTGCCTGGCCTCAAAATAAAGAGCAGAAGACTTTCGTTCGAAGATGGGTAAGGCCTTAAAGGTCCCTAGGATTGATCAATAGGCCCCATAGTAGAATAGGAAGGATTTTTGTACACAAAAATAAGAAATTCCACCCAAAGGGTTAAGACCGCCGTCTCGTTTGGCGAGACCATCATCTTGCCATTGGCTAAGGTCGAGACCGCCGTCTCATTTTAAGAGACCTCCATCTCGCCACTCGCCGAAGGTGAGACCGTCATCTCGTTTGGCGAGACCACCGTCTCGCCACTTTCCAAAGGTGACACCACCATCTCGTTTGGCGAGAAGGCGAGACAACGGTCCTGACCTAATAGATGCGAATTTCTATGAAAGGGGGGATTCTCCTCATTTTCACAATATTCATCAACTTCTCCAACTGCATAATTCTCAAAATACTCTCTTAGGACCCCTCTGAAGCATTTCCAGAGTTCTTAGGAAGCGTTCTAAAGTGCTTCGAGAGAAGAGTGAACTGCATTGTAGAGCGTGGGGTTTGCCAAAAAGCGCCCTTTTCGAGAATATTTTATAAAAAACTTTCTTTGAAGGTTATTTCATATCCCTATTTCTATTTTATTACTTTTATTAGATACTATCTCTGTGCATTAGTTATTAAGAGTCATGTAGCCGATAACTTAATTTTTGTAATGAATAAATAAGGGTAAAAGCGTAGTTTTAAAGTTCTTATTTCTTTACGAAAATAGTCGATCATAGGAAATCCAAAAGGGGTGTCGTGGGGAAGCTAATACCTTCCCCACACGTAACTAACTCCCTTACTTGACTCTGGTTGTAATGACCAAAGTTATTTTTTCTTAAAAATCATCGCCTTCTTTTCCTTTTCCAATGTTTTTGGTTAAAATATTGGTGGCGACTCCTTGAACCCTTTCGAAAACCTCGCCCTTAGGTCCATCCCGATTATCGGACAACCTAAAGGCGTTGAACCACACTTTAAAAAATGCGAGTCAAACAAAACCATTGTGTCACTCTGACTGCCTCTTTTGACGGCAACGACAGATGGCGACTCCACTGGGGAAGCTAGAGAGTTGATCCCATTTAGTGATGGACTAGTTTGAGAAATAAAAACTGGAAATTACGCTTTTACCCTTCCTTGCTTTATAACATGCTTTATTGTTTGGCTTTAATAACTGTTGTATGTTTATTTTATGCAATTGTTTAAAATAACAATTGAACACTAACCCTTGTACACAACAGTTCCCCTTATACCCGGGGGCAAGTGGGATAACCTTAGGGAGTGGGTGGCATTGTACGATTTGTCGTAGTGAGGGCCATGAGCCCACCGGTATGGTTGAGAACCACCACTCAAGGTGATAACCTTCCTCTTTTGGCCCAAAGACTGACAAGGCCCTAGTGCCATGCATGGTCTGAAGGCTGGGAGAGTGGGGACCCTATAATGGGGGCACCTTGGGGGCCTGGCCTTGGTAAGAAAATTTAGAACTACCTTGAATACGCACTCTTCTGCAAGAAACCCCTACCTCATGATAAAAATGTCGTCCTATTGTTCGCGGATGAGTGAATTGTGTGTGCATTTGTTTGTTGCATAGCATAATCATACAACAGAAGAAAAATCTCTCAAAATCTTTTCACAATAAACACCCTTATCTCGGACAGTTTGCCTTTTAGCTAGCCTGGTTTCAAGTTCTTTGCAAGCTAAGTACCCATGCAGTCCGATAGAAAAGATAAGGGATGCTAAAACCATTATTTTGCAATAAACCACTTTTATCTCAGACAGTTTGCCTTTTAGCTAGTCTGGTTTTAGGTTCTTTGTAAGCTAAGTAGTCACGCAGTTCGACAGAAGAGATAAAAGGTTATAAAAATCAAATAAAAAAAATGGGACCCTATTCATAAGCATTGAACTCATGAACATCCATATAGGTAGTTTCTCTTCCTTTTGAAAAAAATAAAAACCCAAACACTATCATGCATCATGTAGAAAATAAAACATGATAATGTTTAGGAAAAACAAACACTTACATGCATGCCCGCATTAACATCATATTCATAGCATGCATTTTTTGGTTTTTAGAAAAATGGAGGGGTCCGGTAGACAGTTGAAGAAAGTGGACATTCCTCGATATCTTTTGGAGAAGATAGAACGGCTGTGTGCATTGATTCCACCTGAGGTCCGCTCTGACTTTGAAAAATCTTATGGACGGATTCTCGACCTATTGAAGATCTGTGTCGACCCCATCTTCATTAGGGTTTTGGTCCATTTTTGGAACTTTAGTCTGTACGACTTCGAATTTCCGCAATTTGATCTAGTACCCACTTTGGAGGAATATGAGATAATGTTGAGATGGCCCAAATCAGCTGGGATCCATATTCGTGACGAAGCATATATTCCTGCAGCCAAAGTCGCTGCCATCATCCAATTTTCGCTTCATCAGACTATCCTGATAGTAAAAGGGAATATCCAGGGTTGGAAAGTTACAGTGTTAGAAGACCATCTGTCCTCTTTGGCTGATAAGGCAGATTGGGTTGCTTTTAACAAAACCCTGGCTCTGATCGTGTTTGGGAACATAAGTTTTCCCTTTCACCTCGACATAGTAGATCAAGTCGTTATGGATGTCGTTTTCGCCTGGGACGTGCACTCAAATAGTCCCTTGCCTACACTTCTTGCCGACACCTTATTTTCGGTTGAATTTTGTCACCAAAAGCAAGGAAGAACACTTAGATGCTGCTCTTCGCTGTTATTTGTGTGGGGTATCACGCACTTCTATGCCTCTAGCCACATGGGGATGTTCCCCGATCCTTTAAAAAGCTTCTCAAAAATCCCTCTCCACCGACGTCTAACCATGGAGTGGAAGGTTAAGTTGGAACAATGGAATGTCAACCGCTTATCCTAGGCATGTCATTGGTTCCGACCCGGCCCTATCCTCATCAGATGTGGAGATTATCCGAGTGTACCATTAGTGGGTCTCAGAGGTTGCATAGCTTACTCTCCAAAAGTGGCTATGAGACAACTCATGAGAACCCAAACCGCGCTATCACGAGAAGAGCTCGGAGGACTGTGTTTCTTTGGAGACCCATGCAATGTTGCAAACTCACTTGTCGTACAGAGAGCATGGGAGAAACCAGTCTTTATGGGAGATAGAGAGCTAGGCAAAGCTCGAGTAGTTGTTTCTAGTTACTATGAGGAATGAAGGAGAAGTAGAGGGATGTCACAGCCATCTGCCCCACCTACTGCACCATCAGCCAGTGGAGAGCTCCAAACCCAAGTTAATGCTTTGACCCAAAGGATAGAAATCATGGGAGACCAGATGAGGGCCCTTGAAGAAAAAGAACAAGAATCTATCCTTACTATAGACGGTCTACAAAGGAAGTGCAAGAAGAAAGATCAGGAGATAGAGCGCCTCAAGGACCAATGTGCTGACTCCAGCAAGAAGGTTATCCGAGCAACCAAAGTTGCCAGAATAAACTCGGATAATCAACTCCAAGAAATAACCGCCAAATCAACACACCTTGTGCAAAACAGGCACATACAATCAAGGGAATGCTACAAGATCTCGCAAGGACTCGGTCTGAAATACGTCAAGGAAGGGAGACCACCCAGAGACTTAATAGAAGCCTTACTGAGCTACGCTGCAAAGAAAGAGATGGGTTAGCTCAGTATAGCTAGGTTCTACGAGAGAGAGATCGAGCCATTGAGAGACTCGAAAATTTACAAGTCTTGGTCGTCCATCAAGAGGCAAAAATAAAAGAGGCTCAAAAGTATAGTGAAGATATGAGCCAGGTGGTCCACCAGCAGTCCGAAGCACTCGCTCATCATGTACGGGAAGCCGAAGAGGAATTACGTAGAAATCAAAACCCGTCTTGGGTTTCTTTAGGCTTTTCCGTTTTTGTTAAAAATTGTTTTGTAGCATGGTATAGGGGAATGTACACCTTCTCTAAATATATAAAAATACCTTTTATTCAAAAATTGCCTACTTGCATTCATTTCATTCATAAGTTGCATACTTGCACATCCCTCCTTCACTTTTAATAAACAAGATAATAAAAAGGAAGGATTAACTGATATGTCTTCCGCAATCAGAAAGATGGAGAAAAAATCGTTCATAATAAAGATCTCCCCAACGGTCGATCCACCCCAAGAGGACAATAAACCTCGGTCACTGGTCATCAAAGTTGATAAAGAAGAGGGGGCAAGGACGCCTTTGCGATTATTTGTGCTTCGTCCTTTCCCCTATGATTCAAATAAAGTTGTATCGTGGAGATACGGGGAATCTTCACCCATCAAGGACAACGTCTCCAATATAGCCGGCATTGGGGCATGACAAGAAGCGGAAGAATATACTCCCCAAGGAGTCACAAGAAGATGCCCCCAAGAATAAAGGGAAGAATAAACAGACCGAATAAAAGGAAAATAAAGAATCCAAGGAGGAGACTGATGAGTTGCTCCAGTTTATCAGGCAAAGCGAGTATTTCATCATTAATCAACTCAATCACACACCTGCAAAGATAACTTTGCTATCATTAATGATGAGTTCAGAATCACATAGAAATGCCCTGATGAAGGTTTTGGGCGAAGCGCATGTACCTCATACAATATCCCAAGAAAAAGTTGAGAGGATCGTCAGCTACATCACAGCCAACGATCACCTCACCTTCACAGATGAAGAACTCCATCCTGAAGGGTCAAGTCATAACAAACCCTTGCATATTTCCATCAAATGCAAGGAATATCTCATCGCCAAAGTTCTTGTGGATAACGGGTCATCCTTGAACGTGATGCCCAAGTTCACACTTGACAAGTTGACCATTCAAGGAATCCACATGTGTTCAAGCAGCACTATCATTCAAGTCTTCAACAGATCCAAACGAGAAGTAGTTGGAGAAATCAATCTACCAATCCAAATTGGTCTCACTATCTTCAACGTCGATTTTCACGTGATGGATATTACTCCAGCATACAGTTGTCTCCTTGGCAGACCTTGGATTAACGATGTTAAGGCAGTACCTTCAACGCTCCACCAAAAAGTCAAGTTTATAGTAGACGACAAACTGGTCACAGTCCAAGCAGAAAATGATATCTTGATCAGTGGACCGTCTACCCAACCCTATGTGGATGCGACTAAAGAGGCCCTTGAAACATCTTTTCAAGCGCTTGAAATCGCTAATGTAGAGACACTTCCCGGTAAAACGAAGGTAGCCCACATGATGATGAAGTATGGTTACCATCTTGGCCAAGGGCTCAGTGCAGACTCCTAAGGAATAAAGGAGCCCCCGAAATTTAAGGATAATCCCCTGAAGCATGGCCTAAGATACGACCCTACAAAGGGTCAAGCTGTGAAAAGAAAAGGGAAGTATCCCCTCCGCACACTCAAGAAAATCTTTCGAAGCGGAGGGATACAAGCGTCGAGAGAAACTCTAGTCATTAGGAGTTCTTTTTCCTTTCTTAAGGGTTGTAAACCCAATGATTGTTACAGATTATCCCCTAGGGCTAGCCCGACCCCCAGGCATTTAAAGGGAACATATTCCCCTCTTAATTAATAATAATACAATTCTTACTATCTACTTCTCTTCTCGTTATTCATGTCTAAACCCCATAATAACCATGTTTAAGCAAACGTTTTCAAAAGTGTGTCAAAATAACCAAAACGCGCCATCGCAAAAAACAAATCAAACTAATTGACCAGAAACACAAAATAAGGTTTTACCTCATCATAATAAAACCGTGTTTCGCCAATATTGTGTAAAAAGAAAAAACATAAATCAAAAGAAGCTCATAGAAGCCAAAGGCCAAAAAAAGAGAGGGCAAATTACCAGGTAGGAAACCCACTTAAGGGGGCTACGCAAAAATTAGGGTTCACCCGCTAGGAAACTCGAACAACAATAAAGGGTAGCCTAGGCAGAACTTAGGGTACAAAATAAGGTCCACTAGGATTCCCAAAACAAGAAAAAAGGAAATCTAGACAAAAATCAAGACCAAAACACAATATCCTAGTCTGAAAACCCAAAGGGCAGTCTGGGGAAGTCAATCCGCCATAAGAAAGCAATAGAAATTGACTAAGACGCAGATCCTCAAAACAAAAACGTTTGTTTAATATTAGCTTAAACACTTTGACCAACCCTGGCCAGCCATTCTTACAAAATCCCCTTTTGAATAAAAAAGTAAAAAAATATAACCGTCTAAAACACAAGCCCTTGAATAAATTAACCTCTTACTTCTTTTCTCTTAACCCTTATCACAATATTCTAATAATTAGTGGGGGAATATGGAGACATATAATCAACAAGAGGATTGAAACCTCCAGAGGAAGGAAAAATTGCACCAACATGGCAAGTTTTCTCCTCAGTCAACAATTATTCTTCGGTCATAGTAAGTTCGGAATGGTATAAACAAGTACAACTAAAGAACGACATCAGAAGGCCTTCGTCTTCAAAAGACACATCAGTTAATCCTTCTAAAAGTTAACAAAATAGTATTATAGGACACTGTAGACCCCAAATCTTGCTCGGCCTCAAAATAAGACCAGAAGACCTCCTTTTTGAAGATGGATGAAGCCTAAGATGCCATTAGGAGAGACTATTAGGCTCCATACTAGGATAGGAAGGATTTTCTGCATTAAAATAAGGATTTTCGCCTTCAAGGATCGAGACCGTCGTCTCGCTTTTCAGGACAGTCGTCTCGCCATTCTAGCAAGTCGAGACCGCCGTCTCGTTTGGCGAGACGACCGTCTCACCACTTGCGAATGGCTAGACCCCCCTCCCGTTTGGCGAGAAGGCCTTCTCGTTTCTGGAAAAGTCGATACCGCCGTCTCGTCAAACGAGATGACGGTCTCGCCACTTTTACAAGTCGAGACGGTCGTCCCGAATGGCGAGACGACCGTCTGGACCTTGTCAGACGAGACGGTCGTCTCGACCTGACAGGCGCGAATCGCTATAAATAGTGAGCGCTTCCCCTTCATTTCGGAGAGTTCTTCCACTTTTCTTTCTACAATTTCTTCAAATTCTCTTCCTAGAGTCCCTCCGAAGCATTTTTCGGAGTTTCTGAGAGTTTTTAAGAGTTTTTATAGCGTTTCCGAGAGTTTTCTAACATTGTAAAGAGCGAAGGGCTGCCAAAACGCACCCTAATTTTCAGAGAATTAATTAAAAAGCTTGCTTCAAAGGTTTCTTCACTCTCTCCCTCTCTTTTACTGTCTTTATTTTTTTATTAAAATTGCATAATAGACATTAGGGCCATTTAGTCGTTACTTTAATTCCGTAAATAAAAGGGTAAAAGCGTCTTTTCACAAGTTTATTTATAAAATAGATGGCCTATCATAGGGAACCCGAAAGGGGTGTCATAAGGGAACTAACACTTCCCTTACACGTAACTAACTCCCTTACCTAAATCTAGTTTTAACGACCAAAGTTGGTTTTCGAAAACCAACGCCTTTTTACCCCTTTTTCGATGTTTCTGGTAAAAACATCGGTGACGACTCCATAAGAACCCTTTCAAATTAGTTTTTGTGTTAGCCCGATTATCGGACAATCCAAGAACACCCTTTCGAAAACCTCGCCTCTAGGTTCAGCCCGGTTATCGGATGACCTAAAGGCGTTGTAACATCACCCATAAAAACGCGAAAATTGGAAAAGTCGGAACCATCGCGTCGCTCCGACCGCCTCTTTTTGAAGGCGGCAACAGATGGCGACTCCACTGGGGAAGCCTAGAGAGTTGATCCCATTTAGTGATGGGCCAGTTTAATAAATAAACTAAGAAATTATGTTTTTACCCTACCTTGTATTATAACATGCTTTATTTGCTTGGCTTTAATAACTGTTGTTTATTTATTTTGCGCAATTGTTTGAAATAAAACTTGTACACAAACCTTTGCAAACAACAGTTCCCTCTATACCCAGGGGCAAGTGAGAAATACATAGGGAGTGGGTGGTAGGTACGGTTCGCCGTAGTGATGGCCCTGAGCCCACCGGTGTGATTGGAAACCACCACTCAAGGTGATAACCTTCCTCTTTTGGCACAAAGACTGACTATGGCCTTAGTGCTAAGCATGGTCGGAAGGCTGGAGAGTGGGGACCCTATAATGGGGGCACCTTGGGGGCCTAAGCCTTGGTGAGAACAGTTAGAACCTACCCTTGCCAACGCACTTTTCTGCAGGAAAACCGTACCTCGTGATTAAAACGGCTTCTCACGTGTTTGCAGATGAGTGAATTGTATGTGCATCTGTTTGTTGCATTTGATTGCATAGCATGACCAAACAACAGAAAAATCACAAAAAACTTTTTTTGCAATAAACACCCTTATCTCGGACAGTCTGCCTTTTAGCTAGTCTGGTTTCAGGTTCTTTGTAAGCTAAGTAGCCACGCAGTCCGACAGAAGAGATAAAAGGCTAAAAAAACAAAAAAAAATAATAATTACAAAATCAAAATATTTATAAAAATAATTTTGACAAAGTCGTATCATTCATATCGCATCATGTCATAAGTGGAAAAACCAAGAGAGAAAATAAATGCATAAGGAAAGTATGCATACGCATCATTTTAATAAATCTCTAAAAATTGGTTCTTAGAAGAGTTTTTTAGGAAAATTACTGGGCCAAATCCCCTTTGGGTATTTATAGCCTGATTCTTCACCTTTTTTTCGTTTTGGTATGATGTGCGTCCAAATCGGACATCTCAGTCAAAAGTTATGCCACTTTGAACATCTACCGCCCTTTTGTACTGGTGCATGCATAAATACATTCATTCTACGAGCACTAGATATCCCTAAGACAATGGCGAAAGAGGCCTCGAGCACATTTGTGACCTTTGCGACAAGGAAGGAACAAGTGTACTAAGGTGTGATGGTGACCCCCATTATACTTGTCAAGTCTGTGATAGGGAAGGAACCATTACACTAAGGTGGGTATGATACCCCACAAAGCGTAAGCTTTAAGGAGGATACCTAAGCCATTGTCTAAGGAATATCCATCTTAAACAATAAAAATCTTTTTGCATTCTAAAAAGCGGTTGGTATTGTTCATGCCCTCATCCGCATACAAAAAAACACAAAATCCCAAACACTATCATACATCATGTTAGAAAATAAAACATGATAATGTTTAGGAAAAAACAAACACTTGCATACATGCATCCACCAAACTTCATCCTCATAACATGCATCAAATAATAGACAGTCGAAGAATTGGACATTCCTCAATACCATGAAAAGAGGATTAGGACATTCGCATGCCATGTGTCACCACCGTCTGTTCCAACGTCTAGGGACATCTCGAACGTTTATGCGAGTGGTCGCGAAAAGATGGTTTAGACTCGCGTTTTATTTTAAAATGTCTTCATAGCTTCCGAGGTGCTCAACAACTGAACTATCCTCTAATAAAAGCAAGGTTTTCGCAAAAGGGTTCTTATGGAGTCGCCACCAATGTTTTGACCATAAACATTGGAAAAGGATAAAAAGGTGTTGATTTTAAGAAAAACCAAACTTGGCCATTATAACCAGAGTTAGGTAAGGGAGTTAGTTACGCGTGGGGAAGGTGTTAGCACCCCACGACGCCCTTTTCGGGTTCCCTATGACGGATTAATTCATAAAGTAAAGATTGAGAGAAAGTACGCTGTTACCCTATTTTATTATACACTATTAAATAATGGCTATCTACATGATTCTATTTTCTATTGCATACATAAAATAGTAAATAAAGCAATAAAAGAGAAGAGAAGTGAAAAGAACCTCCGTAGCAAGCTTTTTATTATAACTCTTCAACTGTGAGGATGTGTTTTGGCAATCCCCCGCACTACAAGAACTCTCCTCCCTGTCGCCGCCGTCCGTTTCGACGTCCTGGGACATCTCAAACGTTAATGCGAGCGGTCGCGAAAAGATGGTTGAGACTCGCGTTTTTTGTTAAAAATATGTTCATTGCTTCCGAGGCGCTCAACGCTGAACTATCCTCTAATAAAAAGAAAGGTTTTCGAAAAGGGTTCTTTTGGAGTCGCCACCAATGTTTTGACCATAAACATTGGAAAAGGAGAAAAAGGCATTGATTTTAATAAAAACCAAACTTGGCCATTATAACCAGAGTCGGGTAAGGGAGTTAGTTACGTGTGGGGAAGGTATTAGCACCCCACAACGCCCCTTTCGGGTTCCCTATGACGGATTAATTCATTTAAGTAAAGATTACAAGAAATTACGCTATTACCCTATTTTATTCGTACAGTATTTAAATATGGCTATCTACATGGTTTTATCTACATTGCATACGAAAGCAGTAAATAATAGCAATAAAAGGGAAGAGAATTGAGAAGAACCTCCGAAGCAAGCTTTATATTATAAGTCTTTTATACAGAGGACGCTTTGCGGCAATCCTTCACTCTACAACGACTCTCCTCTCGAATAAACTCGACTCGACTAAAATTTTCTAGAAGAATCGAATGCCGGAATACAAATTCCTTAACTGATTGTTACCTATTAAAGGCAATCAGAGAGATCATTCGAAGGAGGGAGACAAGAAGACAATTCTTGGAGTTGTCTGGGGTGTCTCAGGTGTGAAAAAGTGCCAAATGAGCCTCCTATTTATAGTTTTCGCTGCCTGGCACATCTGGGACGGCCGTCTGGGCCGGGACGGCCGTCTGGGTTGGGACGGTCGTCCCAAATGCAATTTTTACACAGGCTGGGACCCCCTGGGAAGTGGGACGGCCGTCCCACATGTGGGACGCGCGTCTCACTTGTCCCAGGATAGTTGGGACGGTCGTCCCAACTCTGGGACGGTGGTCTCGACCTGTTTTGTCCAGTTTTTGTGTTCTGGGACCCCGGGAAGCTTTCCTTGCTATTTTTGGACATTGTTTGATGCCGATAGGTGTCCGTTGAAGCTTTGATCTTCTTATAGGAAGTCTTCTTGACCCTTATTAAGATGCCGGGCGAGCTTTTATCGTCGTGTAGGAAGTCTCTTTGGCCTTTGTCGAGACATTGGATGAACTCCGTGTGGTTGTGGGAGGTCTTCTTAGTGTTTATTGATTAGTTAGGCGATCTTTATCTTTGTGTGAAGTTTCCCTAGCTTTTATTGAGAGGCCGGGCAAAATTAGGGGTCTACACTCCCCGAATACAGGACCGACTCTACTAAAATTCTAAGAAGAATCGAATGCTGGAAGAAACTTCCTTAACCGATTGTTACCTTAGAGGCAATCAGAGAGTTCATTCGAAAGGGGGAGACAAGAGAAGAGTGAGGTGTGTCTAAAAATGTTCAAATGAGCTCCTATTTATAGTTTTTTCAGCCTGGCAGCTCGGGACGGTCGTCTGGGGTGCAGAAAACAGAGACCGCGCGTCTGCAGAGGTTGGGACGGCCGTCTGGGATATGGGATGAAAGTGATCCTAGCAAAGATCTCATTGATTTGATGAAGTCAAAGATAAAGTCAATGGTCAACTCTGCAGCAGTCAAACAAGTCACTCAGAAGAATGGAGCTGAAGACTTAGTGTGTCTTAACAGAAAGCTTAGGTAAAACCACTTTACCTTTTCCACTGCATAAAGCTTCTTCACTCATCTTGCAAAATGCCTCAAAAACAGTTTTTAACAAATCAAAAACAAAAGCATTTTGGCAAAGAATTTTCTTAAACAAGTTATTAACTGATACAGGTTTGAAAGAATCAATTTAAAACACTTAGAATGTTTTAAAAAGTGTTTTTACAATATTTTAATCGATACAAACTTCTTTTAATCGATTAAAACTCTTTATGACCGATTAGAATTCGAATATAATAGGTCAGAATGCAATATAATCGATCAGATCTTAAATATGAACGATCAGAATTATTTTAATCGATTAAAACACGTTTCAATCGATTAAAATCACTTTGGATGTCAGGATGATCGATCAGAATGAGATTATGACCGATCAGAGTTGGATATGATCGATCAGAATTGAATTATGACCGATCAGAACTGTTTCAATCGATTAAAACGTATTTCAATCGATTAAAATAACTTAGAAAATCTTTTCAATCGATTAAAACAAACTTTCAATCGATTAAAATGACTTGAAAATATATGTGCAGTTTTTCAATCGATTGAAACGACTTTATATCGACTAAAATAACTTGGAAAGTTTTATAAGAAGGTTTTTAAACAAATCAATCGATTAATACGCGATTCAATCGATTGTTTTATACTTAGAAAATGTTTGTAAAACGTTTTAACTGATAAAAACGTGGTCGTATCAACTAAAACATTTTCTGTTAAAGATCAAGAATGCATTAATGGGTTGAAAGGACTTTTAACAGATTGTAACGGCTATTTCAACGATTAAAACAAACTTTCAACAGATTAATTAATGCAGCAGATTTGAAAATACTCTTTTATAAACAGAATTGCTTGGAACTTTTAACATATAAGTTTTTACACAATTCAAGCAATCAATACAAACAACTATTAGCATTTTTCAAGAAAGATACACAACTGTTTTTGTGAACTTCTTTTGAAATCTTTCTTGAGGCACTTTGCATTTCTTTGAAGAAGAAACTGATCTGTGGATTGGTGTAATCCGGTTTGAGCTTTCTTTGTTTCTTCTTTTAAATTTCTATTCATTCATTTGTACTCGTTTTGTACCTGGAATTTGGGTACAAGTTTTCTGCAATTGTTGTAGAAAGTTGCCAAGAACTGGAATTTGGTTCTTGGTGGAAAGGTTAAAGCAAGAGCTGGAATTTGGTTCTTGTGTGTGGTGCCTGGAATTTGGGCACTGGTTTCTCTGCGGCTGGAATTTGGTTGCAGAGGTTTCCAAGAACTGGAATTTGGTTCTTGGTGGAAAGGTTAAAGCAAGAGCTGGAATTTGGTTCTTGTGTGTGGTGCCTGGAATTTGGGCACTGGTTTCTCTGCGGCTGGAATTTGGTTGCAGAGGTTTCCAAGAGCTGGAATTTGGTTCTTGGTGGAGAGTTAGAATAGGTGTAAGAGTGTGAGTCTATAAAACATCTATTCTAGTGGAACCCAACTGGAATTTGGCTGGAGACTGGACGTAGCCCTGGTTGTGGGTGAACCAGAGTATAAAATTACCGATGAAATCTTTCCTAACCTTTCTCTCTTTAATTTCTGCTGCTGCACTTAAACTGTTTGATTGCTTTGTGATTTGTGAATTGATAAGTAATCTTAATTTTCGGATTAGATAATCTGTGTATTGCGAAAAACTTTCAAAAATCAATTCACCCCCCCTCTTGATTTAAAACTACTTTTCTAACAATTGGCATCAGAGCGAGGTGCTTGAAAGTTAATCAAGTTACTTCGATCCATGGCATTTTCTCGAGGGAGCGTGCATTGATAGACCTCCACTGTTGAGGGGAACAGATTACCTATATTGGAAAATAAGGATGAAAATCTTCATTGAATCTGTTAGTATAAATGCTTGGAATGTTATTGAACAGGAAACTGATATTGCTAACGAGAATCCAAGATGATTGTATTGCCAAGAATATCATCTTATCCGCCCTTAACAGAGATGATCTTTTCAGGATTGCACACTGACAAACTGCTGCACAAATGTGGAAGATCATTGAAAAGACCTATGAAGAAGCACCAGAAATATGCTTGATGGTCAACTCAGAATCATCAAAAACCAGTGTAAGTTCTGAATCTATAAACTATAGCTCATTACAAGATGCTTTCTTTGAAATACATGAAGTAGCAAAGAAATTAGAAACTGAAAACAGAAAATTGAAAAGCATGAATAGGTTACTAGAAAACAAGATCATTATTCTTGAAAATAAAATAATTGATGAAGAAAAGTTAGAATTAGAAAATAATATTGATTGCATGTGTAATGTTGAAGATTGCAAAAACTGTCCTGAGTTACAGAAACAAGTATCATACCTAGTAAAAACTTCATCTAAATTAGCACAAGGAAAGAATAATCTTGATAAGATACTTGATTCCCAAAAGTTAGTTATTGAACGTGGTGGTATAGGTTATACACCAGACCATTGGAAAGAAAACCAGAGCTTTCAAAAATTATTTTGCATATAGTAAAACAGTTTCATCTCCATTTATTAAATGCTTTTACTGTATGAAAATGGGTCACTCTGTTAAATATTGCAGAATTAAGAAATATGTTGTATCGAAAGGTAGAATGAAGTGGATTCCAGAAATTCACTTCATATAACGTAAGTGGACCCGGAATTAAAAGGGGTACCAGAAATATGCCAAATTTGTTTTGCAGGAACAAAATCTGGAGCCCCAATATATCAAATCAGCGAACTCGTCTCTGGACTCATGAACTGAGTATTTTAACCAATACAAAGTCATTTTAATCGGTTAAAACCACTTACGGAGAATATCAAAAAACTGTTCGATACAGTTTTAATCGGTTCAAATGCGAATTAATCGATTAAAATGTTCTCGGAATATAGTTTAATTGTTTTAATCGATTAAAACATATTTTTATCGATTAAAATCATTAGACAGGATAAATATAATCGACTATTCTTCGTTTAAATCGATTAAAATATGCTTCCAGTGCAAAATTAATTGTTCATTTCAAAACATATCCGCAACCATACTAATTTCATTTTAGGAAAAACAAAGTGAAGATCTCTCGGTACCTTGACGAGTGGTCGTTCCAAACACATGACAGGTGATATTACAAAATTCTGCAATCTTAAAGCTGAAAAGTGGTGGAACTGTTGTATATGGTGACAACAATAAAGGAAAAATTCTTGGAATTGGTGACATTAAATGTGCGAGAATCGGGTATTATTAACAATGTGTTATATGTTGAAGGCTTAAAACATAATCTGATTAGTATTAGCCAGTTGTGTGATAAAGGACACAAAGTTATCTTTGGGCAAAACCAATGCCAAATCATCAAATCTGATTCAGATCAGGTAATGATCACAGGTAAAAGAATCAACAATATTTACATGTTAGATACTAATTCTGCTAAGAACTGTTGCTTGATTTCTAAAGAAAATGATTCCTGGTTATGGCATAGGAGGTTAGCTCATATACATATGAATCATCTTAACAAACTGATTTCTAGGGATCTTGTAGTTGGTTTGCCTAAACTCAAGTTTGTGAAAGACAAAGTGTGTGATGCATGTCAAAAGGGAAAACAGGTCAAAAACTCCTTTTCACGGAAAAACATTGTTTCAACTTCCGGACCTCTTGAACTTTTGCACATGGATCTCTTTGGTCCTTCTAGAACTATGAGCTTAGGAGGAAATCTATATGCTTTGGTTATTGTAGATGATTACTCAAGATTTACCTGGACATTATTTTTGAAATTGAAATCTGAAACTTTCCATTTGTTTAAGAAATTTGCGAAACAAATTCAGAATGAAAAAGGCTATCTTATATCCTGCATTCAAAGTGATCATGGGGGAGAATTTTCAAACGAAAAATTTGATAAATTCTGTGATAAACATGGCATCAAACATAACTTTTCTGCTCCTAGAACTCCTTAACATAATGGTGTAGTGGAAAGAAAAAACCGTTCTCTTGAAGAACTAGCTAGGACAATGCTAAATGAGAAGGCATTACCTAAATATTTTTGGGCTGATACGATGAAGCACGCTTGCCATGTACTAAGCCGTGTTTTAATCGAGACCTTTTCTTAAGAAAACCCCTTATGAATTATTAAAAGGGAAAAAGCCTAATATAAACTACTTCGAGTATTTGGAAGTAAAGTTTTTGTCTTAAACAATGGAAAAGAAAATCTTGGAAAATTCGATTCCAAATCGATGAAGGTATATTCTTGGGATATTCATTGAATAGCCATACATATAGAATTTTTAACAAAAGGCTAAAAACAGTAGAAGAATCGAGTACATGTTATTTTTGATGAGACTGACCCAAGTATGCAGAAAAGTACTGAATATTGTGCAGAAGAAGATGTTTTAAGCTGATAAAATGTATCGAGTTAAAGCTGCAGAACCAACAGTATCACATCAACAAATTGAAGAGATTGAAGAATCTGAAGAGGAACTGCCCAAGGAATGGAAAGCTCCCGGGAACCTCTCAATTGATAACATCATTGGAGAAATAAAACAGGGAGTTTCTACCAGAAGATCTCTTAATAAATTTTGCAATCATATGGCATTTGTATCTCAAGTAGAACCCAAAAACATAACTGATGCATTAAAGGACGATGACTCGGATAAATGCCATGCATGATGAGTTAAACCAATTTACCGAAATGAGGTATGGGAATTAATTCCAAAACCGAGATAATGCTAACATTGTAGGAACAAAATGGGTTTTTAGGAATAAAATGGATGAAAATGGCATAATCACTAGAAATAAAGCCAGATTAGTTGCTAAAGGGTATAATCGGCAAGAAGGGATAGACTTTGATGAAACATATGCTCCGAGTTGCTAGGTTAGAAGCTCGTTAGATTACTTGCTTGCCTATGCTTCTATTAAAAATTTCAGGTTGTTCCAAATGGATGTCAAAAGCGCTTTCTTGAATGGATATTTGAATGAAGAAGTTTTTGTCACTCAACCACCTGGGTTTGAAGATCATATTCATCCAGAATATGTTTACAGAGTTGAAGAAAGCCCTGTATGGTCTCAAACAAGCCCCAAGACAATGGTATGAAAGGTTAAGTAACTTTCTTATTTCAAAAGGATATCAAAGAGGTTTGGTTGACAAAACTTTGTTTCTAAAGAAACTGAATAAAGATATAATTCGGTTCAAGTTTATGTTGATGACATCATATTTGGTGCTACTAATGAGACTTTATGCAAAGATTTCATGAAAGACATGCAGGGTGAGTTTGAAATGTCTATGATGGGGGAACTTAACTACTTTCTTGGACTACAAGTCAAACAACTTCAAGAAGGAAGTTTTCTTCATCAATCCAAATACTTGCATAGAACCGTCGAAGAGATTTGAGATGGAACACTGCAAGGAGGCATCAACACCTATGTCCACCAACTCGCTACCTTGATTCTGATGAAAAAGGGAAATCTGTTGATGAAACCAAGTATAGGGGGCTTATTGGTTCGTTATCGTATTTAACGACTAGCGAGACTCGACATTATGTTCGGTGTTTGTATGTGTGCCAGGTTCCAATCTGCACCAAAAGAGTCTCATCTTACTCGCTGCAAAAGGATCCTCAAGTATCTCAAGGGGACTTTAAATGTTGGGTTATGGTATCCAGGTGAGTCAAAACTAAATTTAGTTGGATATTCTGACTCGATTTTGCAGGCTGTAAGCTTGACAGAAAAAGCACCGGTGGCACTTGTCATCTCCTAGGAAGCAGTCTAATCTCTTGGCACAGCAAAAAGCGAGTCATGTGTTGCATTGTCTACAGCTGAAGCGAGAATATATTGCAGCTGGAAGTTGCTCGTGCTCAATCTCTCTGGATAAAACAGTGACTTGAGGATTATGGTTTAATTCTGAGAAAAATTCCTCTCTTGTGTGATAATACCGAGTGCCATTATGCTAACTAAAAATCCGATTCAACATTCTAGAACAAAGCATATAGAAATAAGGCATCATTTTATTAGAGATCATATTTTAAAAGGTGATTGCGAAATCTTTTTTTTAGAAACTGAAAAACAACTAGCAGATATTTTCACAAAACCTCTTGCTCGTGATAGGTTTTTCAAAATTCGCACTGAGTTAGGCATCTTAGATGCATCAAACATTACTTAGAGTGCAAGTCTGGTTGTTTTAGTCAATAAAAACACCTTTTAATCGGTTAAATAAACTTAAACAACAGTTTTCATTACTGTTTTAATCGATTTAAAGTCAAAATAATCGATTATTTTTACTAAAGTTTCATGTTTTCAAAATCTTAAATGTTTTAATCGATTAAACTTTTCTTTCAATCGATTAAAATCATTTACCAAGAACATTTTAACCGATTATGCTCTGTTTTTAATCGATTTTTATTCTGGAAAAGGAAAATTAAAGGCTTTAGTTAATGGTTGTTCCTGTAACATGCTACTAAAGCATGATTCCCTTATCTTTACACGTGTTAATTGTATTCATTACAAACGCGTTAATGGAGATAAGTTTGAATCAACTTTAATTGATTCTTTTCATGAGTGAAATATTGATTCACTTTGTATTTTTCAAAAACTTGAGCATATTTTCGAAACCTTACATTTTATTCTTCTCTCTTCTATTCCCTATTTTTGATGAAGTCAAAAGGGGGAGAAATAGTTGCATCACTTTAAGATAAATTTAAGAGCAACAGTTTAGGGGGAGAAATAAGTTTTAGGGGGAGAAATAAAACATTATTACATTTTTATATTTCTCACCTAACCTCATTATCAAGTGACTTATTTTGCAGAGATTGTTTTTTCAAAATGGTGTTTGTCTTCATCAAATAGGGGGAGACTGAAAGTGATCCTAGCAAAGATCTCATTGATTTGATGAAGTCAAAGATAAAGTCAAGGGTCAACTCTGCAGCGAGTCAAACAAGTCACTCGGAAGAATGGAGCTGAAGACTTAGTGTGTCTTAACAGAAAGCTTAGGTAAAACCACTTTACCTTTTCCACTGCATGAAGCTCCTTCATTCATCTTGCAAAATGCCTCAAAAACAGTTTTTAACAAATCAAAAACAAAAGCATTTTGGCAAAGAATTTTCTTAAACAAGTTATTAACTGATACAGGTTTGAAAGAATCAATTTAAAACACTTAGAATGTTTTAAAAAGTGTTTTTACAATATTTTAATCGATACAAACTTCTTTTAATCGATTAAAACTCTTTATGACCGATTAGAATTCGAATATAATAGGTCAGAATGCAATATAATCGATCAGATCTTAAATATGAACGATCGAATTATTTTAATCGATTAAAACACGTTTCAATCGATTAAAATCACTTTGGATGTCAGGATGATCGATCAGAATGAGATTATGACCGATCGAGTTGGATATGATCGATCAGAATTGAATTATGACCGATCAGACCTGTTTCAATCGATTAAAATGTATTTCAATCGATTAAAATAACTTAGAAAATCTTTTCAATCGATTAAAACAAACTTTCAATCGATTAAAATGACTTGAAAATATATGTGCAGTTTTTCAATCGATTGAAACGACTTTATATCAGCTAAAATAACTTGGAAAGTTTTATAAGAAGGTTTTTAAACAAATCAATCGATTAATACGCGATTCAATCGATTGTTTTATACTTAGAAAATGTTTGTAAAACGTTTTAAGCTGATAAAAACGTGGTCGTATCAACTAAAACATTTTCTCGTTAAAGATCAAGAATGCATTAATGGGTTGAAAGGACTTTTAACAGATTGTAACGGCTATTTCAATAGATTAAAACAAACTTTCAACAGATTAATTAATGCAGCAGATTTGAAAATACTCTTTTATAAACAGAATTGCTTGGAACTTTTAACATATCGGTTTTACACAATTCAAGCAATCAATACAAACAACTATTAGCATTTTTCAAGAAAGATACACAACTGTTTTTGTGAACTTCTTTTGAAATCTTTCTTGAGGCACTTTGCATTTCTTTGAAGAAGAAACTGACCGTGGATTGGTGTAATCCGGTTTGAGCTTTCTTTGTTTCTTCTTTTAAATTTCTATTCATTCATTTGTACCTGTTTTGTACCTGGAATTTGGGTACAAGTTTTCTGCAATTGTTGTAGAAAGTTGCCAAGAACTGGAATTTGGTTCTTGGTGGAAAGGTTAAAGCAAGAGCTGGAATTTGGTTCTTGTGTGTGGTGCACTGGAATTTGGGCACTCTGGTTTCTCTCGCTAGCTGGAATTTGGTTGCAGAGGTTTCCAAGAACTGGAATTTGGTTCTTGGTGGAAAGGTTAAAGCAAGAGCTGGAATTTGGTTCTTGTGTGTGGTGCCTGGAATTTGGGCACTTGGTTTCTCTCGCTGGCTGGAATTTGGTTGCGAGAGGTTTCCAAGAGCTGGAATTTGGTTCTTGGTGGAGAGTTAGAATAGGTGTAAGAGTGTGAGTCGTCAAAACATCTATTCTAGTGGAACCCAACTGGAATTTGGTCGGAGACTGGACATAGCCCTGGTTGTGGGTGAACCAGTATAAAATTACCGGTGAAATCTTTCCTAACCTTTCTCTCTTTAATTTCTGCTGCTGCACTTAAACTGTTTGATTGCTTTGTGATTTGTGAATTGATAAGTAATCTTAATTTTCGGATTAGATAATCTGTGTATTGCGAAAAACTTTCAAAAATCAATTCACCCCCCCTCTTGATTTAAAAAACTTTTCTAACGTGGGACGGCCGTCCCAAGTGTCAAAATTGAGTGAGACGGCCGTCTGGCATGTGGGACCGCCGTCTGGCCTGACTAGGACGACTGTCCTGGCTTCTGGGACAACTGTCTCAAGTGTTTTGGCCAAATTTTGTGTTTTGGGACTCTCGGGAAGCTTTCCTTTCCTTAGAAGGAACCGATTGATGCTGATAGACGTCCACCAAAGCTTCATCTTTAGATCGAAAGTCTTCTAGTCTTTTATTGAGCGGCTGGGCAAAATTTGGGGTCTACAGCTGCCCCCCCTTCACCTGCCTAACTAATTGTTGGCCTGATGTGCCCACAAAGTTAGTCGGTAGGTAAAGGAGTTAACCCTTTTTTCCCGGTCATCCTTTGGATGCTCCTTTGCAGAAATCTACTGATCCTCTGGATGATAAATATTTTTGATAGGTATCAACCCCTATCTGGTTTGAACCTTTCTTCTATAAGGCTCTGGTGAGTACTTACCTTCACCAAGTACGAGTTCGCATTTTGCTAAACTCTTGTGGGTACTTACCTCCACCCGGTACGAACCCTATTCTATAAGGCTCTTGTGGGTACCTACCGCCACCTGGTATGAATCTGCATTTTGCTAGATTCTGATGAGTACCTACCCTCATCTGGTATGAACCCTATTCTATAAGGCTCTTGTGGGTACCTACCCCACCAGGTATGAATATGCATTTTGCTAGATTATGATGAGTACCTACCCTCATCCGGTACGAACCCTATTCTATAAGGCTCTTGTGGGTACCTACTCCCACCTGGTATGAATCTACATTTTGCTAGATTCTGATGAGTACCTACCCTCATCTGGTACGAACCCTATTCTATAAGGCTCTTGTGGGTACCTACCCCCACCTGGTATGAATCCGCATTTTGCTAGATTCCGATGAGTACCTACCCTCATCCGGTACGAACCCTATTCTATAAAGCTCTTATGGGTACCTACCCCCACCTGGTATGAATCCGCATTTTGCTAGATTCCGATGAGTACCTACCCTCATCCGGTACGAACCCTATTCTATAAGGCTCTTGTGGGTACCTACCCCCACCTGGTATGAATCTGCATTTTGCTAGATTCTGATGAGTACCTACCCTCATCCGGTACGAACCCTATTCTATAAGGCTCTTGTGGGTACCTACCCCCACCTGGTATGAATCTGCATTTTGCTAGATTCTGATGAGTACCTACCCTCATCTGGTACGAACCCTATTCTATAAGGCTCTTGTGGGTACCTACCCCCACCTGGTATGAATCTGCATTTTGCTAGATTCTGATGAGTACCTACCCTCATCCGGTACGAACCCTATTCTATAAGGCTCTTGTGGGTACCTACCCCCACCTGGTATGAATCTGCATTTTGCTAGATTCTGATGAGTACCTACCCTCATCCGGTATGAACCCTATTCTATAAGGCTCTTGTGGGTACCTACCCCCACCTGGTATGAATCTGCATTTTGCTAGATTCTGATGAGTACCTACCCTCATCCGGTATGAACCCTATTCTATAAGGCTCTTGTGGGTACCTACCCCCACCTGGTATGAATCTGCATTTTGCTAGATTCTGATGAGTACCTACCCTCATCCGGTACGAACCCTATTCTATAAGGCTCTTGTGGGTACCTACCCCCACCTGGTATGAATCTGCATTTTGCTAGATTCTGATGAGTACCTACCCTCATCCGGTACAAACCCTATTCTATAAGGTTCTTGTGGGTACCTACCCCCATCTAGTATGAGATGTATTGGCAGCTTACTGTTTCTGATCATGCGCCTATTGATTGATTTGGTTTTTGACTTTTCTGTTTAGCCATCCAGTTTTGCTGGTGTTTTCTTGTTTTTTTGGCTTTTTTAGCCATCCGACGTGTTATTTATTTGTTTGTTGCCTCCTATTTGGGCAAGAATTCATTGGGGATTTTTTATTTTTTATTATTGTGCCTCTTATATAGGCAGATGCTTCACTGATGGAGGCTTTATGCTTTGGGCTTGTATTGCCTCTTGCATAGTTTGATTTCCCGTTTTTGATGATATTGGCTCTTTGCTTGCCAGGTCTTGCCTATATTTATAGGGAATTAACTTCTTGAGGATATTAATTTTTAATTTTGCCTTTGCTGATAGGCTCACTAGGGATAGTTTTTTTGTTTTTTTAATGATCCACCGGGGAATTGATCGCTTTTTCGGGGATCTATTTTGATTTGCCCCTTAGGGAGGAATGGAGTTTTTGACTCCTCGTCGGATGCTGTTATTTTGAACAGGCTTTGCCTATGCTCTTATTCCGCAGGCGAATGAAATTTCTGATTATTTTTCCTTTTTCTCGCGTTTTTCCTCTTTTTTCACGATTTTGGCTTTCTTAAATGATTGCACCTTTTTTAATTTTTTTTTTATGCACACAGGCTTTTTTATTATCTGCTGGGGATGAAGAGATTTTCTTCTTCTTTTTTTGCGATCCGCCAAGGAGTTTGTTGACTTCTTGGGGATCTAACTTTGATTTGATTTTTATGACAGAGTCTTGGCTCCTGGCTTTGTGAAGCTCTTATTAAGCTGGAAGATGGGAATTTTCTTGTTTTCCTCTTTTTGTAGATTTTTCTGAGATGCTCTATTTGGAGATTTTTATTCGGCCTTTTTTCGTGGCCTCTATTGGGTAATGGAAGGTTTTTCTTTTCTTTCTTTTTGTTGAACCCCAGGGGATATGGAGACTTTGACTTCATATCTTCTTTGGTTGATTTTTATTCTCCTTTTGAAATAGCGGAGATTCTGGATAAATGTGCTTGATGAATCATGTGGTGATGAAGCTGAGTCGTGAGGTAATTTTTTTTTGTTTTGCCTCTGGATTAGGCAAAGATCTGCTTGGCGATGATCAAGCCTTTCCGTTGGCTTTTCTATGTTGATGGCTTCCTTTTTCTTGGATGGAAGGATGGTGGTTGGAGCTTCAAATGACTATTTTTGATGACTCATGTGGTGATGCTGAGTCGTGGAGTAATTTTTGTTTTGCCTTTGGAGTAGGCAAGGATCCGCTTGGGGATTATCAGGCTTTTCCATTGGCCTTTTTTGTTAGAAATGTAGGCTGAGACCAAGAGGGGGGTGAATTGATCTTTGAAAGATTTTTGCAATTTACAGATTATCTATTTCAAAGATTAAGAATCCTGACCAGTTCTTGAATCACACACAACAAGCAATCAAAATAAATGCATTCACAGAATTAAAGGAGAGAAAGGTTTAGAAAGATACAACCAAGATTTATATTGGTTCACCCAATCCCAAGGCTACGTCCAGTTTCCAGCCAAATTCTAGCTGGGTTCCACTAGATTAAACGTTTTACAGATTACAACTTTAATCTCACACTCAATCTACCACAAGAACCAAAACTCCAGTCCCTACACCTAAACCTTCACCAAGAACCAAATTCCAGTTCTTGACCAACCCTGCAGCCAAATTCCAGCTACAGAAACCAGTGCCCACAATTCCAGGCACCCACAATACAGTAAAGAAAGTAAAGAAACAAATAGAAGAAACTAGAATGCTCAAACTAGGTTTATGCAGCTCTGCAGTATGAGTTTCTTCTCCAAAAGAATGCAAATTTTGCCTCAAGAAAGAACTTCTATGAACTTCACAAAACTAGCGCGATTATCTCTTGAAAGTAGCACGTATGATTGCCTGATTGATTGCTAAAAGATGTTTTTTAAAAAGTTCAAGCAACACTGTCGCCGCCGTCCGTTCCGACGTCCAGGGACATCTCGAACGTTTATGCGAGCGGTTGCGGAAAGATGGTTTAGACTCGCGTTTTGTATTTAAAATATGTTCATTGCTTCTGAGGTGCTCAACAACTGAACTATCCTCTAATAGAAGCAAGGTTTTTTGAAAAAGGGGTTCTTTTGGAGTCGCCACCAATGTTTTGACCTTAAACATTGGAAAAGGAAAAAATTTTGATTTTAAGAAAAACCGCACTTGGCCATTATAACCAGAGTTGGGTAAGGGAGTTAGTTACGTGTGGGGAAGGTATTAGCACCCCACAACGCGCCTTTCGAGTTCCCTATGACGGATTAATTCATTTAAGTAGAGATTACAAGAAATTACGCTATTACCCTATTTTATTCGTACAATAAATATGGCTATCTACATGATTTTATTTACATTTCATAAAGCAATAAATAAAGCAGTAAAAGAGAAGAGATTTGAGAAGAACCTCCGTAGCAAGCTTTATATAGCAACTCTCTTACAATAAGGACGCATTTCGGCAGTCCCTCGCTCTACAACGACTCTCCTCACGACAAAACTCGACTCAACTAAAATTCTCTAGAAGAATCGAATGCCAGAATATAATTCGTTAATTGATTGTTACCTATATAAGGCAATCAAAAAGATCATTCGAAAGAGGGAGAGAAGTAGACAAGTGCTCTGAGTTCTCTGGGGTCTGGAAAATGAGAAAATGAGCCTCCTATTTATAGTTTTCGCTGCCCGGCACATCCGGGACGACCGTCCGGGCCGAGACGGCCGTCCGGGGTGGGACGGCCGTCCCACTTGCATTTTTAACACAGAGCCAGCCCCCCTGGGACTTGGGACGGCCGTCCCACATGTGGGACGCGCGTCTCACTTGTCCTAGGTTAGTTGGGACGGTCGTCCCAACTCTGGGACGGGGGTCTCGACCTGTTTTGTCCAGTTTTTGCGTTTTGGGACCCTAGGAAGCTTTCCTTGCTTTTTTCGGACGTTGGTTGATGCCGATAGGTGTCCGTTGAAGCTTGATCTTCTTATAGGAAGTCTTCTTGACCCTTATTGAGATGCCGGACGAACTTTTATCTTTGTTATAGGAGGTCTCTTTGGCCTTTGTCGAGAAATTGGATGAACTCCGTGTGGTTGTGGGAGGTCTTCTTAGTGTTTATTGATTAGCTGGGCGATCTTTATCTTCGTGTGAAGTTTCCCTAGCTTTTATTGAGAGGCCGGGCAAAATTAGAGGTCTACAGCTGCCCCCCCCTTCACCTGCCTAGCTAATTTGTTGGCTTGATATGCCGAAAAAATTAGTTGGTAGGGGAAGGAGTTAACCCTTTTGCCCGGTCATCCTTCGGATGCTGCTCCTTGCTGATCCTCGGGATGATAAATATTTTGATAGGTACCAACCCCTATCTAGTTTGAACCTTACTTTATAAGACTCTGGTGAGTACTTACCCTCACCCGGTACAAGTCTGTGTTTCACTAGACTCTTGTGGGTACCTACCCCCACTAGGTATAAACCTTGTTTTGCAAGGCTTTGGTGAGTACCTACCCTCACCCGGTACGAGTTCGCATTTTGCTAAACTCTTATGGGTACTTACTTCCGAGGTGCTCAACACTGAACTATCCTCTAATAGAAGTAAGGTCTTTGCAACCCGTTTTTGTAATGGTTAGGCAAGTATTTTACTCCACCTAATGCATTCTTCTTAAGTTTTGATGAGTACATACCCTCATCCGGTACAAACCTTATTTTATAAGGCTTTGGTGGGTACCTACCCCCACCCGGTACGAATCTGCATTTTTGCTAGATTCTGATGAGTACCTACCCTCATCCGGTATAAACTTCATTTTATAAGGTTTTGGTGGGTACCTACCCCCACCTGGTACGAATCTGTATTTTGACAGATTCTGATGGGTACCTACCCCCACCTGGTTCGAATCTGTATTTGGACAGATTCTGATGGGTACGTACCCCCACCTGGTCCGAATCTGTATTTTTACAGATTCTGATGGGTACCTACCCCCACCTGGTCCGAACCTCGTTTTGCAAGGCTCTGATGGGTACCTACCCCCACCTGGTCTGAACCCTGTTTTGCAAGGCTCTGATGGGTACCTACCCCCACCTGGTCTGAACCCCGTTTTGCAAGGCTCTGATGGGTACCTACCCCCACCTGGTCCGAACCCCGTTTTGCAAGGCTCTGATGGGTACCTACCCCCACCTGGTCCGAACCCCGTTTTGCAAGGCTCTGAATAAAGCCCCATTCTGCAAGGCTTTTAGGATGACTTTTTGATAGTCAATCCTGTGGTCATCTGGTTTTGGAGATGTATTGGCGACTTATTGTTTCTGTTCACGCGCCCATTCCGTGGGGAATATTTGATTTGACTTTTTGACTTTTCTGTTAGTCATCCGGTTTTACCGGGGATTCTTTGTTTTTGGCTTTTTCGTTTTAGCCATCCGGTCTTTGCCGGGGATTTCTGATTTTTGGCTTTTCTGTTTAGCCATCCGGACTTTGCCGTGGATTCTTTGTTTTTGGCTTTTCTTTTTAGCCATCCGGTCTTTGCCGGGGATTTTTTTTTTTTTGGCTTTTCTTGTTTAGCCAACCGACCTTTGCCGTGGATTCTTTGTGTTTTGGCTTTTTTTAGCCATCCGGTTTTACCGGGGATTCTTTGCTGGTTACCTCTTATTTAGGCGGGAATCCATTGGGGATTTTTGGTTTGGTTGTGCCTCTTGATTAGGCAGATGCTTCAATAGTGGTGAAGGCTTTGTTATTTTTTCGCCTCTGAATAGGCTGATGTTCTATTTGAGGATATTTGTTCTTGATAATACCTCTGAGTAGGTGGATGCTTTTTGAAAGTTTTGTGCTTGCATTGCCTCTTGTATAGGTTGATTTCCCGTTTCTTGGGGATATCAGCTCTTTGCTTGCCTCTGAGTAGGCATAGGCATTCTTGGGAGTGAAGGTTTTGCCTTTCACTGGGGATATTCATATTGGGTGTTATAGGCAATTAACTCCCTGAGGATATGAATTTGTAGTTTGCCTCTATTGGTAGGCTTGCTGGGGATAATTTTTTTTTTTTTGTGATCCACCGGGGGATTGATTTGCCCCCTGGGGAGGAATGGAGTTTTGACTCCTTGTTGGATGTTTGTTGTTTTGAGCTTGCTTTGCCTATGCTCTTATTCCATTGGGGAATGGGTTTTTTGCTTTTTCCTTGCGATTGTGCTTTTTCGTGATTTTGGATTTTTGGTTTTAAATGCGTGTGCCCTTTTTCTTTTGTACACGCAGGCTTTTTATCATCTGCTGGGGATGAAGAGGTTTTTCTTTTCTTCTCTTTCCTTTTTATCGGCCCTGGGGAATTTGTTGGTTTCCTGGGGGTATGATGGAGTTCTGGCTCCTGGCTTTGTGAGGCCCTTTATTGAGTGGGGTGAAGATATTTTCTTCTTTTTGCTTTCTTTTTGTGGCCTTTTATTGATATGCTCTGCTTGGGGATTTTCATGTGGCCTTTTTCTGTAGTGGCCTCCGTTAGGGGATGAAAAGTTTTTTCTTCCTTTTCCTTCTGTTGCCCCCTGATGATGTGGAGGATCTGACTCCGTATTTCCTTTGATGGACTCTTGTGTAGTCCTTATTCTCCTTTGGTGAATGAAGTGGAGATCCTTGTATGAGTGTGCTTGTTGACTCATGTGGCGATGTAGTTGAGTTGTGAGATAATCTTTTTGTTTTGCCTCTGGAATAGGCAAGGATCCGCTTGGGGATTATCGAGTCTTTCCGTTGGCTTTTTCGATGTACCTTCTTTTACTGGTGTAGAAGGTTGGAGCTAATTTTCTTGAAGCTCTTTATTTTGCTAAAATGGTTTTGATTTCGCCTTTCGCGATTTTGATTTTCATTTAGAGGCTGGATTTTGGCGCCTTCTATTTTCAATCACAAGCATGGAGACTATCCTCCTTATATGCATGTTTATTGTTCTTGTTTGAAGAAAATTATTTTTCTTGATTTTGACAAAGTCGTATTATGCAACTACTTTGTGTGTGAATGTCCTAAATGCAATCTATTGTTTATTTATTTTTGATGCATTTAGAAATTAACTGGCCTTCTCCCATTGGCTTCTTACGAATACGCCGATGGGCTTCTCCTTTATGACCATGATGATGGGCTCATCTTTTACTCATCTCTTGGTTTTAGCCCTATCTTTTGCCTAGACCGCCCTTTACGGGTTTTTGATCTAGCGGGCTGCCTTAATTTTTGCCTAGAATATTTTAGGGGGCTTTTCCCTTATCTTTTGCCTAGACCATTCTTTTGGGACTTCCGATCTAGCAGGCTACCCTGATTTTTACCTAAGACTATCCTAGCAGGCATTTGTTATTTTTTATATGCTTCCCTTTTTTAGATGCATGTTTGATCTTTGATTAAGGGTCTTTGCACATATTTATGATTCATCAATAAAGAGGCATTTCCATAATATTTGGTCAAGAGAAAGGAAATGAAAGGGAATTTTATTGATAAATGAGCAAAAGTTTGTTTCTTTTACAGAAGGATTTCAAGAGATATTTAGAAGAATGGGTAGTCAGGGATGGCTATACTGTATAGGCTTGAACAGTCATGTCTATGATATCTGCTCCCCAGTTCTCCTAATTGCTTCAGTTGAGATGCCCGAGCTCAGAGTGAAGACTATGCAGACTGCTTGCTTCTGGAAGAATGTTATTTTAGCCGCCTTTTCGGTTTTCGACTAAAGTAACCATTGCTCTTAGTTTTTTTTTTTACCTCTACTTTTTGCCTAGGACGTATCCTAGCGAGGGATATAGACCCTATCTTTTGCCCAGGGATGCCCTTTGCGGGTTTTCATTCCTGACGGGTCATGAGCAATGTCTTCAAGCATAATACTTCTTCACCGCATCAGAATTGATCGGGTGTCGAAGTTCCTCTCCATCCATATTAGTGAGAATAAGTGCCCCTCCTGAGAAAGCTCGTTTGACCACAAAGGGTCCTTCGTAATTTGCTGCCCACTTTCCAATTTTATCCTTCTGGGCTGGAAGCAATTTCTTTATCACTAGATCCCCTTCTTGATAAGTATGAGGGTGGACCTTTTTATCATAAGCCTTTTTGATCTTCTTTTGATAGGCTTGTCCATGACATATAGCGTTCAGCCGCTTTTCATCGATAAGGTTTAGCTGGTCATATCGACTCTGAACCCATTCGGCTTCTGTTAATTTTGCTTCCATTATAATTCGCAGGGAAGGTATTTCGACCTCTATTGGCAATACGGCCTCCATTCCATATACGAGGGAGAATGGGGTAGCTCCTGTCGAGGTTCGTACAGACGTTCGATAACCATGAAGAGCAAAAGGCAACATTTCATGCCAATCCTTATAGGTCTTAACCATCTTTTGAATAATCTTTTTGATCTTTTTATTGGCCGCTTCCACTGCGCCATTCATTTTGGGTCGATAAGGAGAAGAATTATGGTGTTGAATTTTGAAATCTTGATATAGTTCTTCCATCATCTTATTATTCAGGTTGGTTCCATTATCAGTAATAAGACGATGTGGGATGCCATATTGACATATGATATTTTTCTTAACAAAGGTGACAACTACCTTTTTAGTCACATGTGCATAAGATGCAGCTTCTACCCACTTGGTGAAGTAGTCGATAGCCACCAGAATGAATCGATGGCCATTGGATGCCTTAGGCTCAATAGGTCCGATAACATCCATGCCCCACATAGCAAATGGCCAAGGGATAGCCATAACATTAAGTGGTACTGGTGGAACATGTACATTGTCCGCATGTACCTGACATTTGTGACATTTTCTAGCATACTGATGACAGTCCTTTTCCATTGTGGACCAAAAGTATCCTGCTCTCGAGGATTTTCCTAGCCATGATATGCCCTGGTGCATGAGTCCCGAAGGTTCCTTCATGTATTTCTTTAATCAATTTTTGAGCTTCTTCAAGATTTACGCATCTTAACAAAGTGGAATCAAAATTCTTTTTATAAAGGGTTTCTCCTATCAACATAAACCCTATGGCCCTTTTCCAAATGATCCTTTTGTCATTGTCACTGATTCCCTCAGGGTATTCGCCCTTTGTCAAGTATCGCCTTATGTCATGATACCAAGGGGTTTTATCTGTTTCATTGTCCGTCATCATACAAAAGGCTTGTTTATTGTGCCTTTTGACTTGGATGATGGGCATCTCATGTTCTTGTCCTAATGCGAACATAGATGATAATGTTGCTAGTGCATCTGCAATCTGGTTATCTTCCCGAGGGATGTACTCGAAACTGATGTTTTCCATTTTTGAAGTCATATTACGGATGTGCTCCAGATAAGGGATTAGCTTGGAATTTCTAGTTTCCCATTCACCCTTGAGCTGGTAAATAACAAGGGATGAGTCACCGAATACTTTGAGTTTAGTCACCCCATGATCCAGAGCTGCTTGAATGCCTAGAGCACAAGCTTCGTATTCTGCCATATTATTTGTACAATCAAAGTTTAATCTGGTTGTTACTGGGATATATTTCTTTTCGGGAGATATTAAAATAGCTCCTATCCCATGTCCCAGTAAGTTTGAAGCTCCATCGAAAAACATGATCCACTTATTATTTTCAAGCTCTTCATGTTGGATGTGCATTATGTGCTCATCTGGAAAATCATCTTGGAGGGATTGATATTCGTCAGTTGGCCCATGTGCCAAATAGTCTGCTAGAGGACTACCTTTGATAGCTTTCTGAGTGACATGAACAATGTCAAATTCTGAGAGGAGTACCTGCCACCTGGCTATCCTTCCGGTCAAGACGAGTTTTTCAAACAGGTATTTGATTGGGTCCATTTTGGAAATCAACCAAGTTGTATGTCTGACCATATATTGTCGAAGGCGCTGAGTTGCCCACACCAATGCACAACATGTTTTTTCGAGTGGTGTATAACGGGTCTCATAATTTAGAAATTTTTTACTGAGGTAATATATGGCTTGTTCTTTTTTACCCGTATCATCTTGTTGACCGAGCACACATCCCATGGATTCGTCGAGTAGTGAAAGGTAAAGAATCAAGGGTTTTCCTTCCACAGGTGGTACCAGTACTGGGGGATTGTTAGGCACGTTTTGATTTTTTCGAAAGCTTGTTGACATTCATCATTCCAAACTTTAGGTTGGTTTTTACGCAATAACTTGAAGATGGGTGTACACTTGTCTGTTAATTGCGCAATGAACCGTGCGATGTAGTTTATTCGACCCAAGAACCCTCTGACTTCTTTTTCTGTTCTTGGTGGGGGCATTTCTACGATTGCCTTTGTTTTATCAGGGTCTACCTCAATTCCTCTTTTACTGACAATAAACCCAAGGAGTTTTCCTGATCGTACTCCGAATGTGCATTTAGCCGGGTTGAGCTTAATCTGGTATTTTCGAAGTCGATTGAATAACTTCTTTAAGTATTGGAGGTGATCTATTTCGTTTTTGGACTTGGCGATCATATCATCCACATATACTTCGATTTCTTTATGGATCATATCATGAAATAATGTCACAATGGCCCTTTGATAAGTAGCCCCTGCATTCTTAAGTCCACAAGGCATTACTCTATAACAGAATGTACCCCATGGTGTAATGAAAGAAGTTTTTTCTCTATCTTCAACAGCTAATTTAATTTGGTTATACCCTGCATATCCATCCATGAAAGAATAGAGAGTATTTGTAGCGGTATGATCTACCAGCATATCAATATGTGGCAAGGGAAAATCATCTTTTGGACTTGCACGATTTAAATCCCTGTAATCTACGCATACTCTGATTTTTTCATTTTTCTTTATAACTGGCACGATGTTTGCCAACCATTCAGGGTATTTTGACACGATTAGGAAATTGGCATCCAACTGTTTTTCTACTTCTTCCTTAATTTTCAAGGACCATTCTGGCTTTACTCTTCTGAGTTTCTGCTTAACGGGCCAAAATCCCTCTTTTAGTGGTAATCTATGCTCCACTATACTTTCATCAATTCCAGGCATATCATGGTAGGACCAAGCGAATACATCCACATATTCTCTTAGCAACTGTATCAGCCTTTCCCTGACATCATCACCAATTTGGGTCCCAATATTTACTTCTTTCTTATTATCTTCTTGTCCCAAATTGATGGCCTCAGTTTTCTCCTGATGGCGATGTATTGATTGAGATTCTTTTTCTAACAGTCTTTGCATGTCTAGGGAAATGGTCCCCTCCTCACTGTCTGACTCAATCCATTCGCCTTCGGCTTTTGGATCTTCCAGAGAGTTTTCAATCACAGACATGATTGTACAGTTATGCTTTGTTTTAGATTTCTTTATTAAATGTGTGAGAGAGAAAAGAATGAAAGAGAATACGAATATTATGAAAAATGCCTTATTGTATTGACAAAAAAGAAATATTTACAGAGCCCACTTTAATCAAAAATCCCGTGATCATGGGCGAGGATCACGAGAGATACATCGGAAGCTTGAATATATTTTTTTATGTTTATTATATATTTTTTAGAGATGGCAAAAATGATGAGCCCTAAATTGCTGGTCTTCCCTATCCCGTCTTTTATTCGGGCTTTGATAAGGGCTGGTCATCCACCTTTGGAGTAGATGCGTCAAAGGTAATCCATCCCGCATCTATTAAATCTTGGACCTTATGCTTTAAGGTCATACAGTTATCTACAGAGTGTCCCGGAGCGTCCGAATGATAATTGCATTTTTCATTTGGCTTATACCATTCTGGATATGGTGGCTCCATTTTCTTGGGAGGGATGCGTGCGAGGAGCTTAGCGTCCAATAATTTTTGCAGCAGGCTTCCATAGGAAGTGGGTATTGGAGTGGATTTCCTTTCTTGTCTGCGCGGCCTGGTCTGCTGCGAGGAGGAAGAAGGAGTGGCGAAGTTGATAGCATTTACGGCTCCTTCCTTCTTCTTTCCAAAGTTCTTTTTAAAGTTTTGAGTAGAGGAATTGGAGGAGGTCTGTTGTGTAATTCTTCCGCTTTTCAGACCTTGCTCTACTCTTTCTCCTATAATGACCACATCCGCAAAGAGTGTTGATGTGTTCCCTATCATTTTGTCGTAATAGGGACCAGTCAAAGAATTGATGAACATGGATGTAGTTTCCTTGTCAGATAAAGGAGGTTCCACTTGCGCTGCCAATTCCCTCCATCTTTGGGCATATGCCTTAAAGGATTCGTCGTCTTTCTTGCTTAATAATTGTAGATCTGCTCTTTCAGGGGTCAGATCAATATTGTATTTATAGCGATGAAGAAAAGCATCCGCCAGATGCCTCCAGGTTTGGATTTGCCCTCCTTCCAATTGCATATACCAATTTAGGGCTGATTCAGCTAAGCTTTCCTGAAAGCAGTGGATCAGGAGCTTTTCATTATCCACATATGCAGCCATCTTACGGCAGTACATTGTAAGATGGCTTTTGGGGCAGGTCATTCCCATGTATTTTGGGAAATCTGGAGTTTTGAATTTGTTAGGGAATTGGATATTTTTGACGAGGCACATATCAGCTGCCTCTTTAACATCAAAATTATGTCCTTCCATGGCTCTCAATCTCTCTTCAAGGGCAGTCAGCTGTTGTTTTGATATTTCCGGAGCATGAATATGTACTACCCTTGCACCAGATTGGTCATGCTCGTCATTGGGTTCCTCCTCTTCTTCTTGGTGGGAGGCTTGTCCACTTTGAGGACCTTCCTTGTGGAGATTTTGTTGACGCATCATTTCTAACATTTGAGCCATTTGATCTTTCAGCGTATTAAGCTCAGTAGTGAGCTTTCGGTTTTGTTCCTCTAGTTGTTCCATCTTCTTAGCTTTCTGAGCGCGAGTAAGGATGGGCAGAAGACCAGCCACTTTCTAAATGATTTTAACAATTTTTATTATAGCCTTTTATTTCAAATGATTAGTGTGAAATAGATATGTCTTAGACAATAGCTTAGGTATCTTCTCAAAAGCTTATGTTCTAAGGGTACCATACCCATCTTAATTTGTTAACTTCCTTTTTTCAAAGGTTGCCAAGATACCTTAGCACGCTTATCTCTTTTGCTATTGTCTAAGGATATCTAATACGTCCTAGAATTAATGCGTTTATGTATGAGAGATTTATTATGATGATGTTTATGCATACTTTTCTTATGCATTTATTTTCTCTCTTGTTTTACCACTTATTGGATGATGTGGTATGAATGATACGACTTTGTCGAAAATCTTTTTATTGTAAAAGATATTTTTATGGCTTTAATTGTTTTTATGTTTTTTTATGACCCTTTATCTCTTCTATCGGTCAACGTGGCTACTTAGCTTACAAAGAACATGAAATCAGGCTAGCTTAACTGAAGACTGTCCGAGATAAAGTTGGTTATCTTATCACTTTTTGATTTTTAGGGTTTTTCATTATTTTTGTTGTATGATTACCCTATGCTAATGCATCAATACAAATGCAGCAAACGAATGCACACAATTCATACATCCACGAGCAGAGCCACGCTTATTTAATCACGAGGTAGGGTTTTCCTGCAGAAACGTGCTTGGTTTAGGTGGTTCTACACTGTTCTCACCAAGGCCAAAGGTCCCCAAGGTGCCCCCATTATAGGGACCTCTCAATCTCTCAGTCCTCGGGTCATGCACGGAACTCCGTGGCGACATCCTTAGACCAAAAGAAGAGAGTTATCACCTTGAGTTGGTGGTTTCCGACAACGGTTGTAGCCCCGTGTGCCAACAAGCCGGTCGTATCTGCCACCCACTCCCTATAGGTATTCACTCTTGCCCCCGGGTATAGAGGGACTGTTGTGTGCAAGGGTTTTTGTGTGCAATTTATATTTCAAACAATTTGCAGAAAATAATCATACAGCAGTTATTAAAGCCATAGAATAAAAATACAGCAAAGGGTAAAGGCGTAATTTCGAATCTTTACTTAGTTTGAATTTATCCGTCACTAAATGGGATCAACTCTCTAGCTTCCCCAGCGGAGTCGCCATCTGTCGCCGCCGTCCGTTCCGACGTCCAGGGACATCTCGAACGTTTATGCGAGCGGTTGCGGAAAGATGGTTTAGACTCGCGTTTTGTATTTAAAATATGTTCATTGCTTCTGAGGTGCTCAACAACTGAACTATCCTCTAATAGAAGCAAGGTTTTTTGAAAAAGGGGTTCTTTTGGAGTCGCCACCAATGTTTTGACCTTAAACATTGGAAAAGGAAAAAATTTTGATTTTAAGAAAAACCGCACTTGGCCATTATAACCAGAGTTGGGTAAGGGAGTTAGTTACGTGTGGGGAAGGTATTAGCACCCCACAACGCGCCTTTCGAGTTCCCTATGACGGATTAATTCATTTAAGTAGAGATTACAAGAAATTACGCTATTACCCTATTTTATTCGTACAATAAATATGGCTATCTACATGATTTTATTTACATTTCATAAAGCAATAAATAAAGCAGTAAAAGAGAAGAGATTTGAGAAGAACCTCCGTAGCAAGCTTTATATAGCAACTCTCTTACAATAAGGACGCATTTCGGCAGTCCCTCGCTCTACAACGACTCTCCTCACGACAAAACTCGACTCAACTAAAATTCTCTAGAAGAATCGAATGCCAGAATATAATTCGTTAATTGATTGTTACCTATATAAGGCAATCAAAAAGATCATTCGAAAGAGGGAGAGAAGTAGACAAGTGCTCTGAGTTCTCTGGGGTCTGGAAAATGAGAAAATGAGCCTCCTATTTATAGTTTTCGCTGCCTGGCACATCTGGGACGACCGTCTGGGCCGGGACGGCCGTCTGGGGTGGGACGGCCGTCCCACTTGCATTTTTAACACAGAGCCAGCCCCCCTGGGACTTGGGACGGCCGTCCCACATGTGGGACGCGCGTCTCACTTGTCCTAGGTTAGTTGGGACGGTCGTCCCAACTCTGGGACGGGGGTCTCGACCTGTTTTGTCCAGTTTTTGCGTTTTGGGACCCTAGGAAGCTTTCCTTGCTTTTTTCGGACGTTGGTTGATGCCGATAGGTGTCCGTTGAAGCTTGATCTTCTTATAGGAAGTCTTCTTGACCCTTATTGAGATGCCGGACGAACTTTTATCTTTGTTATAGGAGGTCTCTTTGGCCTTTGTCGAGAAATTGGATGAACTCCGTGTGGTTGTGGGAGGTCTTCTTAGTGTTTATTGATTAGCTGGGCGATCTTTATCTTCGTGTCACACAACAAGCAATCAAAATAAATGCATTCATAGAATTAAAGGAGAGAAAGGTTTAGAAAGATACAACCAAGATTTATATTGGTTCACCCAATCCCAGGGCTACGTCCAGTTTCCAGCCAAATTCCAGCTAGGTTCCACTAGATTAAACGTTTTACAGATTACAACTTTAATCTCACACTCAATCTACCACAAGAACCAAAACTCCAGTCCCTGCACCTAAACCTTCACCAAGAACCAAATTCCAGTTCTTGACCAACCCTGCAGCCAAATTCCAGCTACAGAAACCAGTGCCCACAATTCCAGGCACCCACAATACAGTAAAGAAAGTAAAGAAACAAATAGAAGAAACTAGAACGCTCAAACCAGGTTTATGCAGCTCTGCAGTATGAGTTTCTTCTCCAAAAGAATGCAAATTTTGCCTCAAGAAAGAACTTCTATGAACTTCACAAAACTAGCGCGATTATCTCTTGAAAGTAGCACGTATGATTGCTTGATTGATTGCTAAAAGATGTTTTTTAAAAAGTTCAAGCAACACTGTTTATATAGAAGATTTTCAAAACTGCTGGTTTATTTAATCTGTTAAAAGTCTTGTTTTAATCTGTTAAAACTTCTTTTAATCTGTTAAAAAGTTCTTGATTATTTTCCAGATTTGTTTTAACTGATACGACACCGTTTATATCAATTAAAACTCTTTGTAAAAAATCTTCCAAATTGTTTTAATCGATTGTTTCGTCTTTCAATCGATTAAAATACTGCAAAACATTCTTATAAACTTTTCTAAGTGATTTTAACTGATAATAATCTATTTTAATCGATTAAAACGTTTTGAAAAAAGTTCACTTAGTTATTTTAATCGATTGAAATGCATTTTAATCGATTATAATTCTGCCAAAATATTTTATAAAACTTTCTAAGTTATTTTAACTAATAGCAAGCTTGTTTTAATCGATTAAAACATTCTGGAAAACCTCTTAGTTGTTTTAATCGATTATTTCGCATTTGTATCGATTAAAATACCGACGTAACAACTTTCAAAACACTTCAAGTTATTTCAATCGATTATTTCGAGTTTGTATCGATTAAAATTCTGTCGAACACTTTTCAAAATATTCTAAGTCATTTTAATCGATTATATCAATTCTATATCGCTTAAAAAATACCGCGTAAGATTTTCAAAAATCCTTCTAATGAAAACAATCGATTATTTCGAAAACATATCAGTTAAAAACCTGTTACAAAAGTGTTAAGAACATTTTAGTTGATAAAACTTATATGCTATTAGTTAAAATAGCTAATTAAAAAACCTTTTATCAAAATACTTTGTTTTTAACCCTTTAAACATTCTTTAGAGGCATTTGCAAAATCTTTTAAATGAAGAAACCTCATGCAGCAGAGAGATAAAAATGATTATACCTAAGCAGAGATGCAGACTCACTAATCCCACTACCCTTTTATCTAAGTGACCTTTGACTGCCACAAAGTAGCCTTTGACTTCATTTTTTACTTCATCAAATCAACAAGATCTTTGCCAAAGTAATTCAATAAGATCTTCATCAGTTTCAGTCTCCCCCTATTTGATGAAGACAAACACCTCTTTCAATAATAACTCTGCAGAAGAAGTTGTTAGAAATAGAGGCTGAGATCAAGAGGGGGGGTGAATTGATCTTTGAAAGATTTTTGCAAATTACAGATTATCTATTTCAAAGATTAAGAAACCTGACCAGTTTTTGAATCACACAGCAAACAATCAAAAATAAATGCAGTCACAGAATTAAAGAAGAGAAAGGTTTAGAAAGATATCACCAAGGTTTATACTGGTTCACCCAAACCCAGGGCTACGTCCAGTCTCCAGCCAAATTCCAGCTGGGTTCCACTAGATTGAATGTTTTACAGATTACAACCTTAACCTCACACTCAATCTACCACAAGAACCACAATTCCAGTTCCTGCACCTAACCTTTCACCAAGAACCAAATTCCAGTTCTTGACTTACCCTGCAGCCAAATTCCAGCTTATGAAACCAAGTGCCCACAATTCCAGGCACTCACAATACAAAGAAACAAAGTAAAGAAACAAATAGAAGAAACTAAGAACGCTCAAACCAGTTTTATGCAGTTCTGCAATATGTTGTTTCTTCTCCAAAAGAATGCAATTTTGCCTCAAGAAAGACTTTGATGAACTTCACAAAATGTAGCGTAATTCTTTCTTGATAGTATCACTTTTGATTGCTTGATTGATTGCTAAAAGATGTATATCAGATATTTTATAAAAAGTTCAAACAACTCTGTTTATATAGAAGATTTTCAAAACTGCTGGTTTAATTAATCTGTTAAAATAATCTTTTAATCTGTTAAAAGTCTTGTTTTAATCTGTTAAATCTTCTTTTAATCCATTAAAACATTCTTGATTATTTTCCAGATTTGTTTTAACTGATACGACAACATTTATATCAGTTAAAACTCTTTGTAAAAAATCTTCTAATTTGTTTTAATTGATTGTTTCGTGTTTCAATCGATTAAAATACTGCAAAACTTTCTTGTAAACTTTTCCAAGTGATTTTAACTGATAAAAATCTGTTTTAATCGATTAAAATGCTAAGCAGAAATTTTCTTAAGTTGATTTAATCGATTGAAACGTAGTTTAATCGATTGAAATAATTCTGATCGGTCATAACTCAATTCTGATCAATCATATCTGACTCTGATCGGTCATAAACCCATTCTGATCGGTCATCTACTACACCAAGTGGTTTTAATCGATTGAAATGAAGTTGTATCGATTAAAATACTGCCAGAACGCTTCTCTAAACATTTTAAGTGATTTTAATCGGTTATTTCGAAATTATATCAGTTAAAAACCTGTTATAAAAGTGTGAAGAACATTTTAGTTGATAAAGCTTATATGTTATTAGTTAAAATAGTTGATTAAGAAAGCTTTTATCAAAATACATTGGTTTTGACCGTTTAATCGCTTTTAGAGGCATTTTGTAAAAACTTTTAAGTGAAGAAACCTCATGCAGTAGAAAAGATAAAAATGATTATACCTACGCAGAGCTGCAGACACACTAATCCTTCTACTCTTTTATCCAAGTGACCTTTGACTGCCATAAAGTTGCCTTTGACTTCATTCTTGACTTCATCAAATCAACAAGATCTTTGCCAACGTAATTCAATAAGATCTTCATCACTTTCAGTCTCCCCCTATTTGATGAAGACAAACATCACTTTGAAAAATAACTCTGCAGAAGAAGTCACTTGATAAAATAGATTAGCGAGTAATCCAAAAATAATCATTTTCCCATTTCTCCCCCTAAATTGCTGCTCCCCCTAAATAAGGAATTATTTCTCCCCCTAAATCGATCAAAAGTAAAGCAATTATTTCTCCCCCTTTTGACTTCATCAAAAATAGGGAATAGAGAAAAAAAATTATGCATGGTATGTATCATTTTTTTAGATTTTGAAAAACAGTAAAAAATATGGATACGATACCTTACTCATGTAAAGACCAATCAAAGTTGATACAAACTTATCTTCATTAACACGTTTGTAATGAATACAATTAACATGTGTAAAGATAAGGGAACCATGCTTTAGTAGCATGTTACAAGAACAACCATTAACTAAAGCCTTTCATTTTTCTTCCCACAGTAAAAATCGATTAAAAACAGGACAAAATCGATTAAAAAGTTATTGTTAATGGTTTTAATCGATTGAAATAAAGTTTTAATCGATTAAAACAGTGATGAAATTTGAAAGTTTAAAACATAAGTTGATATAATCGATTAAATCGACATTTAATCGATTAAAACAGTAAAGAAAAATGTTGTATAAGTGCTTTTAATCGATTTACAGCTTGTTTATATCGATTAAACAACCAGTTTTGAAAACTAAGAAATGTTTGATGTATCTAAAATGTCTGATTCAGTACGAATTTTGTAAAACCAATCATTTAGAAAAATGTTTTACGATAATATCAACTACATTGATTAGGTTTTAACCAATGGAACTATAAAAATCAGAGTAGTATCTTATCTGCTGATTTAACTGATGTAAACTGGTTTTAGTTGATACAAACATATGACATATAGGTTTAAATCGATTGATACGCTAGTTAATCAATTGTTTTGATGTGAATTCCCTATGTAAAGGTTCTTTTAATCGATTTAATCGATTAAATCTATATTGTATCAGCTAAAATTATCTGAGATTTATGTTTAATTTTACCTAGGCTATCTTACTTCAACTTAAAACCTTAATCATATTAAGCAAATTAAAAAGATTGTGCCTGGTATAAAACCAGTTAATATTACAGACTAGAAAAATAGCAGTAAAAGAAATAAGTCATAAGAAAAAGATAGGAATGGACCCTTTTTATCCACAAATTCAATCATCCCAGTTTCCTTGGTTGAGCTGCATATCTTCCAGTTTGGTGTAGATATCAGCAATCTGGTTTCCAAGGTTGGTGAACTGATTATTGGTCTGCTGAAAATGTTGATATGTCATATGCATGTGCTTTCTCTGGTTTTCCTGCATTGTAGCCATTTGAGAAAGCATTGTCCTTTCAAATTGAGACAGAGGAGTCCCACGGTCAGGCTGCTCCATGTAGGGAATGATTTCCATATTTTCATATGAAGCTTGACCACTGGTAGATTCGGGAACCTCTGCAGCAGCTAGGGAGGAAGGAATTTGACCTTGCTCATCTTCTTCATCATTGTCTTCCTCATCCTCAGACATTCGAGCATCAACCTTAGAAATCCATTCATCATCAATTTTGATATACCCCATTTTTCTCAAGGTGGAGTCATCAATCTCATTTGATGCCTTAGGAGTTTCTATGCTTTCCCCTGTAAGATCAACTTCAAAATATCTAAAGAATTTGTTAATCAACATGGCATACGGCAGTTTGTAATCCGCCAACCTTTTTGCCTTCAACATGTGATCTTTAATCACATAAACCCAATTTACCTTTATATTATTAGAGATACAGTACATGAGGGCAAGATCTCCCTCATTAAGTATAGCATGATTACTTCCTCTTGGAGTAAGCATCCATGCCACAATAAAATCAAGCAGTCTATGTTCAAGTAAGAGTTTTCCAGCATTTAAAATTCTTACCGAATCATTTGGATCCTTAAGGCAAGACTTGAAAAACTGAATCTTGTTGAAGTCAGGTATTTCAGAAATATTTCCTCTGGACACTTTGACACCTCTATCTTTTAGACCAGCAATTTGTTCCCACATAGAAGGAGTAATTTCCATATTCACTCCCTTCACTTGAGATCTGATTGTTGAACCATTCATTGTTAAATTTGAGTAGAAGACCCGAACCAGATCAGGTTGAATATTCCCTGTGAACTCCATGAAGGTTCTCTCAGCTTTTGACTTTTCAGATTTCTTCTCAAACCCGTAAATCCTTCTTCATCAAGCCACTTGAATTTGATAAATTTTAGAATTACAATCTGTTTTTGACTGAACTCGGTAATGAAAGTATTCATTTTTTCAATATCCCCATCAAACCAAGCTTCTAAATGACCACCAGGATTAGCAGCAGAGGAAGATTCCCCTTTTTTCTTCTTTCTTGACTTTGATCTCCTCAACATGTTGTTTTATAGTTTAGAGAGTGATTTTGAAACGTGAGTTCAAGAAAGAAAAGAGAAGAAATTTGAACTAGAAAATGAAGAATGAGAATAATGATTTTCAAGTAAGAGTCACGGATGTCAATTTTCGTGAATTACAGTTCAATTTGACAGATCCTGTAGAAAACAGCTTTAATTGCACATGAAGGAGTAATTTCCATATTCACTTTCGCTTCGCTTGAGATCGATTGTTGAACCATTCTTGTTAAATTTGAGTAGGACAGAACGGATCAGGTTGAATATTCCCTATGAACTCCATGAAGGTTCTCGACTTTTTGACTTATCAGTTTTCTTATTAACCCCGTAAATCCTTCTTCATCTAGCCACTTGAATCTAATAAACTTTGGAATTACAATCGTTTTTTACTAAACTCGGTAATGAAAGTGTTCATTTTTCCAATATCCTCGTCAAACCATGCTTCTAAATGACCACCGGGATTAGCGCGCAGAGGAGGATTCCCTTTTTGCTTCTTTCTTGACTTTGATCTCCTCAGCATGTTGTTGTATAGTTTAGAAAAGAGTTTTTGAAAGCGTGAGTACAAGAAAGAAGAGAGAAGAAATTTGAACCGGAAACTCAAGAATGAGAATAATGGATTTCAAGTGAGCATAATGAAAAGTCACGGATGTTAATTTTCATGAATAGCAATTCAATTTGACAAAACACTGTAGAAAAACAGCTTTAATTGCACATGTCCCCTTGATGAAGGCGAGGCGCAAATTTCGGACAATGGGTACATCGGCTAAAGTGTTCTTGGAAGAAGTTTGACTTGGTCAAAGAATATTTTTAAGTGTTTTATGCAGATCCCGATTAACACACAAACTTGAAGTTTTGACTTTGATTTACTGACCAATTTTCAATTGGAAGTTGTAAAAATGGTTTTCGGGAACAATTTAATCGATTAATCAACAAATTAACCTATTAATTTGATTTTTAATATTAGGTTTTGAGATCTGTAATAGTGAAGTAATCGATTAATACATAACGAGAATCGATTAATTTTGTACTGGAGAAATTAATAAAATGATAACAGAATTTTAACCGATTGAAACGAAAAAGAATCGATTAAATTTGACATCTTAGTGATTTTAGTTGATATAACTCCTTTTTAATCGATTAAAACGGCTAAACTAAAATTCACGATAGTATTTTGAATCGATTAATTCGAATTTTAACCGATTAAAGCGCACGGACAACTTTTCACGGTATTCTCAATAAGTGATTTTAATCGATTAAAATTGTTTTATATCAATTAAAACATTCGAGTTTATGAAACCGAACCTGATTTTCTGTTTTGAACATCAAGGGACTTCAGATTTTGTTCATGCAAAACAGATTTAGCATATTTCTGGTCCCCTTTTTATAATTACTTGGGTCCAATCATGTTATATGAAATGAATTTTTGGGAATCCATTTCATTCTACCTCTAGGAATAGCATACTTCTTAATTCTACAATATTTCACAGAGTGACCTTTTTTCATGCGGTAAAAACATTTAATCACAGAGTATGATTTCATATTTGTTTTCCTGAATTTGTTAGATGTAAATCCAATTCCAGATTTGTCAAAAATAAGTTTTTGTGACCCAAGAAGAAGATCAAGATTAGCTTGACCTTGTGTAAATTTTGAAACAGTTTGTGATAAAAAATAAATCTTCTTCTGTAATTCTGAACACTTATTACATGGTTTATTACATACACAGTCAGAATTATCATGGATTAATTTTAAAAAGTCAGAATCAGTTTCATCTTCAAGAAATTTCTTTTCAAGAGAATCTATTTTATTTACTAACCAATTATTTAATCCTTTTAGCCAATCATTTTCTTTTTGCAGTTTCTTACTTTCTTCATGCATTTCATTAAACGCTTCTTGTAATGAATTATAATTCACCAAATTTGAAGAAGAGTTAGAACTTACACTGCTGGTTTGATGATTCGATTTGCCATTAGACACAAGTTAGCTTCTTCATTATCGAATTCTCTGTTGATGAGGTATCATTATCATCCCATGCTACATATGCTCTTCTTTTGACTTTTTCTTCTTTCTTATCATTGTATTTGTTCTTTTCGGGCACTCCATTCTTACATGACCACGCTTACCACAACCATAACATTTATAGTTAAAAGAGTCAAATTTCTTTTCATACCTTTTTTGTTTTTCTTTATCTTGGATCTTTTTCTTGAGAAATTTGTTGAACTTTCTGACAAGTAGTCCAAGATTTTCCCTTTCCTCCTCCGATTCTTGACTTCTTTCTTCAACCTTGAGTGCTATGCCTCTACCTTTTTCTCAGAGACTTCTTGCTCATTGAATCATGTTAATTTCCATTTCATGTTCTCTAAGTTTGCCAAACAAGGAGGTTGTTGTCATAGTGATAAATCTTTTGATTCGAAATAATTGTGACCTTGGACTGCCATGACACAGTGAAGACATTTCAAGACTTTAATGTTTAATTCTTCTTTATCAAAAGTTTTACCTAAGCCCATTAGATGATTGATGATATAGAGTGAAGCGCTTACGCACATCTGCAATACTTTCTCCAGTTTGCATTTTGAGCGGCTCATATTCTCTTATGAGAGTATGCTTTCAGCTCTCTTTACATCAGTTGTTCCCTCATGAGTAACCTCAAGAACTTCCCACATTTCCTTGGCAGATTTGCATTGGGAGACCCTGAAAAACTCATCCATATTTAGTGCGAAGTAATTATGTTTTTAGCGGTACAATCACTTTGAAGTCTTTTCTTTTCTTCATCATTTAAGTTGGACCATTCTTTTACGTAATTAATGGACCATTAGCAATTACATCCCAAACATTTCTATCAATAGATTCAATAAAGATCTTCATCCTAATCTTCCAAAAAGGATAATGCATGTTCCATAAAATAGTGGAGGTCTATTAATAGAAGCTCCCTCGGAAAAAGGTAATTTGTTTTCGGCCATTAAAGATTTGGACCAACTTGAATAATTTTCAAGAACCTTGCTCTAATAC